>CM044002.1:75554664-76134664 GCA_024085815.1 Flaveria linearis | reverse complement strand
ATAGAATTAATAATATTAGTAATAATATTAATAATAATAATAATAATAATAATAATAATAATAATAATAATAGTATAATAATAATATTAATAATAATAATAGTAATAATAATAGTAATAATAATAATAATAATAATAATAATAATAATAATAATAATAATAATAATAATATTAGTATTAGTAATAATATTAATAATAATAATATTAGTATAATAATAATAATAATAATAATATTTGTATAATAATTATAATAATAGTATTAATAATAATATTAATAGTAATAATAATAGTAATAATAATAATAATAATAATATTAGTATTAGTATAATAATAATAATAATAATAATAATAATAATAATAAATAATATTAGTATAATAATAATAATAATAATAATAATAATAATAACCGTCAACCATTAATTTTATAAACATTGTAAATAATGATAAATACGTTTTTTTTCACAGATATGGATGCCGATGATGCTTTTATCCCCGGCATTGATGACTGCCCGACACTGCAGTTCGAGCAGGGGACTACACCGTACGAGCGGTTCAGGACCCTGAGAGCACGTGTGCCAGCACCGGGGACCGTCCTGTCGGATGACTTCTTACAGCTCGTTGGAGAGCGCGGCCGGTTTTTTGAGATCATCGGCGAGGACGGCCCGTGGGAGCAGCTGTTCCGGATGCCCGACGATGCCCATCGAGAGCTCACCGTCGAGTTCTACTGCACATTCACGTTCCGTCCACGTGACCAGGGACTTGCGGAGCTGGACGAGGACGACATAGCGGACGGTCGTGCGCCCGCGGAGGTTGCTTTCCGGTTGTTCGGGGTCCTCCACCGCATGTCACTTAGGCGGTTCGCTGTCGTCAGCGGCCTCTACACGGAGGAGGAGACCCGACAGCCGATGTACACCATCGCCTTGATCCGCGGGCCAGACGACTCCGATCAGGTCTGGTGGCCTGCGATAGGCGACGGACCATACAACGGTGATACGAGGTTCTCTCATATACGAGACCCTCTGTATAGATACATTCACCGACTCATCGCCACGTCCGTCGCTGGTCGTGGGGCGGGGACCGACAGGGTCAACGCCGCCGACCTTTTTTTCTTCGGTGTGTACTCACACACCGACACTACCACCTCGCGCACGCCCTCGCTGATTATTTTGCTAGTTATTATCATCGGCAGTCGCGAGGGGCGTTAGTGGGCGGGAACATCGTTTCCCGGATCGCTCGGGGCTTGGGGTACGCACAGGCCATGTCCCAGCTCCCGCTACCTCCGACTCCTGTGCGCGTGGCCGGCCGGAGCACCGCCACTGGGATGAGGATAGTTCGGAGGTTCCCCGACGACACGTAGCACCTGCTCACCAGATACCAGGAGCTCGTGGCATAGGTGCCCGAGCCGTTGGTGGACCCACCCGAGCTGGCGGGGGCTGAGGTCCACCTTCAGGACGCCCACGAGGCCCTTGGCGGCGGGGAGGATCAGCCCATTCCCCCGCCGCACGACCAGGACCCGCCCCAGCATCCCAGCGCGTGTACCACGCCGTGCGATTGCCTGCTCATGTTCTTGATATGATTCAGGACACACGAGACAGGGTCGCGTGGCTGGAGGATACGACCGCGAGGCTGCATGATATGATGGACTGGGTCATCCAGCACATGGTCGCGGACTATACCGCCTCGGGTACGCCGTTGTTGTCACAGCCACCGAGGCGGTTAGACCATGACGGTGCTGGCCCATCTGGCGCGGGCGGGTTTGGTCAGGGCAGCGATCCGGGGATGATGGATTAGATAGATATTTTGTTTGTATTTTATTTCTTTTTGTATGTAAAAACTCGTTGTATATATATATATATGTGCAGTTTCAGTTATGATGATTTGTATATTTGGTTGTGTTTGTTTGGTTGTGTTTCTTTGTTTGTTTGTTTTATATTTGCAATGTTGATAATGTTAGTTGTATATGTTTGATAACAACTGATTTTTACGATTAGGTTAACCATGTGATAAAATAACAACCAACTTGTTTAAAAAATAATTAAACGCAAAAATTACTTGTAATATGACCATGAATTGCAGCAGCAGGGAAACCGACCCTGCATAACCAGTTTTCCAAAGAATCTGCGCTGCGTTTTGTCTCCATAAAGATTAAAGTCAACGCGTTCTGAATCAAGATTAAAGATAACAGATTACAAAGACTAATTAAGCAGATTAGAAAAAAAAAGATGAACTGAATCGCACGTTTGTTTATGATTAAAACCATAGTGTTTGTTAATGATTTTAAAAGTATATAAACCTGAGGATAAATCGGTGCACCACCATATGCAACAGCAACTTTCACACCAGTTTCATAGCAGAATTTCTTAGCTTCTTCAAATATCTAACGAAATAATACAGATCATAAGAACAATAGTTATATTATATATTCACGAAAAGAACAGTGTTTTCCTTTAACCGACGTATGAAACTTCCAAGCTGCTTCAGATGTTGTAAAGTTCACAAACGCATATCCGGCATTCAAACCATGCCTGTACGTATATATCAACGTCAAAACTTAGCTTACAGTGAGTACGTTAATAAAACTCCGATCGAACGGTGTTTCCCGCCTTTTCATTCTCAAGTTTACAGTGATAAAATTACGGAAATAAAAATAAATGTTTAATGCTTAAGGAAGATACACGAAATCAAACTCCGATCGAACGGTGTTTCCCGCATTTTCATTCTCAAGTTTACAGTGATAAAATTACGGAAATAAAAATAAATGTTTAATGCTTAAGGAAGATACACGAAATCAAACTCCGATCGAACGGTGTTTCCCGCCTTTTCATTCTCAAGTTTACAGTGATAAAATTACGGAAATAAAAATAAATGTTTAATGCTTAAGGAAGATACACGAAATCAAACTCCGATCGAACGGTGTTTCCCGGCTTTTCATTCTCAAGTTTACAGTGATAAAATTACGGAAATAAAAATAAATGTTTAATGCTTAAGGAAGATACACGAAATCAAACTCCGATCGAACAGTGTTTCCCGCCTTTTCATTCTCAAGTTTACAGTTATAAAATTACGGAAATAAAAATAAATGTTTAATGCTTAAGGAAGATACATGAAATCAAACTCCGATCGAACGGTGTTTCCCGCCTTTTCATTCTCAAGTTTACAGTGACAAAATTACGGAAATAAAAAAATGTTTAATGCTTAAGCACGAAATCAAACTCCGATCGAACAGTGTTTCCCGCCTTTTCATTCTCAAGTTTACAGTGATAAAATTACGGAAATAAAAATAAATGTTTAATGCTTAAGGAAGATACACGAAATAAAAATAAATGTTTAATGCTTAAAAGAATAAAAAAAATAAAAGCAATATGTCACGGTTTGCCCAAACCGTGACATATAGCCCCCCTGCGCACAATCAATACCCCCATAATTACATACCCAATCATTGAGTACGGATCCCCAGATCTAACTGTCACAGTTAGGGTAAACCGTGACAGCTAGATCTCACACCTGACCTAGCGGTCACGGGAGACCTAACCGTGACCGCTTGGGTCGGTTTTCTCCAGGAAAAGCACGGTGCGTCTAAAATACCAATCTTCGGTCCCGTATACATAAACTTGTTTGGAATGTATTCATCGAACCTTCAACCTTTGAAGAACGATGTCATGCTCTAATTGAAGAATTCAACTTACATGAAAACATTTGGTTGATAGCATGTTTAATATAAGAGATCAATGAGTTCCTGGATGTTTCAAGGACTTACCTATGTGTTGTTTGATGAAAACAACTTCTAGAGCGAGAGTTCCAACTCATTCTTCAAAGTATATTGTATTCCGGGCAATACGCTTCTTTAATTCATGATTGCATATGAAACGGCATTGAATGCACAATGATACAACCAACGAGTTGAAGAACATGAAACTACAACAACAAGACCTACGTTACAAACCCTTTTGTCTATTGAACGTCATGCTTCATATCTATACACATGTACAAATTTTAAAGAAGTTCAAAAGGAGATTTTGAAGGGTTTGTATTTTTGTTTCCATGATCGTTTTGAAATACTTGATGGTTGTGAGATATCCATTATTCGTCATAGTGACAAAAGTAATGGATTTGTCGGCGAGTTTAAGGTATTTATTATAGCTTCTTAATCATGTTTCTAATTATGCGTAATACTTAAATCTAGATTACCTATGTGTATTTATATAGGTTACTTAGAATTTATGTGACAAGACCGTGGCATGTTCCTGCATGGGATTTACTCGTATTGGATATCTTTTTTGACATATTTTTTGTGTATTCAGAAAGCATAATATAGATGAAATCGAAAATACATGCCTACACGTTGGAGTAGAGACGCATTACCGTCAAAGGTTTTTAGCATTGAAAATAGGTATGGTGTTGCAACCGATGAAAAAACCAAACTCAGGCAGGAGGCAACATCTTTATTTGAGGGATGTTTAGACCGTTTATGCGGTGATATAGAAGCTCTTACGGTTTTTTGGAGGAGCAAAGGAAGCTAAAGAACAAATTTTTTTCGAGAAAATTCCAAATAAACCAGCTTGTAATAGTAAGAAAGCTTCTATAGAAGATTTGATTGGTCAACCACAAGCGGAAAGAGTATTTGTTACAATGCCAAAAGGAATAAGAAATAAAGGCTCTGGTACAAGTCGTGATTGGTGCTGGGAAAAAAGCTCTGGAAAGAAAAAAAAACCCAAAAGGTTGTGCAACTTCTGCAGAAAGTATACCAACGAACATGATTCTCGCAATTGTCCTGACAAGAAAAAACTTATCGATAATTTTACCAATTCAAAGTCTAGGAAGAAGTTACCTACAAAATAGTTTCATTAATTCATTTCAGAATTTTGTTGAATTGATATATATAACTATTCATCGTATTTGCCATGAATTATACAAGGATATTGTGGGTTTTTTAATTAATGTAGGCACTTTTTATAGAATCCATCATCCTACGCATAAGTTTTGGCATATACCATGTTCATAAGCAACATAATCTTAGTCCTTGTTTTAATGTACCAATATACGAAACACACTATCAACCAAACAAACCAATTCTTACATATTATAAAAAAAAAATACCAACATTATACATGTGTACCAAATCATGTATACATGCACTTAATATTTATATATTCACTATCATCTATTCCATCCTTTAATGTATTACTTTGTTATTCTATACACGATATGGATGGTTTACCGTGTAATACGTAGTAAACACTAGATGAAACAAACGAATAAATTATTACATATAAAAACACAAACTAAACGAATAAATTATTACATATAAAAACACAAACTACTCAAAACATAGTTTTAATAACACCACCATCATCCCACATATATATACTCGTTTGACCTACACATTCCAGATTACTACTCCCATTATAAACTCTAGCTAAACAATTATATGAAAGACATGTCAAATATAAAACAATCAATTATATTATTTACATGTCAACTTTCAAGTGGCACACTGTCGTACACATCCATACTATACAAACACTGTTTACTTTGTACCTACACTACACAACACCTAACCAACACACATTTGACAACAACCTACAATCATTTATGACCGGAACATGAAAATTCCATGCTAAAAATTTAAAACCAACATCGATCTAATAAGATATACCAACACATGTATGGGTAATCCATTCTAAAATTCACCTAAAAACAACATTGTCATCCAAATCACACTAAACATTCATGGAAAAATGTTTACACCAAATGTCAAACATTCAAGAACCAAAATATTATGAAGTTTACTTGGCTTACAACAACCAATATTATTATCAAAAACAAAATCCCAACTTAGTCTAACGACATAACATTTCTACTTCTTCTTGCGAATGGACTTGATACTTTCTAAGATATCCTTTTTGCGTAGGTTTAATCAGCAAGTAGAATCTTCGAAGCATATTTTTTCCTTAAACTTAAAATTTGTTGTTTTTGTTTTCTCCTATTTACTGCAAACCCACAGTCCCAACTCTTTGATCCTATTCCCATGTATGTCTCCATGTGCCTCATCTGAAAAATACCATTGTCTTCATCATTTTCGGTCCTTGACCATTTCAAATTTAACCAATATGGCGACTGAGCTTCGATCACATCCGCTTTTACATGTCCAACAGATCTAAGATATCTTACAACATGCTTTTTCTACATAGATAAATTTCAAAAAATTAATATAATACAACAGTTAATACCCATATATTTCAAAGCCAAGGATATTGGTTTACCACATTTATAGCTGTTACAATGCAGTCCCTTCTATGTTTATCATCTCGAGTTTTCTCCGCTTTTGTCAATTTCAATTTCTTTCGCACATCAACATTATCAATAATGACAACTGCTGGATTTTTCAGTTCAATGCATATTAAGTAGAAGTGATCGATGGCTTTAATTGGGAAGAACATTAAATCAATACTTGAAAGGCATGGTAGATTTTTCCTAAACCCACAGTTCGTACAATCATATTTTTGCACATTCTTTCCGGTTGTTCTTCTTCTACATATTTGAATCCCATATCTCATTCACTCTGTTTACACATAGATTAACCACCTCAACAAAATGTATTTATAAATCTAAATGTATATTAAACACACACATACACACAATAACTACTTGATGTTCATGTGCGAAATAAAGCAAACCCCGTCCCTTTTCATACCATAATATCATTTAAAGTACTTAAATGTCTAATAAGCCTACACATGGAGACCAATCTATAAATTAAATACTACAATGTAAGATAACTAAACAAAAACAACCTACACATGCTAGACGTACGTGTCTACACAAAGTCAGCCCCGCGTACATTTGCATTTTCCAAACCCCATATACCAAATCATTTTAATTTCCTTCAACTTTTACACATACACTTTTACCTACCATGTTTATTTCTACCATCACCGTTAGAATCCTACACATGAAATTCTTAACCTACACAATTGTTCATGACGGGCATCAACACATTAGCAGCCCACCTACACATGTATACATCACTACTTGACATTTAAAATAATATACTTACAAAAATGGATATGCCACAAAACAGCCTATTTAGAGATTCCGGGCTCCTATCAGCTTCCTTATGATTTAAAACCATTGATAAACAATTAATGATGTTGGTTGCTACCATAGTCTTAGGCTCTAAGCTCTCAAACAGTTGTCGATCTCCACTACGACCGTTGCATGTAGCAAATATCTCCTCACTGCAATCAATATTTTCAAACACATTTAAGATACTTATATATATAAATATTTTAAAATAAGTGATTGATGTAATCGACATCTCAAGTGAAACAAAATCTACTACATATGAAAGTCTTACTTTTCGTCCATGCCTAAACACCATATATACTTCCACACATATTCTTCTTCTTTCATAGCAACTCTGTTGATATCTACAGATCTGTTGATAAAGGGAGACTTCATCATGTTGGTTACGTGTACGTTATGCTTTGATTTAGACCGAACTATATATGGCACCTTTACATAGCCTTTTCATAAGAACACTAAGTGGCACATTATCATCCACGTGACTATCCTTAACCTCAGGTGTTGCATGAATTGGTGTTCTCAACTCAGTAGCAACAAAATCCTGTGTCAATCCCAAACTAAAAGATGGTGCATCCAATGGATTAACTTTTCCATTTTCATAATACGCCCGACATTGTTTGGTCAACACATGAGTCACACAAAATGGCTACAGATGTTGGATCATTCCAGAATTACGATACAAATTCTTCTTCACCAACCGGCCATCATATCTTTTTCATTTGTAAGGATTTGATGACTAGTTTCAGCCATACTCCTATCCTTGTTTATGTTGTACTTTATAGTTGAATTACTAGCAGGAATTCAAATAGCTTGTCATACTTCTCTGATAATATTTTTAAATGCTCATCAGTTGGATGCTTTCCAAATGCCCTTATGATCATTGCCTCAAACTCCTTTTTGTGCATGTCTAAAGACGTAAGCAAAGCATCCAACTTTGACACAAACTCCTACACAATTATGAGACGTTATTCATAACGACACAACAATATAGTAGATAGTGAATGTTTATAACAAAAAACCTACACATATGAAACATACCTCATATGTTTCATGTATAAAATTTGCTTCATTCGCCTTGTCTTTTTCTTCATTATTACCTTCATTATTTCTTTCCTCACCCTTACCAAATAACGGATGTCTTTTCCCTTTACCAAATCCTCCAGATTCTAGCTCCAGCTTCTGCCTTTTCTTCAATTTGTCCATATCCTATTCCGCCAAAGAAATTTTATTTCTTTGAAACTGTACATCATTACATGTTGTTGATTCAACATACAATAACTATATTTTATAACAAAACATAAGTTAGAGCAATAGCAACATATATCATATAACAAATAAAATATAGGGCTTATTCACTAATCGTGAAGATTGTTAGCGGGCAGTGAAGTAACTCTTAGCATTATATCTTACCCAATCATCCTTACACTCATGTATAGCAGAAAATATTAACGAGCACCAATCAAGCTTGCTAATATCTTTGTCCTCTGTCAAGAATGGAAGAATAGACATTTTACATTTTTCTAACAATCTATCATTGTTGCTGTGAACAACATCAGGAAATTGATTCTAAAAAGCCAGCCAACATGCGTGTAGGTTTTCAGCCTATTCACTATGTCTACAGGACTGATCTCAACCATGGCATAATTACCTCTCCATATTTTGCTGATTGTTTTATTTGTTTTTGCACCAGAATTGTTCACAAACCTATTCCCACCATTTGGTAGACCAGTTAATTGATGAATAATATCCATAGTTATTTCTATTGAACCCGTCTGAAGATCGATAGCCATACTTCTTGTATTTAGTTTATCCACTACATAATAACCTAGCATTCCTGGTATACCATCAACATTAAAAGATAGCATCTTCCCAAACCTCATTGATCTATCACACTCAATCTGTTCTTGAGATAATGACTTAATACCTTCACACAATGCTTGAGGAGATGATCTTGTCATCAAAATATGCTTATGTTGTGCATGAAATTTTGTCACACCATCTTCATTTTTAACCTCATCATCATTTTCTTCTTTATTAATTACAACATCTATTTTCAGAACTGATTCTTCAAAGTCACTGCGGTGTCAAACCAAATTGATGTTCCATCCTCTTTATTTATGCCAACAACAATTAAATTTGTAATAAACATTAAAATTTATATATAATATCCTAAATATCAACCATATCATATTAAAGTAACATAACTTGCCTTTCTTCCTCTTTCTTGGTTGTGAATTTATCGCATCATTTGTCCTCTTTCGTTTTTTCACACCTTAATCAAACATTAAAGATTTAAATATACAAAAACTACATAACCTTATATATTACCAAATAAGTCATATGATAAAAGTACACTATAATTGAAATAACACCTTCACTATTTTCACAATCACATGCATAGTTTAAAAAACACCTATACATACACAAAATCACCTACACATTTCCAACAACACCTACACATATTCAAAATCACCTCCACATTTTCAAAAACCCTTACACATACAAAATCACCTTCATTTGTTCAAAATTACCTACACACTTAAATAACAATTGTAGTACTAAGATACATGTCATCCAAAACACATCAATCTCAAATATTGAATATTTTTCATAATACTACTATAAACTAACTCAACCAAAATAATTTACATTCTTCATCATTCATTTAGTATAAAATCCAAAAAAACATATACATTCACCACTTGCATTTGACCTGTATATAAAAAACTTACATTCCCAAAAAAAAACAGATCTTTTTAAAACCATCATGCAATTCTCGACATTATCTCCTTATTCTTGCATTTTATTATCGGTCATCCTTGCTTCACAATACAAGAACTTAGAGCATGGTGATTCTGTACAAGAAAATTAATAATCCACATCAATACTAAAGCCCTTACCTGATTATATATTGAGTTTCTTGAGCATGGGATGAACAAATGCAACTTCAATTCGTACTTTTCGTGGTACTTCCAATGGAAAACCTTAGATATTATTCCCTAATTCACAAATACATACACAAAATATTGGATTTTTGTAGAGAATATCACTTAATTTTGGATTAATTAACCTAATTTTGGTGTTATATTTTGGTAAAAGAGGAACACGAGGAAATCTCGGTGATTATGATCTCCTCCTAAATTGTAACCGATATCATTTATTTTTAATTTCTCCCACACATCAAATTACCAAAACACCCCTACACACATTACTCTAATTAATTCTATTTACGAAAACTACTTATTAATTACAACCCTTGATTGATTAAACGTAATGCTAGGATTAGTTCTTTTTGTTCTTGTAAAAATCTTTGTTCTGTCATGAACCCTCCCCTATATATATATATAGGTAGAGGTTCTAATAAGAAATGATTTTTGCCTAAGTATGCTAAGAAGGAATATTTGATTGACATGTGGCACTACTTAAAAATGTGATTAAGGGCACTTTTGTCCATTACAAATATTAGGTTAAGAAGGATTTAATAGAGAATATAGCACAAATCCATTACAAATCCTTTCAACCTCCCAACCCCATTCAACAATGTCCCGGATGATTATCATCCACAGTAGTCAAATCATCACTCTTAATATTCAACTCATCAACAACATCACCATGTGCATCACATTTCTTACTCTTATTAACAGTAAACACCGACCAGAAGAGAGAGAACGAAGAGGAAGACGTTGAAGACGACGACGATGAATCCACCGGCGCCGGACAACAACCGCAGGGCCGATCGCCGGCGCAAGGACGAGAAGAGAGAGAACGATCGCCGGCGCAAGGAAGACGATCGACGGTACCGGTGGTGGACCACATCAATCCTCGACAGCTTCATCTTCGGCAGATCCATCGCCTCCCTCTTCTTCACCTCCCTCTGCGACTCTCCAACCACAAGCTCCACCAGCTTCCCCCGCTTGAACCCACTCCAAATCAATCCTCGACAGCTTCATCTTCGGCAGATCCATCGCCTCCTCTTCTTCACCTCCCTCTGCGACTCTCCAACCACAAGCTCCACCAGCTTCCCCCCGTCCGGTTCGATCAGACCGCACGAGATCCTCCGCATCGCTCTTTTTTTGTACGAGATCGATTGTACCGAGGCTTTTCGTAAGTTGATTCTGTGGCTTTCTCTTCTACCCCGATGTATCTACTTCTATTTCTATTTCTAGGGTTTCTTTTTTATTCACTTTGTCATATTTCATTGTTAATTCTTCAGATTGTAACCTTTTCTGATTTGGATTTGGTGCTTGCTAGAAACATACAATTTTGCGGGACCTAATTTCAAGCTTCTTTTGCATTCACATGTACTTGATTTGTGTAACATTGCTGTTATTTTGCGAATGTACATTACTTTTTAGGTGTCTTGTGCTGTATTGTGCTGTATTCTTGATTTGTGCTGTATTGTGCTGTATTCTTGATTTGTGCTGTATTGTGTTGTATTCTTGATTGGTGCTGTATTGTGCTGTATTCTTGATTTGTGCTGTACTGTGCTGTATTCTTGATTTGTGCTGTATTGTGATTCGTGCGTTTTGTGCTGTTTTATGAAACACAGCACAACCTTGTGCTGTTTTTTGAAACACAGCACAGCCTTGTGCTGTTTTTTGAAACACAGCACAGCCTTGTGCTGTTTTTTGAAACACAGCACAGCCTTGTGCTGTTTTATGAAACACAGCACAGCCTTGTGCTGTTTTATGAAATACAGCACAGCCTTGTGCTGTTTCATGAAAAACAGCACAGCCTTGTGCTGTTTCATGAAATACAGCACAGCCTTGTGCTGTTTTATGAAACACAGCACAGCCTTGTGCTGTTTTATGAAATACAGCACAGCCTTGTGCTGTTTTATGAAATACAGCACAGCCTTTTGCTGTTTTATGAAACACAGCACAGCCTTGTGCTGTTTTATGAAATGCAGCACAAAAACGTTAAAAATGTAGCACAACGTCACATAATTTGATTTTTTTTTAAAAAAAACTATAGTAATACTATACTCAAATTAAAGAGAAAAAAATGCTTGATTTTATGGTGTAATTTTTTTAAAAAAATAATGTCGTATGAAAAAGTTATTAGCATTTAAAAAAATAGGGGGGAAATTTTAAAAAGTCAACAATTGTGGGTAATGTAATAAAATACCCAAATTACCCTTGATTAGTTATTTTTTCTACACTTTGATCTTAGCCCTTAATTAGATAATTAGAAGGCTAAGATTACTTCTTAGCATACTTAGGCAAACATTAATTTGTAGGGGAACCTCCCTCTATATATATATATATATATATATATATATATATATGGATTCATTCAATTGAAAACTAATATTTTATAAAAAACTAAAAGAACCATTCCATACCATAGATCATTTAGATCTATGGTTGTAAATGAAAGGGTAAAAATGTAAAATACAAATTATAAAATCATATGGATGAAACAATTGAAAGGGTAAAACTGGAAACTATTTCAATACTCGTAACTGCTTTTTGTGAGCCACGTTTACTCTCCATCTTAAATTCCATGTTTATAGGAAAAACCAAAAAGGATCCATTAAATTCCAAGTTTATAGAAAAAAATTAAAAGGATCCATTGAATAAGACAAATAGCAATTCATAATTATATAAACAATAGAATCTTTAAAAATACATAAAGATATATTTTACTATTACTATTTTTTATTACTTATTCTTTATCCAATTATAATATAACTGTACATGTTTCTACCTTTTAAAACACGATTATAACATGCAAATTAAACCTCTGGTTCTAATAAATTAATGTAAACTTACACACCTCAACTATAGAATTTATATACATAACATTATTCATTTGACATGATTCCTCAATAAAATTCAAAAGATTATGCAAATACTACATATTAAAGCTCATAAACAATTGGATTAAAGATCCAAACGTAATCAGATTCATAACAATTAAATATGCCTAAAAAGCTAATTTGTTCTAGCACGATCATTGCCTAATCATGAAACATATATGTTACAACAACAAAGAGAAAAAAAGTTTAGATTTTCTGAGCATAAGCACCACTACAATAATCCAAGACTAGTTATCTTAGTCAGTCCTCTATCCAAATAAAAGCTTTATTCCAATTTCCATTACTAAAAGCATGCAGATAATCATGGCTCTGAAACATCATATGCACAACCATATTAGAATTTAGCATCTATGCATATTGAAAAAATGTGCATATATGCATGTGAAAAAAATGCATATATGCATGTGAAAAAAATGCATATATGCATACCTGCATGTGTGCATAAATGTATATATGCATAAATTAATTTGTAGTATGTATCCAGCCAACATATCATATAGTTTAAGATGATATATTTAATACTTTAGATAACTAATGATTAATGGTCTAATAGAATCAAAGAATAAAACCTGCTTGGCTACATTTAGAGTTCTCTAATTTATGGAAAAGTAACAGTTCTACAAGTTATATAAAGATAATAAAACAAATCCTATAAATTAGAATTTAAAAATAATCTATTATAATAGTATTGAGTGATGACCTTTATTCCTCTATATTTGAGATGCTCCCCAAGCCCTCTTACAACAAGAACAAATACAACATCTTGCACATGCTTCACTCCAATTTCTTCATATTGTATAAAGTTATGATCATCAAAAGTTAGTACTTCTACTGATGGCATCTGCAAGGAATAAAATTCATAACCTAATTAAGTTCCATTTTCTAGAATCTACTAAAAGTTATATCGTTGTCTTGATATATGTACAAACCTCCAAGGTAGCTTGAATATAAAATTGGCATCTAAAATTACCACCCAAATGTCATTCAGGCATGCAAACAACATCATCAATAAACAATAGGCAAGTGTTACATATAACATAAGCAGGAATTCATAATTTAACATTTCTAGTTTAGAGGTAAATAAGGTGAGACACAAATTAAATACCATATTTTAATAACTTGAAAGGTAAAATTATCGAGCAAAATATAACTGAATTGGGTTCATTAAGAAACATTTAAGGTTTAGCGAATCAATAAAAAATCTAAGATGTTGGTTAGTTCAGCCCCAAAACTAAGGAATTAAACATGTTTTATGCAACATAATTGTCTTCACATCAAATCCAAAAAAAATCACCTATAGTGATGCAAAATGAAGTGTTTCATATTAAATGTCTAAGCAAAATTAGGTTCTCATGTGAGAAGTCTTTGTGCTCTTAATTCAATGTCTTGCCTTAAAATTATGATTAAATATAGTGTTAAATGAAGAACCTGCTACTTCAATTGTGTTGACGTCAACGGTGTCGGTTACCCGGTTTTGTTTACCCATCCAAACATAACCAACAGAAACCAAAATCTAATTAGGAGAAATCAAACATGTAAAACTTGAAGAACATACAATTAGGAGTGAAGAAACGAACCTTGATTTCTTGACTCTTGATGTATAACTGTAAAACATGTAAACCAAATTCTCTATTTGTATTAATGATCAACTCCATAAAACAATTTAGAAAGATGACCATTTTAGGTTTGTAGCTTTCCTTCTATACTTTGCACTAAATGAAAGATGTGCGCTTGATCTCCCCTAACCACGTTCGTCCCTACCAACATGTTGTCAGAATGCTTTTTGTTCCTTAATTTCTAAGGCAATTGAACTCCCTCTCTCTTCAATCCCTTCAATGCATGCACTAATCATGAATTAACACAGATACATAGAAGCAATCACGACTCAAAGGGGTAGGCGACGACGATAGAGCGGCACTCAAATGGTGTCTAGTGGTGGTCGCTAGTTATAGATATGATTTGGAGACGAGAAATGTGCTTCGATAATGGTGTTGGGGGTGCTTCAGCGAAGAGGGAGACGGTGTCGGATGAAGTAGAGTTGTGTGAGGCGTCGACATGTGGATGTGGTGATTGATGGCAGTGGCCGGTTGAAGTAGCAATAACGGTGGTCATGGCGGTGGCGATGAGAAACGATGTTTCAGAAAATCAAAAATTAAATCTTAAAATTGAGATTCTATAGAAGTAGGAAGTTACATGTTAGGGTAAAATACAAAAATACCCCTAACAATTTTTAGATATTATAAAAAACAATAAACAAGAAAAAAAACATGTGGCTAGAATTAGTTCTTTTGGTTTTTTACAAAATATTAGTTTTCATTTGAATGCCCCTCTCTCTCTCTCTCTATATATATATATATATATATATATAGGTAGAGGTTCTATTAAGAAATAAGTTTTGCCTAAGTAGGCTAAGAAGGAATAAGGAGATTACATGTGACACTCTTCAAATTAGGATTAAAGGACATTATGGTCCTAAAACACACTCATTAGTCCCTTTTGTATTTTATCAAAATGCAGCACAAATTCAATTGCAATGTGCTGTTTTATCAAAATGCAGCACAAATTCGAATAAAAAAGTGCCATTTAAAAATATAATCTATTTTCTAATAAAATCTAAAAATATCATACGAACAGATTTGAGTGTGGATAAGATCCTGTGGTTCGATTGTATGGAATTGCTTACACCTTTAAAAAGCTAAAATCAATCGAAGAACACTACAGACTAAATTCTATCAGAATTAAGATCTTCAAAGATATACTCCGATTGCAGTTTTCTGTCCTATTGGGGCCTTTTGCATCAACAGTAATTCGTTAAGTTCAGTTTTCTTAAACCCTAAATCATATCGTCGACAACACATTTCTCCAAAAACTCCATTGTTGGCTCACGCAACCTCTTCTTCTTCATCATCATCATCATCATCATCATCATCATCATCATCATCATCATCATCATCATCATCATCATCATCATCATCCACTTCGTATAACAATGCTCAAAACAAGAGCAACGAATTGATGTCCGTCGACGCCCTTAAGCGCTTCATCAGACTCAATTTGGGGAACTGGACCGGTTCTTTTCACGTCGGTATCATAATTCGCATATTATGTTCTGGTGTTATAGTTTTTCTTTCTATTAATTGATGTTTGAGTGATGTTTGATGCAGCAATTTGATCCAAAGGGGAAGTTGATGCATAAGGTGGACACGAGGCTATCGGCGGGATCTTATGGTGAACATGAGTTTAAGAGTGCTGCATTTTGATAAAATACAGCACAGCTTTGTGCTGTTTTATGAAATACAGCACGGCTTTGTGCTGTTTTATGAAATACAGCACGGCTTTGTGCTGTTTTATGAAATACAGCACGGCTTTGTGCTGTTTTATGAAATACAGCACGGCTTTGTGCTGTTTTATGAAATACAGCACGGCTTTGTGCTGTTTTATGAAATACAGCACGGCTTTGTGCTGTTTTATGAAATACAGCACGGCTTTGTGCTGTTTTATGAAATACAGCACAGCTTTGTGCTGTTTTATGAAATACAGCACATCTTTGTGCTGTTTATGAAATACAGCACAGTTTTGTGCTGTTTTATAAAATGCAGCACAAAAACGTTAAAAATGTAGCACAATTTCACATAATTTGATTTTTTTTGTAAAAAACTATAGTAATACTATACTCAAATTAAAGAGAAAAAAATGCTTGATTTTATGGTGTAATTTATTTAAAAAAATAATGTCGTATGAAAAAGTTATTAGCATTTAAAAAAATAGGGAGAAATTTTAAAAAGTCAACAATTGTGGGTAATATAATAAAATACCCAAATTACCCTTGATTACTTATTTTTTCTACATTTTGATCTTAGCCCTTAATTAGATAATTAGAAGGCTAAGATTACTTCTTAGTATTCTTAGGGAAAAATTATTTTTAGGGGAACCTCTCTCTCTCTCTCTCTCTCTATATATATATATATATATATATATATATATATATATATATATATATTATATATATATATATATATATATATATAAGGGACTCATTCATATGAAAACCATTAATTTGGAAAAAACTATGGAAACCAAAACCAACCAATCAGATTATTTGTAAATATATTTAATTAAATTAATTAAATAAATGTGAAAAGGGTAATATGGTAATTTTGGAACATGTAAAAAGTTAGTGGGGAAGAAAATGTAACTGTTCCCTCTAATTTCAATACCATCGACCCAAATTTGCATCAGATAATCAAATCCAATTTTCCATTATCAATTTTTTACTACATCGCCATCACTTCATCGTATCGCACTATCATCTATTACGGAATTCAACATGGGAAAAGATTATGGTTCGAATTCTATACTGCAATAACATCGCAATTTTTTGGCAGGATTCATAAGAATCGACTTTGCTTCGGTTTTTTAAATTTTTGATATTTGCTTCTGATTAGGATTTATAATAATGGTGGAGATAGAAATTCATTATTATGCTATATTGAACGTTTTTTTAATTGAATTTGCAGATCATAATGATGTATTTCGGAGTTCATCAACGGAATTAAAGGGGATAGAATCAAATTCATGTATGGGAAATGAGATTACAAGCACATATGTTGAAACAAGCAGCAAGAATATATGTACTGATGTAGATATTTCAAAATCAAATGAAGATGCTGGAATAGATAACAGAATTGCAAATAAGCACGGTACGATTAAAGGGAAAGAAATAATGTCAGATCGAATAGATGTAGTTGATTGCGGTTACGATATGGAGGAGAATGCAGATACAAGAATGAATGATGCAACATTTGATATAATGTCAAACTTGAATGACACAGGTATTCATGTTCATGACAACTAAAATAGCCTGCAAATTAGTATATAATAACATGAAAAAGAAATCTATATTTTAAAAATATGTTGATAGAATTCTTATTAGCTGAAATTATTGGTATGATATGATGAAGATTAATTGATATTAGAATAAAATAATACACCAAAGGTTACATTGTGAATAGGAACTATACTATGTTTGACTGGATCATGGTAATATGAATATTAGATTGAAACCTATTATAGTAAATTTGACAAAATGAAAAATATGCATATATGCATATAATCGAAATGGTAACTTAGTTTCAGTATGTCCCCTAAAACGGTGTATTTATGATATGCAACATCAAACAATATCAAACCATATATATATATATATATATATATATATTATATTATGCTGATAACAAATTATAATGATAATGCAATTAGTATCACTATATGACTTGTAAATTTTTGATTATAGTAGATCAGCAAGCTAACGAAGAAGGTGACGCATCCATTATTCTCTCACCAAATGGATCGACATATTGGATCCCTATAGTACCAGAAGAACTGAAGCCAGTTGTTGGTGATATTTACTCTTGTTACGAGGAAGCAAAGAAGATGTATGACTGCTATTCAGATAATGCGGGTTTTTCAACAAGAAGGGGGACAGTGAAACAAACTAAAGGAAAGATCACCCATCGTTACATAGTATGTAATAAATATGGAAAGTCAAAGATAGTTCCATATGACACTCTAGAACAAAAACAAGGAGGATGTTCAAAACGTATGAGAAACTTTAAAGTTACAAATTGCCAAGCAAGTGTGAAGTTTAGAGTCATACCGGGAACAACAAATTATTGTTTATATGACTTTGTAGAGGCACATAATCACGAACTATTGGACGATGATAAAAAGTACTTTATTAAGGCAAGAAGAAAACTGCAATACGCTGAAAAAAGGTATATCCTTAAACTGTCAACTAGTAATATAGGACCAAGTATTGCTTACAGACTTAGATCATTGTCTAGTGGTGGACATAGCCAGGTGAATGGGAATGTTGAAGATTTTAGAAACTTTAGGCGAGATATGAACGTTTACATTGGATCAAGAGATGCACAAATGTTAATAAACAGAATGGAAAAAAGAAAAAAAAATAATCCAAAGTATGCATTTGACTTCAAAACGGAAAAAAATGAATTGGTTTCATTGTTTTGGGCGGATGAAATAGCACAATCAAATTATGAAGCATTTGGAGATGTACTTGCATTTGATGCAACGAACCGAATGAACAGGTATAACTATTATCATTTATACTTTTATTGTTAGTTAATTTGTTTAATATTCTTAAATGAATAATTTAGAATTTGGTTGATGATGAAGGTACAAGATGGTGTTTGTACCATTCACAGGGGTTGATCACCACACAAAAAGCGTTACATTTGGAGGAGCTTTGATTAAGAGGGAAAACATTGAATCATACAAATGGATTTTAGAAGCATTCAAATACACTCACAGCAAGCAGCCTAAGCTGGTTCTTACTGATCAAGATCCTGCAATAAAAGTAGCAGTTGAGGTAGTCCTTCCAGAATCATCTCACAGATTATGCATGTGGCACATAATGGACAAGTTGCCAATAAAGGTAAATTATATTAATTTTAGTTGATGTGTTTGGATAAATTATTTAATAATATTATAAATAAACATATTGCTATTATAATATATTGTCCAACATAAACAGATTTCAGGAGATGTTTTGGCAAGTACGGATCTGAGAAAGCGTATTAATAAACTAGTATGGAACACAAATCTCACACCATCTCAATTTGAGACTGGATGGATAAAGATTGTGGATAACCTCAAGTTGCATGACAACAAGTGGTTGCAAGATATGTATGATATAAGAGAAAGGTGGATTTCAGGATTTTCAGAGATCTCCCCATGTGTTGTTTGATGAAAATAACATCAAGATCAGAGAGCGCAAACGCATTTTTTAGAATATATGCTAATCTAGAAAACACGTTTTTACAATTCATGGTTAGTTTTGAGGCTACTATGGATGAACAACGATACAAGCAGAAAAAACTTGAGCATGCAACAAAGGAAAGCAGACCATCTTTTAAGACCAATCTAAAATTAGAGATGTATACAGCAAAGGTATATACGCGTGAAGTATTTCTAGAAGTGAGAAAGGAAATTTTGAAGGGTGACATGACGTGTGCAATTAAAAATTTCAACGACAAAGATGGTATCGATGTATTCACAGTGACGCATAAGGACAAAAATTTGAACTCCATGGAGGATTTTAAGGTATTAATGAATCTGAATGATATTCTTAAATCATCAAAGAATATGACACTACATCTTACCAGAATTGAATATCTAAATAAATATCTATTTTTTGACATTGATCAGGTTACTGTAAATATGAGTGACGAAGAGATGGACTGCTCTTGTATAAATTTTGGGAGGATTGGGTATTTGTGCAGACACATATTCTGTGTGTTAAAGTATATGGGGATTGATATCATACCAAGTAAATATGTTCTGAAGCGATGGAGACAAGATGCACTTTCTGAGAAATATGCATTGATGCAAGAATCTAACGCAGGGGTGAAGGATGAGCGTGAAGAATTATTTTGTAAAGCAGTGAGTGTTGTGGAGAAGTGTGCTGCAAGGTTAAGGGGGGATGTCTGTGAGATGAGGTTGTTTGTGGATAAACTAAATAAAATGGAAGAAGAAATAGAAAAAAAGTTTCCAGATGAACCGGTGGAAAACAGCAACAGGGAAGTATTCAAGACATTTTTTGATACTGAATCGCCGAATAAGGTGACAGTTACTGTACCACAAGGCTCGAGGAATAAGGGTTGTGGTACCAACAAAAGAATGATAGGACCGAGAGAAAAGGCTGTCAACAAATCCAAAAAAAAATTAAGACATTGCAATATGTGCGATGAGTATGTGAATCATGATTCAAGAAATTGTGACTTAAACCCAAAAAACATCAACAAAAATGAAGATCTCAAAAAGAAGAAACGCGGGAGACCACCAAGAAAGGCCACATAGATATGAATTGATAAAATTTGGGTGAATTGGGTTATTGAATCTTTGTATGAACAAAAAAATGGGATTTGAAAGAGTGAATGATGTGGAAATCAAACGTTAACTTAAGTTTGATGTTTAATTTATATATTGTTTACTTGGATGTGATATTACCATTAAGTTTGATTAATACATGAATGAATATTCTATGATAAAACTTATGATTACACATACATCAGTAAAGAAAGCATGATCACTAATTAATTGAAATGTGCAACGTAGTATTTAGTATATAAAAGTCTGTGAACATTAATTATAAATCTTTATAAATTGTTTCTCCATAATATAAATATCAGATTCTTAATACATACTTTTGATATCGTAAATAATCATAAGAAATTATGCATTCATCAAACAAATAAGGAAAAAAAATTTATATGAATATAAATACATTGAAAACTAAAGAAATTATCATCATTAATTTAAAATATTAAAAAAAATATCAATAAAAGTTGTTTCTGCATATTGGGCATTACCGTACATTTATTGTATTTAGTGAGACATCCACATATTATGCATTTATGCACAAAATTTAACATGCATACGAAGCGGATTAAGGATATGACAAATCCACAAGTGTTATAATAGGATAACATTAAAATATTCCTAGCCTAGCAAATATTAATAAAAAAAATTATAACAAAACAAGTGTTATAATAGGATATGATAACATAAAAAACACTATAACAATTAATTAACTATTCCAATAAAAGTAAACAAAAGTAATTTAACACTTGGAATAATAAAAAAGATTCAAATTGAAAACAAATGTTAGTTCACGATAAAGATCAACCTAAGGATATGACAAATCCACAAAACATCTACCTAACCATGTCTTAACATATAATCATTTTTTGGGTTTCACAACAGCCTTGGCTTGCTTTCGTGTTGCCACAGTCTTGGATGATGCTTTTTATTACCTCTAGCGGTCGCCTTCATCGCTTGAGTTTCCTCCCAAAATCGCTTAGCACACTTGATCACTTCATGCCTATAAACATTAACCTCGGATAAAAGAATCTTGGCAGCATACTTGCATCGCAATCTCCTAATCTACGTTTTCTGTCTCCTCCCCTCCTCCTCGAAAACATTGACCCAATCCCTTGAAATCCCTTTGAATGTTTCCATATGCCTCATCAAGAAGATGCCACAGTCATTGAAGTTTTTCTTTGTCGCCCAACTAAGCACCGGCTTAATTATCTATACATCTTTCATCTTCATACCTGCTGGATGACCAACAGACTCCAAATATTTTGCAAATATTGATCGCTACAAAGATTTACATTAAAAATACAACAAATTACAATCTATCAACTTCATACATTAAGAGACAACATAATATAAAAGTAAAAAATTTGCTTACGTATTTAACAGTAGTGGGAGTCTCATCCTTAATAAGGGCGGAAATGCTCCCATCACGGTTCTCAACCACCAATGCGATAGATCCATCTGGGAATTTGGCCTTGCAACTATCGGGTGATATGTTATCTATCACACTAAGGGATGGGCTAGAAAGATCAAAACAAATTAGGTAGAAATGATTAACATCATGTACAGGGAAGAAGACGAAATCAAATTCACTAATGTTTGATTGCTGAGCATGGCTGTCAATAATACGTGAGATGTTTTGCTTGAATACATCTAACTTTGCATCCTCAGTCATTAGCCCCTCCTGGAACATCCCTAGAGACTACATGATAATTAATGTTCAACATTAAAATTCATAAAAAATAACATTTACAAATAGAACATAAATGTGCAAAACAAATTTACTACTACATCCGTCGTGCAGAAAAGGATGTGGGGAGATTCAGCAGATCTAAATGCCTCCTCAACAATACGATTTACGTAAGGAGATTTGGCCAAAACAGCCTTTGTGATATTCCTCTTATTACGAACCAATGGAGTTTTTGATTTCATTTCAATTAGCCGGTCGGCTAAAGGAACATTGTCTAAATCATCTCCATCGTGCATCGATGAAACCTCATCAAATAACTAGGTTAGACCCAAGCTGAATGACGGACAACCCATTTCCAATGTGTCCTTCTTATCATCTTTGGTTTTCTCTATTTGATCCATCTGATCAATGATTTGAGCAGTAACCGCCGGATCAGACCAGAAGGCTTCATCTTCAGATGTCTCATTAACCATTTTCTCTTGTCCTTTATTGGATTCATCCGGCTGTTTACGATCCTTAACAGTGGTCTTGGTGGTAAGGATATTCCTTGTACTAGGGACTTGATCAGATTGCTTAGGATCAACTCCCGATTCAACATTTTGGAATAGATCATTAAACTCCTGTTGAAACTCTGGCCAATCCTCGTCTTCGGGATAATCATTACTTGCATCCCTTAATGTATTCCGATAAAGGATCTAAGAGCTATGACCCTTTTAATGTAACGATCCAAAGTGTCTTTGTACTCCTACATAAAAAAAAGAAATGGCTAGTCATTATGAAAAAGGTGACTATATTATGCAGTAATGCATGGCAGAACAAATATAAACAACAAATATAAACAGATTACATATGTATACATATACAATACCTATGATAATAAACAGAAAAAAAATAACAACGTTTAAAAGTAACTCAAGCAATTATGTTAATCACCTCTTTGGTGTATAATATACAACTAATATTTTAGAATAAGTAAAAAATGATACCTGTTTAGAGACGATATGGCCTTCTTCCCTACCATCAACCAACCTTCCCCTTCCAAACCCCCCGTTGCGAATCTTAATTTCCTCACGGACTCGCATATTTCCCAAAGTCCAGTTACAACTCGGCAAAAGCCGAATATTTCTATGCAATCCTTCGACCTCTACTCCGTCCAAGTAAATTAACTGCGATAATGGACTTGGTTATATAGTTTATAAGAAAACCTAATTTTTTATGGTAAAAGTAATCAATTACAAATAAAATAAAGTTAAATCGTACCGTCAATATAGTCACAGGACCAGTAAAGGGACGAGATTTGTTGAGGGCCCATTTTTTTTTGCATGTCTTGAGTTTCTTCAGTATCAATCCGCACCAATCTAGATTACCAAGTCCAGAACCTAAGTTAAGGCTCTTTAAAAGCTTGATGTTGATGAGACCCAATTTTGTGCACTCAATCATAGTAGTGCAAAATAACATAATAATATCAATCTGAAATTTACGGTCATCATCTTGATTTAAAATGATATTTTCCATAATATCATTAGCATTTAGATTGTTACGACCATATGTCTTGAGCCATTCTTCAATAACATCACGCGAGGAAACCGGATCTTGAACCTCAGAAAGGTCTCTTCCTCTAAAAGGTAGCCCAATTGCATCATGAATTGTATTGACAGAAACTGGGATTTGAGCATTAGGAAGACGAATGGACATCGATTCAGGATCAAATGCACCAACAACAAAATATGCAAGTCTAGCTGGAATCCCATCAACACTGAAGAACCGCAATCGCGCAAACCCTATCTCACGCAGGCTGTTTTCCTGAGACGATCCAATGTTTTTTAGAGCTTGACATAGAGGACGTGGGCTGGTACGTACATGAAGGGAAGGAAATTTTTTTGTTCCACCCTTTTGTTTCTTGTTAGTCCAGGAGCTCTTGAATCAATCAAACAACAATGAAGATTTGGATCAAACACATAAAATATGATGAACAAAGATGAACACCAAGAACAACTCAAAAACCCCTTGTTTGATTCAAAATGTGATTACCAAATAATCTGAAAGTGGAAACCCTAATCACATAGCTCCTTCAAGCTTTTTAACCCTAATTGCCATACTTTACTATTTATAGTAAATGACAATTTACTAATGACACTTAGGACCCTAACCTATGACAATTAGAAATTACAAATAAAACCCAAAATGTCTAAAAACAAGATTAAATATATTTTGTCGACACAAAATATATTTATTAACAATAAACATCCTAGACGAATATATCTTCAACGTCTTGTCTCTAATCTTCGTCCCGAACGTGACGTTTGACTTTTGTTGACTTTGACCGTGACGTTGACTTTTGTTGACTTTGACTGTGTTGATAATATTTGTAACATTTCGTACTTTTGTTAACTAAGAGTTAATTTCGTTTATTCTTATAAGGGTCATGGTTGTCAATTTTAAAATTTATGGGTGATTTATACATATTTATTAGTTGTTATTAAAAATGTAATGTATAAAAGCTAATAATTAAAATATTAAATTATGCAATAATAATAACTATGATAACATTAATAATAGTAACAATAATAATAAGTCATAATAATGATAATAATACTAAAATAATAACTAACATAATAATAATAATAATAATAATAATAATAATAAACTATGGTAACGATGTTACTAATAATAATAATACTAGTAATAATAATCTATAAAAAAAAATTATTATTAAAACAAAAGGTATTTAAAACTTAAATAGGATTAGAGGGGTTGTTTTTGCCATTTTATAAACTTTAAAATGGAAGTAGGAGCATAAAATAGCAAAGAATTAAAACGCAGGGACCATTTGTGTAATTTTTAACCCAAACCCCCACCCTCTCTTTTTTCCCCCGTTTTTCCGGCAGCCTATTCCGGCCACCCTCCGGCCGGCTCCGGCCACCCCGAAAACCATCGTAATTCATTTTTTTTGTGTTCCAAACCGTTTCTAATCGCTTAGGGGACTTGATTCGAACCCTATGAATCACATTAAACGAGCTTTAACACCAATTATAACACCCAAATGATTTCATAACCGAAGCTCGTAAACTCCATAGCCGTTCAAGCCTTAAACACCAATAATAAACAAACAAACAAACATACCCAGTGTATCCCGTTCAAGCCTTAAACACCAATAATAACTCAATTAATTCAATCAGATCAAACGTTTATCTATCTATAATCAAACACAACACTCAATTGCACTAAAAACGAACTTAATCATCGAATTCCACCATCCTCTCTATCGCGACCTGCTAGCTACTCGAACACCATTCTACAAACTTCAATTTTCGAAATTTACAAGGGGATTTGCATAAGAGACATCACACGAAGCTACCCTCTAGTTTAATTCAATTATAGATTGCTGTTGCTCATCGACTGGACCCAGGGCAACCGCGACTTTGTTCATCATCACCTTCGTTGATTCAATCCTAATCACGTAAGTTACATACATATATAAACTCGGTTTAACATGGGGAAACAAAGCCCCAACATTAATTTGGTTATTAACATCGATTTGATGTTCAATTGGATCAAGATGATTCTAGGGTTCTTATGGGAATTGGGGGATGCATCTAATTAGTTGTTTTAAGAATTGGAACCCGGCCTATAACAGGCATAGGCGCCACAGCCTACCGGTTAAGAGCATGAACAATTGGATTTGAGGTCCCGGGTTCGACCCCGGGCACCCTCAAACCTATTTTTTTTACTTTCTAGCCTTTAAAAAAATTACAGAAAATTGCTAAAAAAATTATAAAATTTATTTTATAAACTTCATAAATTTTTAAAATCACCAAATTACTTCCTGCAATTTATTTATAAAAAAATCCTTAGATTTTATCTAAAATTCTAAGTGAATGTTATAGTTAATATATATTTTATAAAATTTAGACTTAAAATACTAGTTTATTATTTCAACCATTGTTTATTTAAGTTGTCAATTTAATCGTGTTTATTTTTTTAGTTAATTACAAAACCTTAATTTAACTTTAGGAATAATACTAAATTTTTATAAATGTTATTCTTGTCCCATATTTTATAATATAAATCGTTGCTACGAAAATTGATATCGTTTGTTAAATATAAATGACAAAAACCCCAAACCTCAAATAAAAACCCTAGCTCATAATAATACATTAAACTTAATATTAGACTTTAACCTTGTGCTTAAATATATTTAGGTGACTTGTGACGATACAACTTGGAACGACGTTTATTATTATTTTTTATTAACCTTCATTGCATACTTATTGATCAAGTGAGTTTTCCTTGCCCCTTTTTACTTTATTTCACACTATTTTGGGGTGAAACATGATACTTATACGACTTACACTTATAAACGTTTGAGACTTGTAAAGCACTTGCAATTCATCTTTATATTTTGTCATGGTCATTTGTGTGTTGTAAGTGATTATATGAGATACATAGTTTGTTTACAATCATTAACTATTGCTAGCCTGGCGACGTCTTAGATCTTTGGGCCTGACAAGCCTATTTGGTGCTAAAGTCGATGTATTGCCGACTCCTAGGAGCCGTATGCTTGTGCACTAGGGAACCAAATACACTTAGCCAATCTTATATACTTGTAATCAAGTCGAGGTTTGGTTGTAACGATATGTGTTCTATAACCTTACTAGCTTATAACCTATGACATGAATTGCTACTTGTAACTTTATCATATTATGTATGAAAACCTTGGAAACTCACCAACTATTTTTAGTTGACCTTTTATTTTTATCATGTTTCAGGTAACCCCCAAGCTTAAAGTGGTCTTTTGAAGCTTGCAATAAAACTAGGACGTGGACCTAGTTAAATAAATAAAATGTTATGTTTTGATTTATGTTTGAACTTAATTCATGTTTGAGACTCATGTTTGTATTTCCTGTTGAAACTTAAAATATTAATATTTACCTTTAAATATAGCGTTATGTGGCTGTGAACAATCTTATCCCTCACACCTCGACGATTCCGCCGTCAAGGTTGGGGTGTGACAATATTAGACTATCTTTCAGACCCAACAATTTCCCCCTTAGTCTACTATTATCAACGTCTTTCATCGTGATCAGCACCGATAAGTCAACTGAACTTGATCTTTAATTTGGTAAGCTTCAGTCTCAATGTTGAGGTCCAACAATATTCCCCCTAGACTGATGCTTCCTAAATTTTGTTGCTGAAGATCTTTATCTCACAAGTTCCCCCTTTTTCTATGCATCGTTTGTGAAGATATTTAAAAGCTTTCCTAATTCTCTAATCTCGAGTGCTTCAGAAGATGTAGGAGGAGGATTCCTAGCTCGGTATCTTTTGCAAACTAGAGGAACAGGTTCTCTGATCAGGTACACTGCTCAACTGATGATCGGCCATCACTTGTACCAAAAATCTGAAACACATTCTCAAACACAATCTCGACATCTCTAATTAGATCATTTCATTTTAACAAAATAAACCCGTGTTTATCTTTGTGAAAAAAAAGCGAACCCGTGTTCGTTTGTGTGTGCAATTTCCCGTGAAATGCATGAAAATGATAAAATTGTAACAGCATAATATGGAAGACCTAAAAGAATTTTAAAATGAAAATTTATTATATTTTATTATTATATATATATATATAATTTTTTTAATTTTAATTAATTTTTTTTTAATTTTATATATCTATTAATTTTTTTTATAACCGAGAACTGAATCGATCATGAGATCACATCCTCAAAATATACTTTAGCATAAAGATGAAATTAATCATCGACAAGCAATGAGATCATACTGATAACTGAATCCAATCACAGTCTTTGAATGATTTTGAAATTCTCAAACAGATCAATAATGATCGCTGATATGTTTGTCCACTTAAACTCATGCCCTATCTTTTTCAACAAGTATCAGATGATTCGTTAAGATTCGATTAAGCACTTTAGAATGCTAGGACCCCATAATCATTTGGCAAAAACCCTCACCCAACCTCAGGATTTCTTGAATTTTGTTATGATCTAGAACAAGGCTTGTGCATGAGTGTGTAAGTGATTATCAACAGAATATTGCATTCTGTGATGAATTCATCATTTAGATGATTTGACACAACTTAGATTAAAATGATGAGAGCTCCAGGTCTATACTCACGTATAACAAAGGAGATGACCATTTAATCATGTGCCGATGAGAGCTCCAGGTCAGTACTATCGTACAGCAAAGGAGATCATCACTCCAGGTCAGTACTTCCGTACAACAGAGGAGATTAGAACAAACACAAGACATATAAATACACCAAACATGGCAAAGAGATAGAGATATAGCTTATCATCATGGTGGGTGAAAGATCAATTCTCAATCCAATTTTTGTCGGGACTCAGTTTTCGTGCAGGCCAAAATGATTGCGTAAATCCAGACATCCATAAGCATATATTTAATTTAAATTATCATGCTGCTGTCTACTTTATTCTTCAGGCTGAGCCTACCAAGCATATCATTAAAGAATCTATTTGTTTTTCTATTATTTGCAATTAAAAATAAGAGTAAATCAGATAACAGCATCAATTACTATCATTTCTCATTTTAAAAACGCAAGTCATGCAAAAACAAACATTTTAAGAAGATATATAATCATTTCTCAATCATCTCGAATCAAGTTCCCAGTTCTCTTTTCCTTTTTATTTACTTTTGATGTACTCTCCCCCTAAATTTTTATTTTAGCAAACCTATTATAATTTTTTTTAATTTTTGTTAATATTTTTTATGTTTTTTTATATTTTTTAAACTGTACAAAAATAGAAATTTACAAAAGAAGGTCTTCCAAACTACACTGATTATCAAGAGAAGAAATGAATTATCAAGAAATATGCAGTGATTGTGAAGTAAGAACTGTGAGAATGCAGATAAAAATCCAGATTGTGGATATAATACCATGACCTTAACCTGTTTGTTCCGCCTCAAATTTGAATTAGGAACAATCTCTGTCAGTAAACTGGATTACTAACAGTCCTCCTAAATTGTTCCTGCACTCATAAACAGATTATTTAGAAAGAGGAACCCAGACCATCGTAGTCCTGGAAGTTCCTTTTTCATCAAGATAAGTAACAAGCTTCTGCACACACCCGTTTAAACAATCGGGGATTGCTGCATCCTTCTTTTTAATTTGCCAAATTTGTTTCGGTTCAATTAACTTGGATTTGAATGAATTAAATTTGGAAATCATTTTCTGTTTAAGACTAGAAGGAAAAGAATTTGGTGTTGAAGCTTTGGTCATTTTCATCTTTGTATCATGTGAAACCGGCTTCACATGAAAAGGTTTGGAGGGAGGGTTTTTCATCCAACCATTCAAAGATGTGTGTTGTTTACCTCTTGATCCAGAGAAGCAACCCATGTTGCCTTTACCGTCTGGGGCATTCCTTTGAACCTGAGGACACTTCTTTAGCACGTGACCTTCTTTCCACATCTAAAACAAGCCTTGAAAGGCTTTTGGTTATTTGTAGTCCCGTGGACATCAGGAGATGGTAGATCCTCCTTTGAGGTTGTTGCAGCTTGTTGATAACCTTGAATCTTCGTCTTTTGGATATCAGGAGAGTGAACCTTTTGAGGCTTTGTCGACTTGGATTTTAAACTAGTCTGTGATTTGAAGTGTGATGTTTGAGGAGATGAAATCGGAGCATTCTCCCAAGAACCCTTTTGTATGACTGGTGACTTGGCACACTTTGAGGTAGGTTTGTGACAAGCTTGATGGATAAAAGATGAAGATGGTGAGTGCTTCTGCTGAGTTTTGGATGAATGGATGGTTTGTTTTGCGGTTGGAGATAAAATCCGTATTGGTCGTGATTCAGGTTTTAGAAGCTTTTGAGATTTGAAAGCTTCAGATAACATATTGATCTCTGAATCTCCAGGACTTTCCTTTGTCTTTGATTCGTCATCTGAACTTTTCCAGTCTTCAATAGGCACCTCTACTTCCAGTGGATCTTGATTAATAGGATTTGAATGTGTTGCTGTTGTTATAGCTTGATGATTAGGTGATTCCTGAACAATCTCTTCTTTCACACTCCTAACAGGCTCATAAGTAGGAATTTCACCTGCTTTAAACTTATTAAAGAAGTTAGAAGAAACAACTGTTACAGGTTTGCAAACAACAGGAACTGAACAATCATTTGCTTGACTGTCAGCATCCGGTTTACAGTATCCCATACCAATAGGAGAATCATAATCATCTCGCACCTCTTTAAGGTTAACCCCTTCTAATCCTGCATGCATACTATTAGTATCCTTCTGAATAATCTCTTTAATCAACTTATTTGTAGGATGAGGAGTGGGTGTAGGAGAATAACAGAAAGTACTAGGTGGAGGATAAACATATGCTTTATCTTCATGACCCAAACCGGTCTTGATTTTAGCCCCCCTTTGTCTTTTGCATAATTCCTCCTGTTTCATACCCGAAAGAGTCCATTTTTCCAACTTATTTTTAAGTTTTCTTGTTTCAAACTCAGCAAATGTAACTTGTTCAGTCAAGTAATTGACTTCACAGTTCTTTTCCAAAAGAGTTCTCTTCAAATGTTCGTTTTCTTTCAAAGCTTCTCTCAATTTCATGAAATATTTTGATTCATTCATTTTAAGCTCTTTGTTATTTCGTTTCAATTCATTTTCATTTTCTACTAACAACCTATTAGCCTTGTATATTCCAACTAAACGGATTTTGCATACGGAAGAACACATGTCTTCAACAATATCATAAGGAAGACCCATTACCAGTTTTTCTGCCGCGAGAGCACGATCACATTGGCAATAAGGAGTGTTCCTTTTGTACTCCTCCACAACTGCTTTCTTGGCTTCCTCAATCACTACTTCCATCTTCATTTTTGTCTTCTCAGCTTCATAACCCTCGGCTCTTGTACCCTCAGCCGCATACATAGCTTTCTTAGTGACAACCTGTTTCTCAGCAACATCCCTAGGCACCTGCCCAACTGTTTTCTTCTGAACCACAGCTTCACATACTAACCCTTCTTGAACAACAGTTTTTCCAACCAGCTTCTCACCAATCTCACAATCCTTGACCTTTTGAACTTCACACGGGCTTGACCAAACATTATCAGCGGTAGCTTCTCCATGAGCTTCACACCAGAATTCTTTGAATGGATCAAAGTTTTTAACGAAGTCATCATCACTTTCAACCACTTCAGCAACCAAAGTGTGATTGATTTCTTTTTCTGATTCCCTGATTTCAGCACTTCGATCAAAGTTGATGAGTAGTGTTGTTTCATTCTTTGTATCTGCAAAACAGTCAAACCGACTTTGTGCCATTGTGAGATTATCTGATTTAAGGTCTTCTGAAGATGACATTTTTAAACAATTAAACGACCCAAAAATATTTTCCTAAAAATTGTAAAATAACTCTCCCCCGGGAGAATATTTTTTTTAAATGTCACGCTAGAAAATCTTAGCAACTGGGGTCAAGCTGCCAGGTCAGCTTATTTTTTTTTTGTTGGAGCATATATAGTCATATATAGTGTGTCCGTCGCTTGACGAATAGTCTAGGCTTAATGTTATACACCTTGTAAACACATGAAACTGGGTCATTTGCAGGAGCATATGCGAATGAGACTCAGTCGTACGACTGAGCCATGCTAATGGGCCAGTCGTGCGACTGAGAGATGCGATTGGGGCATTCGTAAGACTGAACCATACGCATGGTCCAGTCGTACGATTGAACCATACGCATGGTCCAATCGCACGAATGGGCCCAGTCGCATCTAATATGGGCCGAGGCCTATATATACCAGTTTCAATGAGTAGAAACCTGAGGGTTTTTGATAGTGTGCCCGGCGCCCAGGCGCTGCCGGATGAGAGGGGAGATCATGCTCGATCTCCCCTTGCCAAAAGTCTTGATTCTTAAGTTGTAACGAGCTTAAAATCGTTATGTTTTATCAATAAAATCATTCGATTATTGTTCGTGTTATTGTTTGTCTTTTGGTTTATCACCTTCCGTCAAGAACGTGCTCGGATGTTTATCGATCCAGTGACTTCACATTTCTTTGTGATTGGAGATATCTTATCACCCTTCACTGGTTTGGCCTTAATACCTTTACCTTGAATGAAAAATCCATATGAAATGATATCAGAGGACATAGAAACAAAAATATTATTATTTGCATCACTGCACAATAACTATTAAAAATCATGAGCACTTTGCTTAAAAAAATCTGTCGAAGACGATCCTAATTAGTCATCATATGTGACGTCATCTATGACCATGGATTATATAAACCAATATGTGTAACATAAATATACATTTACAATAAATATCATATAATGATAGTATATGTAACAAGAATAAAATTTAACTCAAACCAGTAAAAAAAGGGTTACACATAATATTTGTATATAAATCGTGCTCTTAATAAACAAAATAATAAACAAATTTTATGTGCTGAAAATGAATCTATGAACATTTACAAAACAAATTTAATAAAAAATATTGAAGAAAGATAAATACCGGCAGTAGTATGCGCCTTTCCCTTTCTCTTGTTGTCGTTGAGTGCCTTATTTTTAGTTGACTTAGGTAAAGTCACAACCTCTTTAGGTTGAACCTCAAAAAAACCCCTCTTTCGAAGAACCCTTTTGGCTATATTGACATAATATTCACATATGAGATATAATGAGATATTTTAGAATACAAAAATAGACTTGAATATCAAACTTAATATTTTAAGCATCATAAGGAAATAATCTTAACAAATCACTAATATTACAACAAATAAGAAATACATAATCTGTGATAATCAAACATACAAAGCTCTTAGATTAACTATTTGCCAAGATATATTTTCAGAGGCACATTATATAATTTGTATCATGATACCAAGCTAATAGATACAATTAAATTATGATATGGTAGCTTGCATCACTCAAAGGAAGTGCTGTCTCACTTGTAACAAAATCCTTTTTTATTTAATTAATATAAACAACAAGAATGCTACAACAATAAATAATAAATGGCTTTTTGAAAATAATTGCTAAAAACATAAAGTATGTTTGAACATCAGGTAATGCTAACATCTATACTACTACATTTAACTCATCTCACAAAACAGTTAAAAAGTATAAAATAAATACACCTTAAAAACCAAATAAACCAAAACAATATACAAATTGACATGTTTAAAAAAATACATACCTTCCATACAACTATAATATATTAACATAACCTTGATTACCTGGAGAATCAGGCATCTTCCTTTTCCTCTTTATAACATTATCATCTTTCTTTTTACCAGAATCAGTTAGGAAGATGGTCTCATGAGCTTTCCCTTGATGATGAGCAACCTTTCCTAGAACCTCCTTGACTATAAAAACATGAAAAAATAAAATTGATATAATACATACATGGAATATAAGAGGAATGAAACAGATGAAACACAAAAATGAAAGTTACCAATCATTGCCTTTGTATAACGTCTTGGAGTAGAATTATCAGATGTAATTATGGGAGATGATAATGAATGGCCTGATTTAAACACAACATAGTACAAAAATATTTAATCCAATATTCATTATACTTACTATAACGTAAGACTATAACATCCAGAACCAAAATCCATGAAAAATAATTACACTATAATAAACTTTGAAATTTAGTAACAAAAATATTAATAGAATAATAAAAATGTGAACCTGGGGGAGCTTGCGTTTCAATTCTGGTTTTAGAGACAGACTCTTCAGGATGTGTTTCAGTCCGCTTAACCTTTCCGAGCACCTCTTCAGCTGCATTATAATATGGGTAATATAATTATTGATATGAATCTAAATGAAACATTCTGCTTACTCTTCCAAATATAAAAATATACAAAACCTATCATTTTTTTGGTGTAACGTTTAGGTTGAGATGATTCAGGAATGATAATCGTATGTTGATCAGGGCACGCTGTTTTGGAACAGATACATATAACAATGTTAGTAGGAATTATTAACGAATCAATGGATGAAAATATGTAGATTATATAACTTTGAAAAAAATGGAAAAATTAATGTTTATAACCTTCTTAAGCAGGGCTACATTCTACATCAGCAAGGGAACCTTTAGAATTTTCAGATATAATAATCGGTCTACTTGGGTCTCCACTTGCTGACTTACTTAGGTCTCTTTCTTTGAAAGCTATCCTCGCGCTTTTGCGAGCTGTTGGAAAATTGAAAAGTTAGACGATAAAAACATTAATCATATATATATATATTAAATAAGGATCAAAAGACAAAACTACCTCCACTCATGGCTTCTTCTATAACAACTTCTGTCTCGAATTACCTATTTTGAACCAACAAAATAAAAATCATTTAGAAATAAATGAAATATAAATCAGGCAAGCAAAAATTTAATATATATAATAGAATACAAATAATTCCTATAACCAAATACATACAATTACAAATGAAGTTATGCAATATAATACACATATTACCCAACAATTTAACTACCCTATGAAATAGATCTAAGTGTTATTACCAGTCTTGAATGTGCATGTATGAACAAATAAAGAACAGGGCTACACAGACTTCTTACAAACATATAGACAATGACCAGAAAAATTATTTATAAAAACCAACATCACAATCTAAGTACAAACAATGATGAAACTCCATATTAATATAAAGAAAAACATAAATTTAATGGAATAAAAATGAACACTATTATTAGGCTACATCAAACAACATGATAATTAAACAGGTCGTATACTTAAGATCATGTATCAAAAAAATCAAAAAAGGTACTATGATTAGTATTGTGCATGAATGAATAAATAACCAACAATTCATCCTATGGATGTAGAAAAAAATGAAAAAAACCAAAACCTACACAAAAATACATATACAGAACCACCAGGTACTTCAAACACTCAATACAGCAGTAAGATCAGATTTACTACAAAACTACACAACACATCATCAAAATGAATTCAACTTGAAAACAGTGTGTGCATTTAGAATACACATTCAAACACTAAAAATATAAAACTAATACTATCCCCAATTGCACAAACAAGACAAATCAGTCAAATTCTTGAACTTTTAAATGTGATAATGCTTAAGTAAGAAATGGTAATTTTAGACACTAAAAAAATTTCATGACAATCATTGGATACTATATTAAAATTCAACCATAACAAAGTAAAACCAATAGAAGGATCCCTAAATGGCTAGATGATACATATCCAAACATAATAAATACTTGATCATCTTCTTCAAACATTAAAATATAAAACTTAAACAATCCCCAATTGCACAAACAAAACCATGTCAAACTAAAGATCAAAACAGTAGGGGCATACCCCAAAAATCTAGTAGTGTAACACAATCATGTCAAATAATAGATTAAAACATAACCGGACATTAAAGCAGGAAAGGAGCTTAACCCAATACGCTGCTTGTGTATTAAAATCATGTCTTGACACATACATTCTACAAAATGACAATGACATATCCAAACAGAATAAGTACTTGCTCATCTTCTTCAAACATTAAAATATAAAACTTATACAATCCCCAATTTTAGAAACAAAACCATTTCAAAGTATAGAATAAAACACTAGCGGCTTACTCCAAAAATCTGGTAGTGTAACACAATCATGACAAGCAATAGATTAAAACATAACCAAACATTAAAACAGTAAAGGGGCTTAACCCAATAAGCTGCTTGTGTATCAAAATCATGTCTTCACACATACATTCTACAAAATGTCAATTACAGTATGCAAAATAAAGCTAACATTTCGATTATATTAGGAAGGAACTTTAAAACATTAACAGAACAATTTATAACAGATATATCAACAAGAGATTACATTCGACATGAACAGTAAACAAAATGGAAAACATTAACTAAAATCAGGGATTTATTTGAAGAAATTAATGCCTAAAATCAAGTTTTTATAAAAAGAAACTTAACAATTGCAACTATTGATGAAACGAGCAAAGCTAACCTCGAACGATTATAAATTAGGGATTGAAACCCTTGAATGATTGAAAATAAGGGATCTGTGATTCGAAGAAGATGAAGATTTCCGTAACTGATGGAATGTGGATGCTTCAGATAGACATGCAACTGCAAGAACGATCGATTGAATGATCGATTATTGTGGGGGGAGGGAAGATTTGGGAGGTTTTCGGGTGTACTGTTTGAAATTGAATATCCCGAAAACAAATGAAGGCGCTTATTGAATAAGCAAATACGAAATACCCAAATTGCCCTTCCTGTATAATTAGGCTCATTTAATTAAAACTTGAATTCTCATATTTACCCTTTTAATCAAGACCCTTGATTATATAGATCAATGGTCATAATTAGTTTCTTTAGTTTCTTCCAAATATCTAGTTTTCTTTAGAATGCCCCTCTATATATATATATATATATATATATATATATATACATATATATATACATATATATATATGATATATAGATATATATATATATATATAATATATATATACATACATATATATATGTATGTATGTATATATATATACATATATATATATATATATATATAATATATATATATAGGGAGAGATAAAATTAAAATCATATTTATAATTGAAAACCATAAAACCACCACTATCCAGTCACATAATTTATAAACAAACAAACATACCCAGTGTATCCCGCTGAAAAGCAGGGTCTGGGAGGGGTATGTGATGGCAAGTCTTTCCTCTATCCTGAGAGATAGAGAGACCGCTTCCGAAGAGACCCCCGACTCGTTAAAAAAGGCAGAAACCATAACAATCATAATACATATCAATCATATAATTTATAATTGATTTAATTTTTTAATTGTTTAAATTGAGTAAAGTTTAACCTTATTTTTTAAGTCATTTTTTATTTTTAATATAAACTCCAAGGTTGACGATGATAATGAATCGAGTTACGTATACGTAACTTGTATAAGTTAAATGTACATAACTTTAGTTGTACACTTGGTAACACGTACTTACATATACATAACCCTTACATATATGTAACTCTCAGTTATACACTTTGTAATATGTACTTACATATATGTAACCCCTAGTTTTTATGGTTTTCATTTATAACATGGTTTTCAAGGGATCCCTCCCCTATATATATACATATACATATATATACATATATATACATATATATATATATACATACATATATATATATTATTCATTAATTTGACCTCCTAGTAAAGATTACATGATAATAAGCTTTACTAACTAATCTATTGTTTGCTAGGATATCATTCTATACATGCTTAAAATGTTTACATTTAGATGAAATAATTTTTACTTGCGTTTTTCCCGAAAGACATATTTATATTTGATTTATTTTGTGTTTTGTGGGATTGTCATTTTAAGTGATTTTGCTTGAGGACAAGCAAAGTTTAAGTCTGGGGATGTTTGATGTGCTCTAAATTATACATATAAATCCTATCAAAAGCACATCAATTATTCCTTAATATCTTTCTTAAAATGATGATTATGTACTTAAAATTGTTAAATTGTATTTTTAGATGTTAAAAGGGCAAGATGGACAAAAGAAGCCTATTTGACAAGAAATTGAAGAAATCCGAGCTTTGGAGTCTAAGCACGGGGTCAGGCGTCATTAAGCACGCCCCCATTTCTTGCCTTAACACACCCCCGTGCTAAATTTGGCACACCCCCGTGCTAAATTTGGCACACCCCCGTGCTAAATTTGGCATACCCCCCGTGTTTGGACATCTGACATGACAAAAAGTACTGTCCCGCAAAAGTAAGCACAGGGTCGTGTCCCATGAGGCATGGGGTCGCGCCCCACCTCAAACACGGGGTCGTGCCCCATTTGTCACGTGGTCGTGCCCGACACTTTCTACACGTACGAACCGACCAACTTTCATAAGCATTGTACTAGCATGGGGTCATGTCCTTTGCGTATGTGGCCATGTTTAAACACTCCAAAAGCCTATAAATGGAGACCTAAGTTCACTATTTTGGCAAGCTTTTGGGGGGGGGAGTTACTCTGCTGAATTCTCTCAAAAATTAAGACTTAAAGATTATTTGGAGGCTCAGTAGGTGCATACAACACTTGAAAGAAGCTCAGGATTATCTAAACATCATCCATTATGGATCATTAGTTTGATTGTTCCATTTCACCGATGATTTCATATCTATCTTCTATGTTACATGTTGTTCTGTTCAAGCTTATTATGAGCTAAACTCTCATTATCATCCTAATTGGATGAAACTTATTAATTTTTATGAACTAAAGGTATGACTTTTATTATGCTAATGATATGGTGATCTTTAGGAAAACTTTTGATGGGTAGATCTATATTTAAATGGGAAGTTATAAACTTATGATTTGCAATTATGAATGTCATACAAGGTTGAAAAACGTATGACTAACTTTATTCGTGAAACCGGTCTTCATAATAAATATATGGCTAATGAACTAGAAATGATTATTAGAAATCATATCACTTAACTTTTTGATCATTTACGGATTCTCTTTTATTGGTTTGAGAAATCTAAATTAATTGTTATGGTTTTCTAAAATGAATTGTATGTTAGACCTAACCAGTAAATCTCACCCTGACGTGGTCTTAATCACAATGGAGAGGATGGACGTGAATTCACGCCAGCTCATATTTATAAACATTAACATAATTACTTTAATCAATATTTTTAATCACACCACCAATTCATCATAATTACATAAGTGTAATCTAATTAGGATGATAGCCTTTATTTCTAGGTTTTGAATCCAAAATTTTCAATCTTATTTTACTTTATTTTAATTATTATTTCTAAAACCCTAAAAATCTTCATTACATCAATGCAACTCATCATTTTCTCAAACAAAAATCAAATATGGTAGTCAATCATTAAGATTGTTGAGTAGGCTAGGTATGTCCATGGATTCATACTTGATTCTTACTATCACTATATTACATCACGATAGATATACTTGCCTTTTGTGTGTGTAGTTTAGTATTAGTAATAACCAATTCAAACTGAATCTGTGTGATAAACCTTTATCAAAATATATATACTTTTCACACACATCAAGTTATAGTTTCCCTTAAATTGCAGGCAAAGTTCTTAAACTGCTACTTTATAAGGTCCTCCTTGTTTTCTTTGGCTTCATCAGACCCCTCATACATAAGCTTCAGTGCATCCCAGAGCTGCTTAGCAGTTTTGTACTTCTTGAGGCTCCTGTATATAAAGTCACAAAGAGCAGTTTGAAGAGCAGTCATGGCCTTCTGATCTATGTCAATATTCTTCCAATCTTCCTCTGAATAATCAGCCATTTCGTTAAGAATCATCCCACCTCTAGCGGTGGCTGAAGAAGTGCTAAGGATGTGAGGTCATTTGACAATAGATCTCCTCATCTTGCAGTCTTGAGACTTGATAAACCCTTCCATATGTTGGCCCAAGTATCAAACTTATTAGGAGTGATCAGTGGAGACTTTGTCATGGTATCGATTTCCATATCAGCCTTTATAAGAGCTGCCATTTAAGCTGGTAAGTATTGTGTGAAACTGAAGAAATCTAAGATGGTGAGATCTTACAATCAAAACCTAAAATGCTCTGATACTGATTGCAGGACCGGTGAAGGGGGTCACTGTAACAGTTTTACAGTGTTAGGAGAGACTTAGAACACTTAATAGATTAAATAGGGAACGAGATTATGTTGAAACAAAGGACACAAGTAAAGAACACGAACACAATAATATAGTTAAGAATGATGTATATTTCTCTCAAGTTCTTACAAAGTATTACAAAATTTTATTTCTAATGATAAGTAGTTGAGATACTTTGTACTACATCCTACAACCGGGTCATAGTTTGAAGGCCAGGTGGAACCCCTAATCTATACAACAAAATCAATGTAAAGTCAAAATGTAGATTGTCTTTTGACTATTGACTATGACATTTCATAGCTCACATCCTTATTTAATACAAAAAAGATGAAAGTGCAAAAGTAGAAAGTTACAGACTTAAAACCCTAATCTACAGTTGACAAAATTAAGGACTGTTCACTAACTAATATAAGTTTATGAGTATTCAGAGATGGTAGCGAAAAGTGGTTCAGCTTTTGTCAAAAGTAATTCAGAGAAAGTATATGTTCTATGTATTCAAAAGATATCAATCTCTTAGCTTCAGAAGACTTTGTCCTTGAAGCTTTGGAGGACTTCATTTTTGATTCACAAGATTTGGTCTTTTGGCTTTGAAAGATTTGATACTTAGTGAGATTCCTTAAATTATATCAAATCTTACGAAGTAACTTCCTAAGAAATTCATATGTGCATGCTGAGAGCTTTTGATTGCATCAATCTTAAAGTGTAATCCTTACATATATTGATATTTTTTTTGGTTATTTTGATTGTTATGTTTGTTTGATTGGTTTGTCACTTTTGTTGGGCATGTTCTTGCCCTTAGTTTGTAGTTGTTGGTACCCCTAGCACAAGTCGTTTTTTCTTGGGCGACTTCATGACCCATTAACGGAAAATATCATTTAAAAATTCTCGTTTACCCTTAATGTGTTGTGACGATTATTTTTATCGCATTCTCGTGTTTCTGCTTTTAGCGGGAGTGTGACATCACAAAGTGTTCATACCTTGTTATGTTGACATCTATCAGGATTAGAATTCTAGTGCATATTCGGGTAGAAAGCGATACCAAGAAGGAAACAAGTTGACTGGAGTTAAAAGATAGCTTTTATCGTCTTCATTGTCTTTGATGTGAACTAAAATGTCTTGAAGGCATCCATAGTTGATCTAGTCCAACTCTAATACAATTCCAGGTATGCACATACTCACTACAAGGAAACTGGATATTAGGGGAAAATAGCATTAGCGGCGACGAGTCGCCGCTATTGGCGTCGCCGCTATTGGCGTCGCCGCTAATGCCTTGTTGTACGACGAAATACGAACCGTCAGATCTACATTTGATCTACGGCTAGAATGGAGTTGACAGAGGCGTACGGATCGCAGACTATTAGTGGCGACCGGTCGCCGCTATTGGCGTCGCCGCTAATGCCTGTCGCCACTAATACGAGTGTTGTCCCTAAAGGTGTCGCCACTAATTATAAGAATTCTTGTAGTGACTATGTCTCAATTATTGAGTTAAAGATAAAGTTGAAACTTGAAAGGTGATGGATGTACGCTACTAAAGGGTTGTAATTTAGTGGTCTCAAAAATTAACATACACCAAAGGTGGTTTTGAAATTTTGTGTCCGCTGGTCCAGACTACATATATTCTCAGAAGATGTGCACATCATCTGTATGAGTTTATTTCTATTTTTAATTCTATGATTGAAACTGTGCTTGAAAGTACATTTGATAACGAGTGATTCTATTTATACAATATGTAGTAACCACCATACAAAATAGAGATTTTGTGTAATGTTTTAATTAAAATGCAATATTGTGTAAAAATATCTTTTCTTTGTATTATCTAAGAATGTAATTTATTTGATTTGTGTGCAATTAGACATACATATGCTTTTAACACTAAATTTACTTGCCTTAATGTCACTTCCTGTTATTAAAAATCAAATTTCAAGCACCCGACGTTGTTTTAACACTCTGCCAGTAATCACAAACACCCTAATCAAACTTAGTCGCTAAATCACAAACAACACATGAATTGTTTTCACACAAGTTTTTAGCTTCTTCACCATGTTGGTCAATTAATACAAGATACTATCCAACAACTCCAGAAATAAACATAAAAGATTTAGTTATTAAATATTAAACATAAATTGATTTCACGTAAAGTAAAACCACCTTCAAATCTTTTACGTATATAAATCTCTTGATGTAACTTGTCTTCAAACTCCTCCGAAAAAAACTCATTTAAAATCCTCTCGTATAACTACATTGTGTCCTATAATCTACATATATCATATTATTTTGGTACACACTACACGCTAAAGTATATGTAACTTTCAAACGTGACCCCCAAACAAAAACCAAGATACGCATGAAATTGCGCGTTGCGGTTCCCTGTCCCGTTTCAGTTGACTTTTAATAATTCTGACCTTTTCAGCTCATCCCTTTTTCCTACAAATTTCTATATATCCCCATTCCTCTTTCTTTCACTTTTCACTCTCAACTCATCAACTATCTCTCATTTCAATTCCAAACTTTCTGATGAAAAACAATATAAATCTCCGGTGCGTCATGACCGCGGTGTTCTTCTTTCTCCTAATATCACGATACTCGTCTGTTGTCGCGAGACCGTTGACAACGAATACTTTTGTAGCATCTCCCATGACGGGAAAGGCCGAATCGCCAAGTGGGAATTACAAGAGCTTGTTTATGAGTTCGTTACCGAAAGGGAAGCGGGTGCCTTCATCTGGACCGAGCAGAAGAACCAATGGCATGAATGATTGATAAAGCGTAATTTTGTTTTATTTTTTATGCTTAGATATACGTACATTTGTGTACCATAGATTTTATATAGGATTCGTTTATTCGTTCTCTGGTACTGAGAATTAGGTATTAGATTTAGGATATGGGTTTTTATTTGTTTTTAAGTATGAGATATAATTAATGAGAAAATGCACTATTATGTGCGTTTGGTCATTGATTTATATGATTGATACATGATCGTATGTTTGTTCGTGGGTTTTGGAATCACGAAAGATTATTACACTTGTTCATTTCGGATTTGTACCATAAGCATTCGATATAGTACCTTATCGCTACTTGCCTTGTTTCATACCACATGCATTGCTTTTGTATCCAAGCATTTTCGTTCTGATAAAAAATAATTTTTAATCGCTACTTACCCAAATTTATTATACAATAATTATATTTACCGTTTTTATTGTTATGGATAAAAGAGTTATTTACCGTTGTAAGCTTCTACCCGTATGTGCATCATATATGGTCAGCGTTATGTATAAATATCTATGTGCTTAAGGTTATTTTGTTTATAATTTGTTTTGTATAGTTGAAAATATTTAACCTATGTTACGTGTTTAATTACAACGTAATTTGAGTTTTCTAAAACTACTGCCATATTTTGTTTTACATACTAAATCATAATAATTAATTGTTAATATGATTCATTTTGTATTGATATTAAGCAACAAAGTAAGTTGAATAGATGCTAAGATATATTGTTCTTATAAATTTTTTAATAATGTTATTTAATGTTGAACATGCTAATACTATAGTCAATTGTTCTCTGATTTTACGAATTATGTTTTAAGATTTAGTTCTATATTATCAAATTCTTTTTAAATTATAAAAATGATAAATTATCTGTACTATTCATGCGTAATGGGCAAGCCAGTGTCCAATGCACCAGATATTAAACTACCCAAAAAAAAAAAAAAAGACATATGTGATATCATATGAAATAAGATCATGTCATCCCGTAGATGAACGTATATATAAATACCGAATTAGATTATTATTTTATGGTTTTCAGATTTATAATTAAAATAAGACAAAGACCTAAGTTTAATCTTTTACTAAATAATGCTCAAGCATGCTTATATTGATATCATACTAGTATACAAATTTAATAAAATTACTAAATAATAGTATCAAAATAATTTTTACGTTGAGTATCAAATCTATCAATGGACATTTCAACGTGCATACAAGTCAATTTTCCATTTATCATTTGTCAACAACGCCCTCAAACATAGTTGGTATGGTATGCCAATTGTTAAACAACAGTCGTAGAGATGGTTTTATTTTCAAAGATGGAAAAAATAATATATTTTTCCCACTTTGACCGACAAATAATACTTTTTGGCTCAATAATAAAAATTAAATAACAACTATTCTTTTGTAAAGAAATGTCGAAAAAGTCTTTCGGTCTTAAAAGGAGGCGCGAAAAGGGGCAATGGTATGAAAGAGGCAGCAACCCTTGATTTATTCTCCGGCATGTTTTGAAAAATAGGGTGGTAGGTGACCGTCACCAAAGACGGTGGCTGGGATAATAAATGCATACAATGTTTTTGTTTCTAAGGGGACCCTCGACAAGGTGGCTAGGGTGGTTCGAGTAGCGGCTGCGGGTAGGTGATTTTAGATAGTTTGGAAAGTTAAGGTAATTTGGTTTGTACCCTTACAAATTTGAATAGTTTTAAGTATATTAATTTGGGTATAAAAGTGGCGCCAGTCAAGTATTGGTTAATTTAACTTAGAATAGTTTGTTTTGTTCTGTCAAAAAGATAAAATCAAATTGATTCAATTTCAAACCAATATCCATTACATCCAAAAACAAGAAGATTAAGACTAGAAACAATCTAATCACTACAAAAACATAAACGATTCTCAAACCATCAACAAGATGATTTGATATAAACAACCATGAACTAAACTCAAGAAGAACAAACAGATTTGTCATTGTGACAAAACCCTGATACAAAGAAGAACAACATCTATTCTCCCTTTGATAAAAGTATCACATGCAGATATGAAGGTGAGATGATGAAGATGAACAGAAGATGTATTTGTTAACCCTAATCTCATGCTCTGTTTTGAATACATCAGGTCACAAGAAGATGATTGATAGCAAGAGATAAAAGGGCCAGAAACAGTTCCAAAATAGGCACACCAAGCCCTTCAAGTTTCAACTTTGGTAAAACAAGTCCCTCAACTTTCCAAGACTTGTAATACCATCCAAAACCATCAACTCCTGTAAACCTTCACTGCTCTTCACTGCTTTCAACTTCAATCAGCTCCAAGCTCAGCGACATAACAACCTCATGAGCACAAGAGACCATCATCCCATCATGTAAACCTAAAGAAAAGAGAACAACCAAGAATTAGAGAACAACTATATGAATAAAATGTTTGACATTGAATTGAAAATAGACATATTTTTCAACACCCCCCCTCAATTCAATAGGCAAATATTTATTCAAGTTTAACCATACACAACATAATACTTATTTTCACACAGCCCTTTATTTAAACAAAAAAACAGCCCATCCCATTTTGTATTCTTTTTAGAAAAGCATTTATCAAAAACAAGGAGAACCAAATGAAAACCCACTAAGTGCCTTGTAAAACTGATAAAAGAAATGGTTCTAAAGAAACCAAATATAGTGATGTAAGCAAGGTAGGGTTGGGCTAAAAAATTGCAAATAAGCTATACAAATGGGGTAAAACAACTCTATAAAGAAGTAAATATATCATACTTCTAAGAGAATATCAACACATAAAACCAATTTTCCAAATCAAAAGTCATAATACAAGACGACTTGTAAGAATGAAACCTTAACGAACATTTCTATAAGATTTTCAAACACATCCAAAATATGATACCAGACACGCTAAACAAGATTGCAAACATTCAATAAGTATGACATCAAATCGTAAAGCATGAACAAGAACCATTTGTATATATGTATTAAGAAAATATGACTTTGTAAAACAACGGACTTCAAATTGAATAGTAGACTTTGAATCTACATCCAAAATGAACCAGAAGGAATCACATGATTCATTAAGACTATCAGAAACATATCAGATAAGAAAGATTAAAAACCACACGGCTTTTAAGAACTCAGAATCACATCTGAAAATAAGACTTATGAAGAACATAAAGACTAATTTTGACTTTAGTCAAAAAACTTTTACAACTTCACATATAAGACTGAATCATATGATTCAAGAAACATGTCTGATAACAATAAGAATAGCATAAGCTATATCAGACAACAAATCACAGCCAAACAAGACCTGATCGGACACAAAATCACATGATTTGCAACCAGAAAATAACATATCTCACACAAGAGAAAACATACAAGGCTGTCAGAAATATTCAAGAATAATCTTGACAATACAACTGGTTAAAAATAAGTGAATCACACAGTTCGACTAACCAGAAACAAGATTATAGACACTAAGACATACGGGTCAAGCAAACCATCAAGAAAACCAGACATACAAATAATGTTTTCATGATACAAAATAAAACCCGTCAAGACACGATCATATACGCAAGACATTCGTTTGTGTCAAGATAAAATCAAACATATGATTCAAGACAAAGTTTGGAGAACAATTATAAATTGAGACCATTATTACTAGCATCTTTATCAAAGACAAAGTCTAACACACAGAGCACGTAGCAACGAATGAACTAATAATACCAGATAACACATAATCAGGCTCACATAAGTTGTAGGCAAAACTTAATCACACCCACAATTATAACTATCATACTGTTAAAAAACTTAAGTCACATGGTTCAAGAAGCATCAGAGGAACAATATACTTAAGCTAGATCATCAGAACATAAAACATCGTATCACTGAGATATCTTAGAAAAGAAAAAAAACTTTTTAATTTGATAAAACCTGCTGAGTTAGAAGGTTAAACATGAACCTTTTAACCATTCTCAATTTCATCATGAAAAGAAAAAGAAAGCAAAAAACATATTTATAATTTTTGAGTTCAAGCAGGTTGTTCCTAATTTACAAAATATTTTCCTAAATCTAAACATGACAAATATACGTATAAAGAACAAGAGCCAACAAAAGTTCAAGATTACGAAATTCATTTTTCAGATTTTATGACCAGAAAATATGAGCCCAAGATTATACAAATAAGAGAGAAATATTTACTGTCCTTTCAATCTTATATTAACAAAGTAGCAAATCTCTCACCATAGTAACCATATGAAATATCAAACTAATTAAAAGACATTTTAATATCGTTTTCAAGTAAAATATTACTTATGTGAATGTAAAGATATCATTATGAATTCCTCACGTAAGTATTTTAAGAAACAAGCAAAAACAAACCTGCAAAGAATACAAATTAAAACTTTTATTTCATATAAACTTGAAACAATATGAAAAGAAAAAAACTCACCCTCAAAAAAGAACAAAACAGAAAAGGCATGGATTAGAGCACATGTTTTGAAGAATCACTTAAAACATATAATAAGAGACAAGAAAATCATTGAAAGCTAATTATATCATTATGAAGAGAGAAAATACTTGCTATACTTGACTTCTTATCTTCATTTAAAATAACCACATAAGTTCCTTGAAACAGTCTTAGGATCACTGTAGTAAACAAACATAAGCAAGAAAAGAAAAATGCCTGAAAAGAAAAAAAGTCTAAATATAACTTTGTGTGCATTTGACACCATTTTACTCCTTTTAGAACCTTTAGATGATTCTCACTTTATAATGACCAATACAACACACTAAAAAGTTATAACCACAATGAGAGACTCCTAATCATGCAACAATGAGAGATAGACCCACCTGACCATAAACCTGGACATAGTAGCAAAAATAGGATTTAAGATTTCTAGCTACTATACTTGACTAAGAATAGCATACAAAATTGGCTTATGTATCGATAACCATATAACAATTAAACAATAACAAAATCAAATTTCAATGTAGAACACAATTTAGAGATCATCATTTTAAAAGACAAAACCAAACCAAATACAACAAGCTGAGATTCACTTCCTACACCAGAAAGTTGCAATTTCACATAAAGCCATTTTGATGTTAGAATAATGTAGTCATGCCCAAGGTGTAACTAGAGCTTATTTCATACTAGCATCATTAGGATCAAAAGAAGCAATATGAAACGCACAAGGATATGCAACACGTTCAATGCACGAACAAACTAGTGGTTGGTCGCCGGTGAACAATATTTCCAACACACAATACAAGATATAGTATGTGATCAATAGAACTAAAAGAAACCAAGACAAGATAACTTACATGGGTATATGGTGAGAACAACAAATAAACTAAAATTTTCAGCGATAGCTTGTGCCCTTCAATTCAACCAAGCAGTGAAAACAAATGGATGGAAGAAGGCTCATAATTCTTCTTTTTTCCTTTTGAATCCAAGGACATTCATCATTCCACACTGAATTTCTTCAATGATAAACACACAACCATCACCGTTATAAGCGGTTTTGTTCTCCGTTAAGTTGGCCAAAGACGAATACAAGCATGGTCAATCTACATAACAAGTACCTTTCACTGCCTACTTTCATGCTTTATGGTTCAAATATTCTTCGAATCTTGCACTCTTTGATTAGGGATATAAGAAAAATAACAGATTCGTAAGAACCAAGAACTGGAACAATGAGCTTATGAACCCTTGATAGAGACCCCAACCGATTTCACCTAGAATCCTTTTTTCTTTTAAACTCTGAAGTTCCATACAAAAAGAACCTTAAGAGAAGTGATTTTCAATGAATAGCCCTAATAAGATGACCATGTGTATCAGCAAGGAAGAAACACTTCTGGTCCACCAACTACAACTATGTGAACACTTGAACCATAAAATTTTACTTTGATAAGACTTGGATTTTCAATTGAGAACACAGGATGTAAAAGCTTGATCATCAGATTGTGGACCGCGAGCTTCAAACGACAACCGTCAATCAGCACCGAGATCCAAACTTAATTGACCAGTGCACCACCAAGAACAACTCCGCATACAGAAACCTTATAACAGACCAGTGCACCACCGAGACCCAAAATTAATTGGCCACAATCGCTCATATACCAAGAACCTACGGTTTGGACGCTTATCGACTACTAGTGCAGCGGAAAACCCCAAGTAGAATGTTTCGAAGAACAATCTTAGCAGCCGACATGGAATCTAAATGAACTCTAGTGAAATTACAGACAAGAAATCAAGCCACAAACTGATTTGTAGAGGAATCAAGAGCCTAACGCTCTGATACCATGTCAAAAAGATAAAATCAAATTGATTCAATTTCAAACCAATATCCATTACATCCAAAAACAAGAAGATTAAGACTAGAAACAATCTAATCACTACAAAAGACATAAATGATTCTCAAACCATCAACAAGATGATTTGATATAAACAACCATGAACTAAACTCAAGAAGAACAAACAGATTTGTCATTGTGACAAAACCCTGATACAAAGAAGAACATCTATTCTCCCTTTGATAAAAGTATCACATGCAGATATGAAGGTGAGATGATGAAGATGAACAGAAGATGTATTTGTTAACCCTAATCTCATGCTCTGTTTTGAATACATCAGGTCACAAGAAGATGATTGATAGCAAGAGATAAAAGGGCCAGAAACAGTTCCAAAATAGGCACACCAAGCCCTCCAAATTTCAACTTTGGTAAAACAAGTCCCTCAACTTTCCAAGACTTGTAATACCATCCAAAACCATCAACTCCTGTAAACCTTCACTGCACTTCACTGCTTTCAACTTCAATCAGCTCCAAGCTCAGCGACATAACAACCTCATGAGCACAAGAGACCATCATCCCATCATGTAAACCAAAAGAAAAGAGAAAAACCAAGAATTAGAGAACAACTATATGAATAAAATGTTTGACATTGAATTGAAACTAGATATATTTTTCAACACCCCCCCTCAATTCAATAGGCTAATATTTATTCAAGTTTAACCATACACAACATAATACTTATTTTCACACAGCCCTTTATTTAAACAAAAAAAACAACCCTTCCCATTTTGTATTCTTTTTAGAAAAACATTTATCAAAAACAAGGAGAACCAAATGAAAACCCACTAAGTGCCTTGTAAAACTGATAAAAGAAATGGTTCTAAAGAAACCAAACATAGTGATGTAAGCAAGGTAGGGTTGGGCTAAAAAATTGCAAATAAGCTATACAAATAGGGTAAAACAACTCCATAAAGAAGTAAATATATCATACTTCTAAGAGAATATCAACACACAAAACCAATTTTCCAAATCAAAAGTCATAATACAAGACGGCTTGTAAGAATGAAACCTTAACGAACATTTCTATAAGATTTTCAAACACATCCAAAATATGATACCAAACACGCTAAACAAGATTGCAAACATTCAATAAGTATGACATCAAATCGTAAAGCATGAACAAGAACCATTTGTATTTATGTATTAAGAAAATATGACTTTGTAAAACAACGGACTTCAAATTGAATAGTAGACTTTGAATCTACATCCAAAATGAACCAAATCATATGCCACAAGGCATAACATATCAGAAAACTGACATTCAGATTAAACATTAAATCACCACAAATAAAAACAATCATACGCATTTCAAATTATCATAGAAAATATAAAATTGCATAAGAGATATCAGATATAAATCTGACTAGACATAAAGTCACAAGACTTTAAGACAAAGACATGTACCAAATTTTGGTAACACCATAGAAGGAAAAATCAATCAGAATATCTGATTAAGACAGAAGGAATCACATGATTCACTAAGACTATCAGAAACATATCAGATAAGAAAGATTAAAAACCACACGGCTTTTAAGAACTCAGAATCACATCTGAAAATAAGACTTATGAAGAACATAAAGACTAATTTTGACTTTAGTCAAAAAACTTTTACAACTTCACATATAAGACTGAATCATAAGATTCAAGAAACATGTCTGATAACAATAAGAATAGCATAAGCTATATCAGACAACAAATCACAGCCAAACAAGACCTGATCGGACACAAAATCACATGATTTGCAACCAGAAAATAACATATCTCACACAAGAGAAAACATACAAGGCTGTCAGAAATATTCAAGAATAATCTTGACAATACAACTGGTTAAAAATAAGTGAATCACACAGTTCGACTAACCAGAAACAAGATTATAGACACTAAGACATACGGGTCAAGCAAACCATCATGAAAACCAGACATACAAATAAGGTTTTCATGATACAAAATAAAACCCGTAAAGACACGATCATTACGCAAGACATTCGTTTGTGTTCACGATAAAATCAAACATATGATTCAAGACAAAGTTTGGAGAACAATTATAAACTTGAGACCATTATTATTAGCATCTTTATCAAAGACAAAGTCTAACACACAGAGCACGTAGCAATGAATGAACTAATAATACCAGATAACACATAATCAGGCTCACATAAGTTGTAGACAAAACTTAACCACACCCACAATTATAACTATCATACTGCTAAAAAACTTAAGTCACATGGTTCAAGAAGCATCAGAGGAACAATATACTTAAGCTAGATCATCAGAACATAAAACATCGTATCACTGAGACATCTTAGAAAAGAAAAAAACTTTTTAATTTGATAAAACCTGCTGAGTTAGAAGGTTAAACATGAACCTTTTAACTATTCTCAATTTCATCATGAAAAGAAAAAGAAAGCAAAAAACATATTTATAATTTTTGAGTTCAAGCAGGTTGTTCCTAATTTACAAAATATTTTCCTAAATCCAAACATGACAAATATACGTACAAAGAACAAGAGCCAACAAAAGTTCAAGATTACAAAATTCATTTTTTAGATTTTATGACCAGAAAATATGAGCCCAAGATTATACAAATAAGAGAGAAATATTTACTGTCCTTTCAATCTTATATTAACGAAGTAGCAAATCTCTCACCATAGTAACCATATGAAATATCAAACTAATTAAAAGACATTTTAATATCGTTTTCAAGTAAAATATTACTTATGTGAATGTAAAGATATCATTATGAATTCCTCACGTAAGTATTTTAAGATACAAGCAAAAACAAACCTGCAAAGAATACAAATTAAAACTTTTATTTCATATAAACTTGAAACAATATGAAAAAGAAAAAAAACTCACCCTCAAAAAAGAACAAAACAGAAAAGGCATGGATTAGAGCACATGTTTTGAAGAATCACTTAAAACATATAATAAGAGACAAGACAATCATTGAAAACTTCTTATATCATTATGAAGAGAGAAAATACTTGCTATACTTGACTTCTTATCTTCATTTAAAATAACCACATAAGTTCCTTGAAACAGTCTTAGGATCACTGTAGTAAACAAACATAAGCAAGAAAAGAAAAATGCCTGAAAAGAAAAAAAAGTCTAAATATAACTTTATGTGCGTTTGACACCATTTTACTCCTTTTAGAACCTTTAGATGATTCTCACTTTATAACGACCAATACAACACACTAGAAAGTTATAACCATAATGAGAGACTCCTAATCATGCAACAATGAGAGATAGACCCACCTGACCATAAACCTGGACATAGTAGCAAAAAATAGGATTTAAGATTTCTAGCTACTATACTTGACTAAGAATAGCATACAAAATTGGCTTATGTATCGATACCATATAACAATTAGACAATAACAAAATCAATTTTCAATGTAGAACACAATTTAGAGATCATCATTTTAAAAGACAAAACCAAACCAAATACAACAAGCTGAGATTCACTTCCTACACCAGAAAGTTGCAGTTTCACATAAAGCCATTTTGATGTTAGAATAATGTAGCCATGCCCAAGGTGTAACTAGAGCTTATTTCATACTAGCATCATTAGGATCAAAGAAGCAATATGAAACGCACAAGGATATGCAACACGTTCAATGCACGAACAAACTAGTGGTTGGTCGCCAGTGAACAATATTTCCAACACACAAGACAAGATATAGTATGTGATCAATAGAACTAAAAGAAACCGAGACAAGATAACTTACATGGGTATATGGTGAGAACAGTAAATAAACTAAAATTTTCAGCGATAGCTTGTGCCCTTCAATTCAACCAAGCAGTGAAAATAAATGGATGGAAGAAGGCTTATAATTCTTCTTTTTTCCTTTTGAATCCAAGGACATTCATCATTCCACACTGAATTTCTTCAATGATAAACACACAACCATCACCGTTATAAGCGGTTTTGTTCTTCGTTAAGTTGGCCAAAGACGAATGCAAGCATGGTCAATCTACATAACAAGTATCTTTCACCGCCTACTTTTATGCTTTATGGTTCAAATATTCTTCGAATCTTGTATCCTTTGATTAGGGATACAAGAAAAATAACAGATTCATAAGAACCAAGAACTGGAACAATGAGCTTCTGAACCCTTGATAGAGACCCCAACCGATTTCACCTAGAATCCTTTTTTCTTTTAAACTATGAAGTTCAATACAAAAAGAACCTTAAGAGAAGTGATTTTCAATGAACAACCCTAATAAGATGACCATGTGTATCAGCAAGGAAGAAACACTTCTGGTCCACCAACTACAACTATATGAACACTTGAACCATAAAATTTTACTCTGATAAGACTTGGATTTACAATTGAGAACACAGGATGTAAAAGCTTGATCATCAGATTGTGGACCGCGAGCTTCAAACGACAACCGTCAATCAGCACCGAGATCCAAAATTAATTGACCAGTGCACCACCAAGAACAACTCCGCATACAGAAACCTTATAACAGACCAGTGCACCACCGAGACCCAAAATTAATTGGCCACAATCGCTCATATACCAAGAACCTACGGTTTGGACGCTTATCGACTACTAGTGCAGCGGAAAACCCCAAGAAGAATGTTTCTAAGAACAATCTTAGCAGCCGACATGGAATCTAAATGAACTCTAGTGAAATTACAGACAAGAAATCAAGCCACAAACTGATTTGTAGAGGAATCAAGAGCCTAACGCTCTGATACCATGTCAAAAAGATAAAATCAAATTGATTCAATTTCAAACCAATATCCATTACATCCAAAAACAAGAAGATTAAGACTAGAAACAATGTAATCACTACAAAAGACATAAACGATTCTCAAACCATCAACAAGATGATTTGATATAAACAACCATGAACTAAACTCAAGAAGAACAAACAGATTTGTCATTGTGACAAAACCCTGATACAAAGAAGAACAACATCTATTCTCCCTTTGATAAAAGTATCACATGCAGATATGAAGGTGAGATGATGAAGATGAACAGAAGATGTATTTGTTAACCCTAATCTCATGCTCTGTTTTGAATACATCAGGTCACAAGAAGATGATTGATAGCAAGAGATAAAAGGGCCAGAAACAGTTCCAAAATAGGCACACCAAGCCCTCCAAGTTTCAACTTTGGTAAAACAAGTCCCTCAACTTTCCAAGACTTGTAATACCATCCAAAACCATCAACTCCTGTAAACCTTCACTGCTCTTCACTGCTTTCAACTTCAATCAGCTCCAAGCTCAGCGACATAACAACCTCATGAGCACAAGAGACCATCATCCCATCATGTAAACCTAAAGAAAAGAGAACAACCAAGAATTAGAGAACAACTATATGAATAAAATGTTTGACATTGAATTGAAAGTAGACATATTTTTCAACATGTTCCCCTACGGTGCTACTACCCTAACTAGTAGGTTTTGTCTGCATGATGTGGCAGTTTGGTTTTAAATAAAACTTATTTTGTAACGTAGTTAAAAATAAGTGCGTTATAATTGTATAATTGAAATATAAATAGTATTATGTTGATGTCAAAAAGAAATAAAAATATTTTTAGTCTTGGGTTTTGGATTGCATTGAGGGGGCTATGTTTTGAATAAATCTATAACGAAATGTAGGTAGGAATAATCACGTTTTAACAGTATCTTCGCAATGTAGGAATATATCAGATTGTTTTTATGTAAAAAAACTAGTCTTGGGTTTTGGATTGCATTGAGGGGGCTAGGTTTTGAATAAATCTATAACGAAATGTGGGTAGGAATAATCACGTTTTAACGGTATCTTCGCAATGTAGGAATATATTAGATTGTTTTTATGTAAAAAAACTAAATATATATTATATGTGAGACAACTCAGTTTCAAATAAGTTTATACAAAAATTTATGTAAAAATATGTATGTCATGATGTATTTAAAGTTTATTAAACAAAATATATTAAATATAATAAGGAGTTAAGTTCGAATTTACTCGTTGAGATTTGTTAAAAATAACCATTTCTTTCAAAAGATTAAAAACATCAATATATCTCCAAAACTTTCTCAATTTGTTTCAATTTTAATTCAAAAGTTTCATTATGAAACTTTTGAAGCAAAATTACAACATATGAAACTTTTAAAGATAAATTAATATTTTGGAATAAAATTATTACTTTATTCAAACATTAGGGAACAAAATTGAAATTAACTCTATAGTAAAAAAATAACAAATATATTAATAATATAGTATTATCATATTAAAGCCATCGACTTTATCATTACTTAGATAGTTGTCTTTCAAGTTCTTTTAACAAAGTTCGTGGTTGTAGATTGGTTAGACATGCCTATTAAGCTGGGGCGCACGTGTTTAAACCCGACTATCTACATATATTTTCTTCGATTATTTTGTTATTTTTCTTTTACTTTTCTTATTTTCTCATTTAGCATATATTCTTTGATTCTTTTTAATTATAAAGTCGCAACTTGGGAGACATAAGATTGTTTTGTATCTATTTTTTAGACTCTAAAGTATAGATATAGAAACTTCATACCATTGTTCTATGTACTTAATCTTTCCACATCTCAAGACGGGAAACGAATATTACAACTTGATCTAAATATTGTACTTGATCCCCAACAAATAAAGTATATTACATAGCAGTATATAGTCCATTTTAAGGATTGAAGACTTACCCATCCGATGACTTACCCATCGCGAGACGGACCTGAAATGGTTACTATTGGGTCGGGTGAATTCAATAATAGACGCATGTGGCAGTTCAACCTTCCTTTGCCTTTCATGGCCACATATCATTCTGACCATTTTCGTATGGCTATGGATATTCCTTAGTTTTCACTGGTGTGCTTTCGAAGAGGCGATCTGTTAACAAGCTGTCTTATTGGAAATAATAAGAACAACTTTAAATACTCAAAGTTTTATATCCCGCCAAGTTTGACAAGGCTGTACGCTTGGGGGCACTACTCCCTAAGGAGTTGTGAAGAGAATTACAGAGTCTTTTAGTTCAAACGCCCCCTAAAGCCTCATCATATTCGTCTATTCTATAGCCGTCAAGTTTCACGGTACGCTTCAGGGGGCCCTTGATCTTTAAAATTTGCAAATACAGACCCAATCTTCAATTTATCCGTTTTCTCACATCCCGTTGATAGCAAAAACATGAGGATATGTCAGTGGAGATTGGCATAAAACCTTAGGGTATATTAGAATACATAAATGTATTCTTCTTTAATGAATCATGACATCGCCTGAGAAAAATAACTTGCGTTAAGGGTAGTCGTTACCATAACGAAATACTAAATAAATGCAAACATTGTTTAAAAGCCCCAAACCATCAAGAGAAAATACACCGTGCAAGTACAAAACAAATCCAAGCCAAACATTTAACTTGACAAAAAGTTTAATGACCAAACATAACCTGAATATAATTTAAGTGACTATTGCCTAGAAAGAACACACTCTCGTCTATCAGTCTCTCTAGCCACATAGTCAAGTCTCGAACATTATTAGCTCAAAAATCATGCCCCCGTCTGTTGGATATTAAATGTCCGAATATTAATTGAAGTCAAAGTCAACATTAACTAACTCAGTACGATCTGAAGAGATATGTTTTTAAACGAAATAAAGATTAAAAGATTTAAATTGTTAAGCATCTAAGTTCAAATTTAGGCGTAAATAATTATTTAGGGTTATTATTTAATACGTGGATTTATTATTTGGGAAAATAACAATAAAACAAAATTTATATAATATTAATAATAATAATTATTATTAATAAAGTTTTAATTTATAAGTTTAATTAAATAAACTTGAGGGTTAATAATAAAATAGTTTATTATTAAAAGGGGAATCTGAGTCCAATAAGATAATCACTACCTTCTGATCTCTCTCCATCTCCTCGTGTTGCCACCCCGGAACCGCTGCCGTCCGACGCCGTTGACGGGAAACCAAGCCTTATGACCTTGATCTTACAATTATGGTGATAAAGTTCGTCGATGTATAATCACAAAACACCATATGGTTGCGTGTTACTTGTTTTACGTGTTTAACTTGTGATCTAGATTGGTAATAGGTTTATCTATTTAAAATTGATAAACTTGAGTATCAATTAGATTAAAACTCTAAACATAATACAATATGATTTTATTATTTCATATGGAAACGTTTTCCACTCAAATTAAAGTATATTATTGAAATTAATATAGTTAACCAGGTTAACTCACAATGATTTTAAATGATAAAACTGATCCACGTTTCCCAATAGTGGTTATTATTGAAATTAATATAGTTAACCAGGTTAACTCACAACGATTTTAAATGATAAAACTGGTCCACGTTTCCCAATAGTGGTATTAGAGCAACTATTACGTGCGTATAAATGGTAAATTTTATTTGATTTTAGTTTTTATTTGTCAGAACTTTTGTTTGACAAAAGATTAAAGCCTTTTGTGTTTGTTGATTGTGATTTCAAAATTAGCCCTACAGTTTGACCCTAATCATGGTTGACCCTAATCATGGTTGTAATTTTATGGAATCCTTTTATATTATGTTTGGCCTTGATTTGATTTGTATTTTATTATGCATAGTTGATCATGTGTAATAGATAGGTTTAGATTAAATTCAAATTTGTAATGGTAAACCTACGGGTAGTAGATCAAGATCAAGATTAAGACAGTGAACAACTACCTTGAAGATAGAGATTGCAAGTCAAATGGGAGTTTATCAAAATTAGGATTTTGTTAACTCATAAACTAGTTTGATTTACGTTTATTGGCTCAAACGAAACCAGACAACCAACTTAGGGGCTCGGTTTCGTTTCATTTGTTTTGTGGTTGTGTGTTTACTTATTGTAAATAATATAGAGAACCTATAACAAATAATATTTTCACAATCAATAAAATAACAGTTTTATCAAGAATTGTTGTTGGATAAAACTATAAAAGTACATTTAATAAAAGAATTATATTAAAAGGATAGAACATATTAATTCATGATATATGACCAACTTAGTTTAAATAAGGTATTTAAAACTGAATTATGTCTAGTGTTGAAAGCATTTTGACTTAACATGAATATATAAAATTCGATTTAAAAAATTTTATAACTCGCTTCATGCTACGACTTAATATTATGAACTTAAAACGGTAAATGATAAAATAAATCTCAATTTTAAAATCGAAGTTTTCTATGCCGCCCTTAACAAGTTAACACTTCGATTCTATCTATCCGAACCTCCTGTGTTAGAGAAACACCGTACATCTAGGCCATCGGCTCTGAAAGAAGATTGCCGTGTTTCCTATGTAACATGGGTCGGTGTTATAGTCAACATTTGAAGAATAAACATGTAAGACCGGTGAAGGGGGTCAATGCAACAATTTCACAAGGTTGGAGAGACTTAGAACATTTAACCGATCAAATAAGGAAGTGGCTTAAGGGTGAAACAATGAACAAAACTGAAGAACAGAACAAGAACAATAACACAAGTATTTGGTTTTTAAGAATGTATATATTACTTTCAAGTTCTTTTACAAGTGTTATAAAGCTTGATTGTAATGACTAGTACTTGAGATATTTTATACTAAATTCTACGACCAGTCATACTTTAAAGGTCAGCAGGAAACACTAATCTAGACAACAAGATCAATATAAAGTCAAAAGGCAGATTGTTTTTTGGCTAGTGACTATAACAATTCATAGAACACATCCTTATATAATACAAAAATGATAAAGTACAAAAGAAGAAAGTTACAGACTCTAAGACCTTAATCTACAGTTGACAAAAGCATGGACTTTTCACTAACTCATATAAGTTGGTGAGTCTTTAGAGATGACAGCGAAAAGTAGGGTGTTCAAAGTCGGATATCCGAAATTTCGGATATCCGAATTTCGGATATCCGAAATTTTCGGATAGTGAAAATCACTATCCGTATCCGTATCCGAAATTTCGGATATCCGAAATTCGGATATCCGAAATTTCGGATACGGATTCGGATAGTGATTCGGATATCCGAAATCCATTTTTTATTTTTTTTATTTTTTATTTTTTAGTTTTTTTTACAATATATAGACATATAATATTATAAAATAATATAAAAACCAACTCATATCATAAAATTCATAATATACACTAAAAAATATCAATCTAAATTAAAAATATATCTAAACTTAAAAAAATAAAAAAAATATTTTTTAGTTTTCGGATAATCGGATATCCGAATATCCGAAACTTTTGAAAATCACTATCCGAACCGAATTTTCAGATATCCGAAATTTGGATATCCGAATTTTCGGATATCCGAAAATTCGGATATTTCGGATTCGGATTTTCGGATTTTTGGATCGGATTCTCGGATTCGGATATTTTTGAACACCCCTAGCGAAAAGTGGTTCAACTTTTGTCAAAAGTTAGTTAGAGAAAGCATGTATTCTCTGTCTTTAGAATAAATCAGTCTCTTGGAGTTGGAAGACTTTGTCTTGAAGCTTCAGAAGACTTAGTCTTGAAGTTTCGGAAGACTTCATCTTTGGCTTCGGAAGGTTTGTTCTTTTGGCATCAGAAGATTTGATACTTAGTGTGTTTCATTCAATTGTATCAAATATTCCAAAGTAACTTTTCTTGTATTGCATATATGCATGTTGAGAGCTTTTTTATTGCATCAACCTCTATGTGTAATCTTTACAAACTCCCCTAAGCTGATGCTATCAAAACTAAAGGAGAACTTTGAATCTTGACCTTTATCTTCATCTATAGACAGTCCTTATCAGAATTAAGACCATTCCCTTAATCATTATTTGGTTAGGATTCCTTGGACTTTTAATGTACATTCTTATGTCATAGAGATCATGCAGAAGAAGGTCATGTATGTTTTGCCAGAAGTACATATCTTGACCCCCTTGATCTTTAGTGACATATCATCTGTCTAGGTTAGTAGAAAATGCCATAGACAAGATATGTCGCTCAATAGAATAAGGCTCTACAATAAGTGGAGTTGGGTAAGAATCCTATTCATGATCACCCTCATGATGATAAGACCAATCCTTAGGTGCAGAGGTGGATGCCTTGAACTTCTTCTTCTTCTCGTCCCTTCTGATTTCTATCCATTTCCTCTTTCTACACTTTAACTGAGAAGGCTAGTCTTGAGTACCAGCTGTTTCTTCTTTGTCCTTCTCAGTTGGGTCCTTTTCCTTCATTGGTTCAGAAGGAGAAGGATCAAGACCTTATTGTGGGTTAGAAGATGAAGCTTATTGAGATGAAACACTAGGTCCATGTTGAGATGTCTTTTATGGTTCAACCTTGACCTAAGATTTAGGTGTAGCATGACTTCGGGAGGATGCAAGTCAACAAGCTCACCCTTCATGACCTTCTGCTTGATCACTCTAATGCACTCATCCATGGTGGATAGAGACATTGGACCAAGTCTACTTCTAGAGAACTCATACAACTTTAATAAGCTCACCATCTTTAGTGTGTCAGGTAGGTTATTATATTTTACCTATCTTGTTCCCTATCTTACTGAGTTTGTTGTTCAGCTGCCACAGCCTCTGCCCTAGGGCTTTTCTTGAACTGGAGAGAGGGTAGGAGCTTTGTAAAGTTTTTTTCTTCTTTGATTTTGAGGAGCAATTCTGTAGCCTCAGCTTCCTTCCTTTCTTTTGACATATTAAAGTCAGCCAGTTCATTAAGTTTATCTAAGGGAGGGGAGATAATTTCATCTATATTATAGTTCCTAGACCCCAAGTACTTCAATCTAGCTTCCCTCAACTCATCCTCCTAAGTGTTTGGCCTGGGGGCACCACTGATTACAACTTACATAAAGCTAGGGGTCTCACTTGAACTCTCTCCCCTTACCATCCTCTTTCTTTTTCCCCCTGAATCTCCTTAGAGATCATACTCCTCTTCCCTTTGTTAATCACTGGCCTATGTGACTAAGGGTGGAGAGAGATTTGGCCTTTATTGCTTGGTGTAGCACTTGAGCTCTACCCAGAGAGAGGCTGTGAGATACCTTCACCAACTGGTGCCTCACTGAGGGTACTTGGTATTGAAGTAGTTCTTGTCTTAAGGTTCATAGGTTAAACTACTAATCTTTTAACTGAGGTTTCCCCTTTGATGCTAATCTTGGGGTCTTCCTCAGTATCCAGTTGAACAATAGTTTTGTATACTAGCTTCTGTCTATATAATTTGGATCTATTCTTGAACTCTTCAAGCACCCTTTGCTGAATCCTCTCAGTCAATCTTTTAGCTTGCATGTTATTGCTTGAGTAGGCAAGTGGCAGGTCAACTAGAGAAAAGCTCTTATGGTATTTCAGGTTTTAGAAACTGAAGACTTCTTATTGTCCCTGAAATATAGAGAGTACCAAGGCTCTTCTATTAGCATCATACCTCTATACTACTATTGGATTTTTAGTAGGATAGGATGGGGTAGAGATAGCCCTTGGTATGCCCTTCTCAAATAGGCTTTTAATCAGGGAATCCACATAATTTGTGCCTAATGAGGTTGCTGGGTACGAACAATTGCAAGTGAGGATGGTGAGTCTTCTATGTCCATACTCTGGGAAGAACACCTAGGTTCTGTGATTGCATGAAGGACTTTCTCCCCCTTTTTGGTAGCATCACCCTCTTGCACAAAGGAGCTAAGGGTCTAGTCTACTACATCCACAGGTTCTTGTGGACCTTATTGAGATTGCCTGATAGGTCTCCCAACTAACTTGCCCTTGAGATCGGTGATCTCAAGTTGTTGATCAATGACCTGTGTTTGTAAGGTAGCCACCTGAGATTCCAGGTGACTTACCTTTGAAACTAAATAGGTGTATGTTTTTTATAGTTTTTGAACCTTTAGTTGTAGACTCCCCTCATCTTTATTAGAATAATCATAGGGGGATGAGAGAATAGGACCAAAGTATTCTTCCTCACCACCAGCTTAGGGTTCTTGGCTATTGGATTTCCCCTGTATCATGACAGCTTTAAGAGAAGTGTCAATGGGCTGGGTTGCCCTGGTTAAGGTCTTAAGGATGCAATCACTCGCAAAAGTGAGTGCCTCTTCCATATGGACTTCCTGAACATGTTTAGGGAAGTCCACCTCAGTTAGGGATGGATGATATGGGCTATACATGGGTGATTCATGAGCATTTATCTCTCCTTGAGTAGGGCAAGAGAAGAGAGAATCATGGTACTCTTCAAAACCCATATCCTCACTATCATAGAATTTGAGGTCAAGGATGCGTTGGTTTAAGTTTAACGGATAGGGATGGTAGCTTTCCCCTGAATGCTGATCACTTGAGTTTTAAGACTCAGAGTGAAGGCTTGAGGCTTGGGTAAAAGGGAATGGTTTGGTCCTCATGGGAAGTGAGAGCTCTTGGTTTCACTTCTCGTTGCATGGGTGGTTGTATAGGGACATGCTCTATCTAATTAGACTGAGAAAGGGTTTGTTTGGATTTTCTTATGTAGGTAATTGTTATTTGTGTCTTTTTGGGTGGTATAGATGTAGAAGGTATGGATTCAACATTGGCTGGTGCTACCAAGTTGGCACTTTGAGCAATAAGCTCTAATATTTTTGGCAATATGGCTGTTTCTACTCTTGAGAATCCAACAGTGGTCTTTCTCATGATCTTAAGGATGCCGAGCTACATTTGTCCCAATTTAAGAGTAGCAACTACTCCCCTTAACTGTGAGCCTAGTTCACTGTTAAGAATGTGTTGAACATATCTAGGGAACATATAGTACCCTAAGGAGTCCAAGTTTGCAAGCAAGTTTGTGTAGACAAACTGGGAGTACTCGAACTTGACACCTTGAACCATTCCATGGACTGTGTAGGATAAGTCTTTAGGAATCTGGTACCATCCTCCATGCTTGTTAGATAAAGAGTGGATGACAACATGGAGAAGGTACTTCCATCGGTAGGAGACCATAGCCTTTTTAAAGGTTCTGACTGTGAAGTCTCCTTCATAGCCCATCTGCCGGAATGACTTATTAACAACATATGTGGGGAAGGATAGCTCGCCTTCTTCATCATCCAACCTTAGATGAGAGTTGATTGTGGTTGGGGTGATGAAAACTTCCTCCCCTACACTATGGTAGACAATGCATTCTCACCATCCAAGATCACCTCTTGACAGGTCCTTAAGAACTCAAGGAGTTGATCTTCATATAGTGGAGGGTCTATAGTGAGTGCGGTGAGGTAGTTTGACAGAGCAGTGTACCGAAAAACATCTGAGAAACCTGGATCTTTCTCTGATGACAATAGAGCTTCCTGATAATGTTATCTTTCTAGGTGCATGAAAAAATCTAGTTGGTTTTGATATTCAGGGTTGGCCATCTGAGAGAGCTTTGAAATGAAGGAAGTGAAGAACAAAGATAATTTGTGGGCGAATTTATTGTTAGAAATTTTGCATATGAAGAGGAATAAGAAGAGGGGGAACCGTTATACGGATATTTATATGGTAGGATTTGAGAAAAAGTTAATGCAAAAGGACAAATTTGAAATCCGGATGTCGGTCCCACCTCTGAAAAAGTGCCTAAAATGGTCTTTTTCTTTGAAGTCGAAAATCTTCTGAAGGTATTTTATTTTCGGAAGTTTTTTGAGAAAACTTCCAAAGCCGATATGACTTCAGAAGATATTTCTTAGGCTGATAAAAATTTGTTTCGAATGAAAAATACTTAGAGTAATTTGCTTCCGATATATATTATTGATTTCGAAAGATATTAACTTTAGAATTTTTACTCAAATGATGAATAAAGCTTCCGAGACTTAATTGCTTTTGGAAGAAAATTATCCATCAAAACATATAAGTACTTAGAAGCACATTTAAGCTTCAGATGACATATCACAATTTCTTCCGAATGTAAATTTGGTAGTAAGTAGTTATTAGTTTTGAATATATAATTTTCTTTCAATGTTAACTTAATGTCTTCCGAAAGAAAATATATCTTAAGTTTTCAAAATAATAAAGAATATAATTTTGGAAATATTTTTCCCAAAGGTAAACATGGCTTATATGAATGATGATATAGACAATTTAAGACACACATTTAAAAGATAATCTTGAAATTAATTTATGAAAATTCTACTCAAAGTTAATTATTCCAATAGCTGAAACAAGATACTTATCTCTATGTTTATCAAAAGTTTTTATGAACATATCAGCATACTATTAATTTGTGTTAACTTCAACAAGTTCTATCAATCCTTTTTTAAAATAATCTCTTATCAAATTAAACCTGATGTTGATGTGCTTTGTGTTTGAGTGCGACATAGGATTTTCTGTAATTGAGATAGCACTGTTATTGTCTATATGGATGGGAGTCTCTTTAAAGTTGATTCCATAGTACAACATCTGATTCTGAGTCTATAGCACTTAAGCACAACAGCTTGCAACAACAATGTATTCAGCTTTAGCAGTTGATGAATACACACAACATTGTTTCTTGCATTGTCATGAGTCTATCCTTCTACCAAGGAATTGACATCCCCTGATGTAGACATTGCAGTCATGTTGCATCCATAATAGTCACTATCTTTTTAAGCATACATATTGAAGTCCGAATTCTTTGGATACCAAAGGCCTAGTTTGGGAGCTCCTTTAAGGTATCTAAGAATCCTCTTGATAGCAAGCGGGTTTGACATATTGGGGTTTGTTTGATATATTGCACATATGCATGTGACAAACATGATATCAGGCCTTCTAGCAGTGAAATGCATAAGAGACCCAATCATAGCCCTATTAAATGTGTTCATCAACACACTCCCCCTTAAGATCAGGTCCTAGGGAGTGGTTTCTAGCTATGGGTGTCTTAGAAACCTTACACTAAGTTAGATGAAATCTGGTAAGTATGTCACCTACATAAACTTGAACCAGCATCAAGTCATCTTTAATGAAGAGTGTGCCATCAATAGTACCCCTCTTGTAGCCATGCTGAACAAGATACTTGACAGTGCATCATACCACTTTCTTGGAGCTTGATGAAAGCCATAGAGAGCATTTTCAAGCTTGCAGACATAATCAAGATGATCTGGTTCTATAAAGTCAGGTGGTTGTTTGGCATACACTTCGTCATCTATCACACCATATAAAAAGGCACACTTGACATGAAGTTGGTAGATTTTGAAATCCTTGGATGCAGCAAAAGCAAGGAATATTCTAACAAATTCAAGTCTTGCCACAGGAGCAAAAAATCTCTATAGTCAATCCCTTCTTCTTGAGTGTACCCCTGAACAACTAGTCTAGCCTTGTTCTTAATAACAAGTCCTATATCATCATTCTTATTCCTGAAAACCCACTTACTTCCTATTGGCGTTATCCCATGAGGAAGAGGGCATAGGTTCTAAACCTTTTGTCTTTTGAATTGAAGTAACTCCTCCTTTATTACTTCAACCTAACTTTCATCCGTTAGAGTCTCATCAACATTCTTTAGCTCAACATGGGACAAGAAACAAGAAAGAGGAAAAACATTTTTGTCATGAGTTTTTCTCTTGTTCTCACCCTAGTCTTAACATTTTCAACTATGTTTGTACTGGGATGTGACTTGTGAATTCTCAGCTGAGGAATCATAGCAAGTTGGTTGGACAGATCTAAATTGTTGAAATTCAGATCTGGTAATGAGTGTCACCCACACATCAACACACTTATCAAAAAAACCTAATTCAATGAGTGTGTGACATCATTGATCTCGTCTTCTATGAAATGGTTATCAGCATCAAAGAATTCTTGATCACTATCATCACCTCCATCTCCTCCTACATTGGAAGCCCCTTTATTTGAGTTTTGTGCCTCTATGATGGAATAGGTAGGCACCTCAGATGTAATAGCTGAAGAATTTGTCATTGTTATGCTGACAGGATATCCAAATATAGGGTTTGTTACCACTAGAGCTGAAGTAATTTTCTGATTTAGGATACCCTATTGATAAGCTACCTACAGATCCTGAAACATCTTCAGAAGATTTGCTAAAACAGTTGGTAACTAAGTCAAGATCAAATAGCCAATCCGGACCCGAACCTTTCACACTGGGTGTGTGCTAATTGAAGGTCACATTGACTGACTTTTCAACTACTCTAGTTCTAAGATTGTATACTCTATAAGCCTTAGCTTGGAAATAGTATCCAATAAATTGTCAATCACCTGATTTCTCAGCAAATTTGGTTATGTGATATTTGATATTCAAGATGGTTGTAACACCCAAAAATTTATAAAAGAAAATAAAAGAGAAGTAAAAAGAAAGAAAAGTAAAATAACCTAAGTCAAGGGGTTAAAGTTATGCAAGGGGCAAACTTTAATATTATTATGTTTAGAAAGGTGGGCATGGCCGCCCACTAGCCTGCTACACCAACTGCTTCGGTTCTTTAGAAAGAGAACAACAGAGTTGATAGGTTTTTAGAGAGAAGAAGAAGAAGATTGGCTGAAAGCTGAGTTTCTCATGTGTTTTGTTCGGTTTCAGCTGGATTTTTTAGCTTTGGACCGAGTCTTATGTGTTCCTCTGTGTTCGGATGTGTGTTATGGTTGTGTTTAGGTGTTTGAACTCTAAGAGCTCTGGAGTTTGAGGAAGTATTACTCAAAAGCTGTAAGTGGTGAGCTCTAGAACCCCTATTTTTCTGTTTTAAACATGTTTTGGGGCTGAAGTGCATATAAACTATCATTTTACAAATTATAGTATGTTGAAGCCATATGTTTATCCTTGTTATACGTGTGGGTGTGTGTGTTTATGTGTGTTCCAACTAAGTTTGTAGTTGTATGCTTGTTCTACGTGCTTAGTTTGCTAGTTTTGGGCTAAGAATACATTAGCATGTTAAATGGAGACTGAATTTGGTATAAACTAGAACTGCTAAGTGCCCATGCACCTAGAATGCCCATGCGCCCCACTGTCCATGCGCCTATGTTGCCCATGCACCCAACTGCCCATGCGCTTAACCGTCCATGCACCTAAGTGCCCATATGCCTAAGTTTCCAATGCGCCTAACTTCCTATGCGCCTGAAATTGTCCATACGCCTAAGTGTCTGTGCGCCTTACGGCCCCCCGCCTACATAGTGCTTATGCGCCTGTATAGTGTTCATGCGCCTGCATAGTGCTGATGCACCTGCATAGTGCTAATGCGCTTGCATAGTGCTCATGCGCCTACATAGTGTTCATGCGTATAAGTGGACTTAGAATTTTTCTGAGATTTTGGGAAGTAGACTTTAATGGAAGCTCTAGAATGTTTTGGTGGGTTATGGTTGTTCATGTTATATATGTTTGTAGCATGATATTGATGTTCCTTGTTACGTATTTTAAGTGACTTTTCGTGATGTGTTAATGCTTTTATACTTAAAGTAATATCATAAAAAAGCAAAAGAGTAAAGATAATTAAAAGTGGAACATAATGAAAGAATGAAAGTCTTACAAGCAAAATGAAAGGATGTGTGTTGTTAGCTCAACTATATAGGGCCTAGCTAGCCTATGAATACAGTGTCTAATCCTTGAGATTGACCAAAAGTATGTAATGCGACCCTTGTCGCTTGCCCCGGTACTGGAGTCAATTCCATGCATAGTGTCAGGGGTCTATTTATAGACTTTGGCCCAGTACCAACTTCGTGCACAATGTTTGTGGTATAGCATACGACAATGGTCTAGATGAAAGTGAAAGAGAAAGATAAAGTACGAAATGTGCGATAAAGTACAAAACGAATACGCGTGATAATAAAAGATAATAATAATATTACCTTGATGTATGTATGATGAATGACCATGTACGAAAGTAAACAAAATGTTTCAACTGAAAGGAAAGTATTTTATTTAGAAAACTAGAACTCACTCAGCAACGCTGATTATTTCTATGCATATTCAGTTGACAGGTAACTTGTTGCTGAGGATGACACAAGGGTGAAGCTACTTGGCGGGCAAAGACTGGCATCCATTTCATGCATGATGTTGTTGTTGTTTTGTATATAGCTGAATATTCTTTTGTAAGACTTTTAAAACAATGATGTATTATTTGTCAACATCAAATATCAATGCACGATTGGTTTTTGATAAATAAATCTGCTGCGATGTGTATATGAAATTAACGTGTTTTATTATAAATAAACTATGATTGACCAACTGTAGGGTTCCCGGGGATGGGACCTTACAAGTTGGTATTAGAGCTAAAGTTTAAGAGAATTGGGTAAATTAATTCCAAACCTAAACTTAACAGAAAATGGGACCAAGTGGAAGGCTGCCAGCCCAAATAGCTACACGCCATCAGGTAATTTTCTTAAACCTAAATAGGATTATGTGCGTATGTTATTTGAGTATGTGCTCTTAGTAGATTTGGATACTCATATAGTCAGGATAGGAAATGCTTGGAGAATGAAGAGTAAAGTAAGTGGCTAATCACAACTGGGCATTGTAATTAGGGACTTACTAAACTTGACATCATCTGAGCTATTACCTTGAATGATCGTATTGGTGTTTAAATCACATACTATTTAGAGATGGTCGGTGTTAGATCATCAAAGGCTGCACGAGGTGGAGTACGTGGTGGACGTGGTGCTGGACCACGTGTCACGAGGAACATGGCTAGAGCTGCTGAAACGACACCTGAAGAGCCCGAGATTCATCACCAGGAAGGCAGTGATAAGAGTGGCAATCTGAGGGCCTCAATAAAGGAGGCTATAGTCAAGGAGCTTCATCAAGTCATGCAGACGATTCCGCCATCTGTGCTGTAACACCCGAAAATGTTATAAAAGAAAAGAAAAGAAAAGTAAAAAAGAAAGAAAAGTAAAATAACCCAAGTTAAGGGGTTAAAGTTGTGCAAAAGGTAAATTTTAATATTATTATGTTTAAAAGGGTGGGCATGGCCACCCACTACCCTGCTACATCCAACTGCTTTGGTTTTTAGAGAGAGAGAGTAGCATAGTTCGATCAGTTTTTGGAGAGAAGAAGAAGAAAATCATGTTTAAGGTGACTTTTTCATGTGCTTTGTTCGGTTTCAACTGAATTTTCAGCCTTTGGACCAAGCCTTATGTGTTTGTGTGTGTTTGGTTGTGTGTTCTTGGTGTGTTTAGATTTTAGAGCTCTTTATGAGCTCAAGTTTGAAGAAGTTCTGCTCAAAGGCTGCAACAGGTGAGTTCTAGATCCCCCACTTTTCAGTTTTTAACTTGTTTTTGGGGCTGACAATGCATAGAAACATGTTTTAAAACTTACAAGTATGGGAACCATACGTTTGTAACCCTATTTATAGGGATGAGTGTATGTCTGGGTATGTTTTGTTTGTGTTTCATGTTTATATGCATGCTTTAGGTACTTAGTATGCTAGAAACGGGTTAAGAACATGTTTGGTTATTGATTAAAGTCTGAAAATATTGTAAGTTCTAATTGGAATGATGCCCATGCGCCCAACATAGTCCCTATGCGCTTAGAAACTTACCATACGTCTAACTGTTGGCTCATGCGCCCAACACTTTGCCCATGCGCCCAAATTTCCCTATGGGCGTAAATTTCCCCATGCGCCTACTGCCCATGCACCCAAGTGTGGCTCATGCACCTAAGTGTCCATACGCCTGAATGCCATGCGCCTGCATAGTGCCCATGCGCCTGCATAGTGCTCATGTGCCTGCATAGTGCCCATACGCCTGCATAGTGTCCACGCGCCTGCATAGTGTCCACGCGCCTGCATAGTGCTCATGCGCCTGCATAGTATCCATGTGCCTAAATCTTCCCATATGCCTAAGTCTTTCCATGCGCCCGAGTACTCATGCTCCTGCATAGTACTCATGCGCCTGCATAGTACTCATGCGCCTGCATAGTACTCATATGCCTACATACTATTCCTGCGCCTAATACCTTAGAAAAGTTTTCTGAATTTTTAGGAAATATAAATTTAAATACTAAGACTTAGAATGTTTTAGTGGGTATGTTTTATTGGTATTATATTTGTTTGTGGCCTGATAATTACGTTCCATATTACATATTATTACGTGACTTTACGTGATGTGTTAATGCTAGTATACATAAAGTATTATTGTAAATGAAGCGAAAGAGTAAAGATAATGAAAAGTGGAACATAACGAATGAATAAGAGTCTTGCGCAAAATTTAAGGAGGATCATAACTCATTGAGGGTTATTATCTCAAATGTGTGTTAAATAGGGTGTGATCTTGGCTAACCCATAAGGGTTCACACTCAGGGGAGTCAGTCTTGGTGACTGATCCATACATGCGAAACATGATTCATGTCGCTTAACCTAGAGACTAAGGTGGCTTTGTTCCCAACAATAGGGTATAGCTTATGACAGGATCTAGATAGAAGTGAAAGATAATGAAAAAGTGTGAAACGAATGAATACGTGCGATAATGGAAGATAATAATGATATCACGTTGATGTATGTATGATGAATGGCAATGTACGAAAGTAAAGGAAATTTTTACAAAAGGAAAGTATTTTATTTAATATAAATCTAGAACAAACTCTGCAGGTAACTTGTTGCTGGGGATGGCACAAGGGTGAAGCTACTTGGCGAATAAGAGACTGGCATCCATCTTATGCAGAAATAATACTTTTGTCTTATAATGCAACTAATTATTCTTTTGTAACTTTAACAACGATGTATTAATTGGCAAAAGTAATTATTAATGCATGAAGTGTTTTTGTTAAATTATTCCGCTGCAATGTTTTTGTTATTCTAATGAACCTTAACGTGTTTTATATGTTATGCGCGATGACTGTCCAACTGTAAGCATCCCGGGGAAGGGAACTTACAAGTTGGTATTAGAGCCAAAGTTTAAGAGAACAGGGTAAATATTCAAAATGTAAATTTAAACTGAGAATCGGACCAAGTGGAAGGATGCCACCCTAAGTAGCTATGTGTCATCAGGTAATTTTCTTAAAGCTAACTGGTATTATGTGTGTGCGTTATTTGATTTATGCACTCTTAGTAGATTTGGATACTGATGTAGTTAGGATAGGAAATGCTTGGGGAATGAAGGGTAAAGTAAATGGCTAATCACAACTGGTCACTTAGGGACTTACTATTCTTGATATCATCTGAGCTATTACCTTGAATGATCGTATTGGTGTTTAAACCTTATAGTGTTTAGAGATGGCCGGTGGTAGATCATCAAAGGCCTCACGAGCTGGAGTATGTGGTGGACGTGGTGCTGGACAGCGTGTCACGAGGAACATGGCTAAAGCTACCGAAACAACACCTGAAGCGCCCGAGATTCATCAATAGGAAGGCGGTGATGAGAGTGCTAACTTGAGGGCCTCAGTGAAAGAGGTGGTAATTGAGGAGGTTCATCAGGTCATGCAGATGATTCTGCCGTCTGTGGTGACCATGGTAATTAGTGCGATGAGCGAGGATGAGAAGAAGGAGAAGGAGAAGGTTGCTAAGAGAGGGAATGACGAGATAGAAGAAAGGGAGCAACACGAGGTTGAGATGGTTGCCTCCAGTGATGATGATGAGGAAGAGGTTGTGCGGGAAATAGCACGGGGCTATAACTGTAAAACTATGGATTTCTCCCAGAAATAATCAAATCACGATCTCAATCATGTGAATACGGAATGTAAACATGATTGGAATAAGAAAAGAATCGAATTGATCAAAATATACTTCTTGTATTGAACAAAACAACCTATGACAGGTCTTGTGTGAAAACACACAGTAATACAAGAGTTCTGGAATGAAAAATGATCAAATACTTTATTACAAAACGAAAACTAAACTATTTATACTAAACAAACAGTTCTCGCACGACAGACTTGTCGCGCGGCTCATCCTTTCGCGTGGATGTTCTTTTCGCGTGAGAGCTTCATCTCACGTGACTCTATCTTTCGCTTGTCATCTTTATTTTCGGTGTTTTTTGTTTTGCCGAGCCTTGATTAGTCCTCTACAATCTCCCCCTAGGCTCGGTGAAACAATCTTAGTCAAGATCAATATTTGCTTTCTTGTATGATCCTGAAAAGACATTCCATTTATTTCTAAGGATTCCATCCGTCATCCATACGTATTAGCAAGATTGAAAATAAACGGACTCGTCAGCTGAGATAGGACAGTGTAGCAGCTTGTTCAAGTCGTCTTTACCAAACTTCATTAAGTCAGCTGGATCAATGATTCTAAATGAATTGTCAGTACATTTGATCACAACATGACCTAAATCCTTTTCACATCTCCAAGAAATTAATTGCTTCAAAGAATTTGGAGGAACAGGAGCATGAACTGAAACCTTCCTTTTCTTGTAAGAATTTTCAAAATGAGATCATATAGTTCTTTATCAAGTCAAGACTCTGTCCAGCTTTATTTAAAATAAACTGGTTAAGTTGATTGTCAATATATTTTGTCCTTTTTTTTAAACTCGTACTTCATGTTTTACTCAGAAACATAAGGAGTGATATATATCATGTTTTGTGTTGATTTAATATAATTCAGTGGATCCCACAATCAGAACTTCTGTAAAATAATTATTATCCTTCAAGACACTGTCGAGATTTCAGGTCACCCCAAATTGACTTAAACCATGCATTGTTGATCAGTGATACCATTTATTTATTCCTAAAATATAACTATTTGAGCATAACTAGCCTGAGAAATATCTCTTAATCACGGAATATTAACAAGTTTAAGGACTTACTAACAGCCATCTGGACTTACGTCTGCCCTCTCAAGATGTTTAGGACTTACAAGCCATCCGGACTTACATGCCCCATCTTTTGATTTTGCCTTCCATGATCATAAAATATTCTCAAAATAGAAAATATATACCATATAGTATGTATGTCTTTAGACATATCTTTTGATTTGTGCTTCTTGGCATCTTATATCCTATATGGCCTTTTGGTATCTTTTGCTCAATTATTTTCTTTTTGTCTTTTTATTTCTTTTTTTCTTTTTATATTTTCTATTTTATATATATATAGTTATGATAATCACTGAATCAAATAAATACAGGCTTGAGTATGACAAGATTATAACTCTCAGTCTGTGTGAGAACATTTTTGACATTGTCACAGAATCCTGATATGTTCCCCACTAAATCATATCACTTTAATTCAAGTGTAATCACTCAATTATGATCTTTTCATTTCTGAAAGCAAAGCCTACGACACATCAATCATAATCCAAGTCTATTCGTATTTAAGCCTTTGAAAGTACTTAGACTCTTTTAGAACTCTGTAATATCATTTCTCATTTAATTATGAAAATTCATTTTTTTATTGAATAATCCAATCTTGACTCCCCCTAAGGCCAAAAATAATTTTTTTCAAAGTTGTACTTTAAAATTTCTTCGTTATATGACTGAACTTTTTTTTGAAGCAATTGTAAGTTTCCTGTCATATGTCTTTGAACAACCGCTGTCTACATGCCATAAGCTTTCAATGATCTTTTGCGGTCGTTCCTGCATAAGTAAAAGAATTACTTAGTCTTTGGTACCCTAGTCAAACAAGACTTGAGGACATTCTGTGTTGCAGTTAGACAAAAAGATTTGAGATTGTTATATTTATTTAGCACATCAGTCTTTTCATTGACACTTCTCAATTTGATTTTATCTTTCAAATTATTTTTCAAATTCTTGTTCTTTTCATCATCATTAGCATTCTCAACCTTTGATTTCATTGGTTTTGAAAATTTCCACGAGTGAAAAATAATTTTCTATTGTTAGCAATAGAATTATGAAATCGTTGTTTGCTTCGTGATTTTTATTGAAAAGGACAATGATTTGCAAGATGATTTATGTTTCCACACTGATAGCATTTCCTTTGTTGTGTGTGGAAAACAAACTGTGGATGACAATTATGAAAATTGTCATAGAAACCAAAGTCAGATTGACTTTTTGGCTTAACTTTCTGCACAGTCTCTCGAATCTTTGCTTCATTTCATAATTGCTTGTTCATCTTATGCAAATTCGAGGAAATTGTTTAATTATGACCACTTTTGATATGAGATTTAGCAGCTGTGACTTTTGGAATTGATGATGCTGGAATAGGACCAGTCTTAGATTGTGCTGAAGAAGGACCAGGCTTTGTTATTCGAATTGATACTGGAGAAGGACCAGGCTTTGTCATGCAGATTGATGCTGAAGAAGGACCAGGTTTTGCTCATCTGGGCTACAAATATCTTGTTTCACAAGGTTAGCATTATGATGAAGTTTATTTTTAAAGAATCGAAAATTCGTTTCTTTAAAAATATGATCTTATTTTCAATTAAACCTTTTGAAACAATTCTATTTTTAAAGTCCTTTTCAAGTTTTGCTTTTTGATTTGCCCTCTGATTTGCATTCAGATTACATTTATTATTTGATTTAATCTCATTCAAATCAACAATCTTTTCATTTCTTGACAAAGTTTGATTACAACCAGATCTTAAAGCATTTACATTCTTATTTTTCAAACTTTTACTTTTATTTTTACTCTCACTGTCACTTTCCCACTCTTCAACCAAACCATCCACCTTCACATTATCTGCACAGAAATTTTCAGTTGATTGTTTAGGTTTAGTTATTATGATAGGATCAACAGTCAAATTTACTTTGACTGAAGGTTTTAAGTCTGAGGATGGAGAAAAACCTATCCCATAACTCATATCAGAATCAGAAATGACATCAGATGAAGGTAAACATGAATAATCATGATTAATTGGAGGAGCGATGTTTGAAAATCCAACACCACACTTTCCTCCTTTTATCTTCTGTGTCATTTGTGACTTGATAATACCTTCAACCATAGTTGATGAAAGTTCAAACTTTTCAACAGTCAATTTAGCCGAAGCTGGTTCACTGTTGAGTCTATTGATTTCTAAGGCGAGTTCATTAATTCTATTTGTCAAATCATTATTTGTACATTCTTTATCATGAAGATTTAATTGTAAGTTGTAAGCCGTTTTATTTAAACCATCAAGTTTTTCTTTAAAAATCTTTTCATTTGACTTATGTTTTCGAGCTTGATATTGAAGTTTTTCAACTTCCATTATCAAATTCTCATTATGAACTCTATACCTTTGAACTTTCTCAATAGAAATATTTGTGCATAAATCATCATATACCTTTGATTCTGAGTTTTCTCCTTCAAACTCATCAATCTTCTTTACCATGAAGGCTTTCATGATAGCAACCTGTTCTTCCACTGGAGCAACTTCAACAGTCTTTAAATCTTCACAATGGCATTTGACTGGAGGCTCAACAGTGTACTCTTCAACATCTATCCTTTTCTCAGCAACTTTCTCTTCCTGTTCTACCTTCTCTTCTTCACATTTGACTTCTTTCTCTTCTTCTTTCTTACCAAACAACCCTTCCAATAGATCATCAGAAACAATTCAGCAAATAGATTCTCCTCCTCTTCAGGTTCAGTAACAATCTTGGCAATCACAGCAGTAGATAATTTCATATCAAGATGAAGAGAAGCAGTGAGATGCTTTAGATTAGGTGTTGTTGAAGTCATGTTGATCAGAAATTCAGAAATCAGACTTTTATGCGAAAACTCAAATCGTGCGAAAACTCATTTCGCGCGAGATCTTCTATCACGCGAGAACTGTAATCGTGCGAGATTCTCACTTGTCAATCAAGCGAAATCGCGTGAAAAGCAATTTAACCTCCTGTGCGAAAACAGTTAATTTCGCATGTGAAAATTCCAATTTTCGTGCACAAATGATTCTCCAAGTGTTTGTTCAAGCAAAATCACCTCCAATTCACTGAATAGGTCCGCTTATACTCATTTTAGTCCAATTTTAATGAATTTAGTTCATTTTTAACCTTAATTATGATTAAAGTTCAACTAAAGTCCACTAAATCAGTCCAATTCAATCCAAATTCTCAAAATTTTGGCAGCATAACATCACCATGGCTTAATCTCAATTAATCAATGATGAATACCACTAGAAATGAGTAGAAATCAATCCAAAACTTCTTCAAATCATGATTCTAGAGCCTAATGCTCTTATACCAATTGTAAAACTATGGATTTCTCCCAGAAATAATCAAATCACGATCTCAATCATGTGAATGCGGATTGTAAACATGATTGGAATAAGAAAAGAATCGAATTGATCAAAATATACTTCTTGTATTGAACAAAACAACCTATGATAGGTCTTGTGCGAAAACACACACTAATACAAGAGTTCTGGAATGAAAAATGATCAAAGACTTTATTACAAAACGAAAACTAAACTATTTATACTAAACAAACAGTTCTCGCGCGACAGACTTGTGGCGCGGCTCATCCTTTCGCGTGGATGTTCTTTTCGCGTGAGAGCTTCATCTCGCGTGACTCTATCTTTCGCTTGTCATATTTATTTTCGGTGTTTGTTGTTTTGCCGAGCTTTGATTAGTCCTCTACAATAACTACGGGGCATTTCAAAGATGTAAACCCCAACTTTTGATGTCAATGGTAATGCTGTTGTTACTCACCGATAGGTGAGAGAAATAGAGACTGTGTTGCAGATCAGCGAGTGTAGGGAGGATCAAAAGGTGAAGTTTCCTACTCACTCTTTCGTGGATTCAGCTTTATGCTGGTGGGACAACATTATCTAGGCCAAGGGTAATAGGGTGATTGGAAGGATAAGGTGGAGTGAAATGAAGAAGCTGGTGATTGAGGAGTTTTGTCCTCAAAGGGAACTCGACAAGATTGAGAGAGAGTTCCTGTAGTTGGAGGCGGGAACCATGACACACCAGCAGTATATGACCAAGTTCAACGAGATGGCGTGGTTGCTGCCATACCAGGTGAAAACCGTGTCACAAAAGATCAAGAGGTACATCCAGGGTTTGCCGGCGGATATCCGCAAGCACATGATCGCTGCTCGGCTGAGTACTTTTAGGTTGGTGGCTGATCTGGCAGGGAGGTTGTATGATGAGAGAGAAAGGTGGCAGTGGTAGAGGTAAGTAAGAAGGGTGTTGGTGATAGGAACTGGAATGGAAAGAGGTTTGGACGTGGTAGTGTCACTCCAAATAACAAGAGTGCAAGGGTGGATGATCGGCGTATAGTTACATCAGGTGTGGTGACGAAGAGGTGTGGTAAATGCAAAAAGGAGCATATGGGAGAGTGTAAGTGGGCATTGAATTTCTGCTTCAAATGTGGGAAGCCCGGTCATGTGGCAAGAGAGTGTAGGGTTGTAAGGTGTTATAACTGTCGTGAAGAGGGCCATCTGAGTATGGATTGCAAGAAGCCTAGGGCTGAAAGTTCTAGGGCAAAGAAGAGGACCGTGAATGAAGGGCAGAGAGTGAGCGCCAGAGCATTCACGATGATCTGGGAGGAGGTCAGAATGGACCCAATGTCGTGTCAGGTATGTTCCTAGTAAACCAAACTTATGCCTCTGTCTTCTTTGATTCTGGTGCTAGTAGGAGTTTTATTTCTACTGCTTTCTGTGCAAATTTGCCCGTTAAAAGTAGAAGTATTTATGAGCCCTTGGATGTAGAAACTGCTAATGGTAAATCCACTAGGATATCTGATACCTTAGAGGATTATGTGATAGAATTGGAAGTTCATAGGTTCCCAGCTAGACTGTTTATGATGACCTTAGGCGGATTTGATATGGTCCTAGGAATGGACTGGCAAGCGTCCTACGAGGCGAATATCGTGTGTCGCAAGAAGACAATTTGATCGACCGTGCCAGATGGAAGTTCGTTGACAATCTACGGTGATCGAGTTACTACAGTTCTGAAGGTGATTTCGATGGTGGTGGCAGAGAAGTGTATAAAACGTGGATGAAATGCCTACCTGAGTTACGTGAAGTATGTGGACGCGGCAGTGCAACGACTGTCAGACGTACTAGTTGTACGTGACTTTCCGGACATGTTCCCGGAGGATTTACCCGGTGTGCCACTCGACCGTGAGATTGAGTTCCGAATCGATTTGATACCTGGTACGTAACCTGTTCCTAAGGCGTCGTATCATCTGGCTCTATTTGAGATGAAGGAACTAATTACTCAGTTGCAAGAGCTTCTAAACAAGGGGTTCATTCGACTGAGTATCTCTCCATAGGGTGCTCCGGTGTTATTTGTAAAGAAGAAGGATGATAGTATGAGGATGTGTATCGACTACCGCAAACTGAACAAGTTGACGGTAAAGAATTGGTATCCGTTATCGAGGATTGATGTCTTGTTTGATCAGCTACAAGGTGCCAGTTGGTTTTTAAGAATAGACCTCCGATCTGGTTACCATCAGCTGAAGGTGAAAGAGCAAGATATCCCTAAAACAATTTTTCGAATGTTATGGACACTACAAATTTCTCGTGATGTTTTTTGGTTTAACTAATACGCCAGCTGCCTTTATGGATTTAATGAATCGAGTGTGTCGACCGATGTTGGATAATTTAGTTATTGTGTTTAGTGATGATATCTTGATTTATTCAAAAAGCAAGAAGAACATACTGGTCATATTTGTGAGGTATTGGAGAGACTTAGGAGGGAGAAGATATATGCTAAGTTCTCCAAGTTCACTTTTTGGTTGCATGAAGTCCAGTTTTTGGGCCATGTGGTAAATTCTGAAGGGATCATGGTAGATCCAACAAAATTTGAGGTGGTGATACAATGGAAATCCCTAAAGACACCATCCTAGGTCCACAGTTTCTTGGGTTTGGTGGGTTATTACAGCAGATTCATCCAAGACTTCTCTAAGATAGCTTCTCCATTAACCAAGTTGACCTGTAAAGATGTGAAGTTCGTATGGGGTCAAGAGCAATAGAAGGCTTTCGAGGAGTTCAAGACGAGATTGACGCAAGCTCCAGTCTTGACGTTATCGAAGGAAGTGAAGACTTGGTATTATATTCGGACGCTTCTTATTCGGGATTGGGTTGCATGTTGATGCAATGAGGGAGAGTTATAGCCTATGCGTCCTAACAATGGAAGATCCACGAGGCTAACTACCTTACTCATGATTTGGAGATAACGTCTGTGGTCTTTGCATTGAAGATTTGAAGGCACTACTTGTATGGGACGAAGTGCGCCATCTTCACCGACCACAAGAGCTTGAAGTACTTCTTCGAGCAAAAGGACCTGAACATGAGGTAGAGGAGATGGTTGGAGCTTATCAAGGATTACGATTATGAGATCCACTACCATTCGGGCAAGGAGAGACCCGGCCGAAAGGAGAGACCCGAGCATTCGGGTGAAGGCTTATCAATTGGTTATGAATGCTGACGTGATGAAATAGGTTAAATAGTTTCAGGATGAGGCACTGTAGGAAGATCGGATTAATTCCAAGCGTATGAAGGGTCTAGTCACAGAATTGGATGAGAACACTCTCAGTGTTAGAACCCGAACTGGACGGATGTGGATACCTCATTACGGGTATCTAATGGGAAAGATCATGGACGAGGCTCATAAGACTCGATACTCGATTCATCCTCATGCCACAAACATGTACCATGATATGAAGAAAGATTATTGGTGGCTTGGAATGAAGCGTGATGTAGCCGAGTACGTGAGCCAGTGCCTTACTTGTTTGCAAGTGAGAGAGGACCATCAGAAGCCATATGGGAAGATCCAACCTTTGGATATACCCGAGTGGAAATAGGAGCACATCACCATGGACTTCATAATGAAGCTAGCACATACGGCAATGGGGTACGATACCATATGGGTGATAGTTGACCGTTTGACGAAGAGTGCTCACTTTCTACCGATCCGTGAAACATATTCATCTGAGAGGTTGGTGGATCTATTTATCAAGGAGATTCTAACTTGTCATAGTGTACCATTGTCTATTGTGTCTGATCACGACACTCGGTTTACATCCAAGTTTTAGAAGAGATTTCTTGATGTGATGGGGACGAGGTTACATATCAGTACGGCTTATCACCCTCATACGGATGGGCAGTCAGAGAGAACTATACAGACGCTTGAGGATATGCTCCGAGCATGCGTCATTGATTTCGGAGGAAGCTGGGACGAACACTTAACGTTTTCCGAATTCTCATACAACAACAATTATCATGCTAGCATTAGTATGCCGCCATATGAGATGCTATACAGTAGGAAGTGTAGGACGCCCATATCTTAGGGTGACATTGGACAGAAAGAGTTAAGGAGTATTAAGGTAATCGAGGCTACGACTTAAAAGTTAGAGAAGATCAAGGCCTTTATGAAGGTGACAAGAGATAGGCAAAAGTCGTATGCTGACAAGAGAAGTAGACTGATTGAATTCTAGGTGGGCGATAAATTTATACTAAAGGTTTCACGTTGAAAGAGTATCATTCGGTTTAGAAAGCGAGGTAAGTTGAGCCCGAGGTATATAGGACCTTTCCGAATCATTTCTCAAGTAGGAGAGGTCGCCTATAGGTTGGAGTTACCCGGTGAGTTAAGTGGGATTTATCCAATATTCCATTATCTCATCTGAGAAAGTGCCTAGTTGATGAAGATATGATTTTACCACTAGATGACATTGAAGTAGATGAACGACTCAATTACGTAGACTAACCAGTGGCTATCATTGATTGAAAAGAGAAAAGGTTATGGAGTAAAGTGGTTCTACTGGTGCAGTATAGTAGAGGCACAGGAAGGGATCCGAGTCTACGTGGGAGACTGAGGAAGTGATGAGACAGCATTATCCATAACTGTTCGAGGAGTGACAGGTTTCGGGGACGAAACCTATATAAGGTGGTGGACTTGTAACACCTAGAAATTTTATAAAAGAAAAGAAAAGAAGAGTAAAAAAGAAAGAAAAGTAAAATAACCCAAGTTAAGGGATTAAAGTTATGCAAAAGGCAAACTTTAATATTATTATGATAAAAACGGTGGGCATGGCCGCCCACTACATTGCTACATCAAACTGCTTCGGTTTTTAAAGAGAGAGAGAGAGCAACAGAGTTCCATTGGTTTATTGAGAGAAGAATAAGAAAATCAAGTTGAAGGTGAGTTTTTCAAGTGTTTTGTTTGGTTTCAACTAAATTTTCAGCCTTTGGATCGAGCCTTATGTGTTTGTGTGTGTTCGGTTGTGTGTTCTTCATGTGTTTAAGTGTTAGAACTCTTTGTGAGCTCGAGTTTGAAGAAGTTGTCCTCAAAGGCTGCAACATGTGAGTTCTAGATCTCCCACTTTTCTATTTTAAACTTGTTATTAGGGTTGACAATGCATATAAACATGTTTTACAACTTACAAGTATGGGAACCGCACGTTTGTACCCCTGTTTATATGGATGAGTGCACGTTTGGGTATGTTTTGTTTGTGTTTAATGTTTATATGCATGTTTTAGATGCTTAGTATATCAGAAATGTTAAGAACATGTTAGGTTGATGATTAAGGTCTAAAAATATTGTAAGTTCGAATTGGACTGATGCCCATGCACCTAACATAGTCCCCATGTGCCTAGAAACTGCCCATACGCCTAACTGTTGGCTCATGCACCCAACACTTTGCCCATGCGCCCAAATTTCCCCATGCGCTCACTACCCATGGACCTAATTATTGCTCATGAGCCTAAGTGTCCATGCGCCTACGTGCCATGAGCTTGCATAGTGCCCATGCGCCTGCATAGTACCCATGCACCTGCATAGTGCCCATGCGTCTGCATAGTACCTATGCGTCTGCATAGTGCCCACGCGCATGCATAGTGTTCATGCACCTGCAAAGTATCCATGCGACCAAATCTTCCCATATGCCTAAGTCTTTCCATGCGCCCAAGTACACATGTTCCTGCCTAGTACTCATACGGCTACATAGTACTCATGCGGCTACATAGTACTCATGCGGCTACATAGTACTCATGCGCCTAATGCCTTAGAAAGTTTTTTGAATTTTTGGAAAATAGAAATTTAAAGACTAAGACCTGGAATGTTTAGTGGTTATTTTTTGTTGGCATTATGTATGGTTGTGGCCTGATAATTATGTTCCATATTACGTACTATTACATGACTTTACATGATGTGTTAATGCTAGTATACATAAAGTATTATTGTAAATGAAGCAATAGATTAAAGATAATGAAATGTGGAACATAACGAATTAATTAGAGTCTTGCAAGGAAAATTTAAGGAGGATCACAACTCATTGAGAGTTTTTAGCTTAACTGTGTGTTATATAGCGTGCGATCTTGGCTAACCCATGAGGGTTCACACACAGAGGGAACCAGTCTTGGTGACTGATGCATACATGTGAAATGGGGTACTTGTCGCTTAACCCCAAGACTAAGGTGGCTTTATGCCCAATGATAGGGTATAGCTTATGATAGGATCCAAATAGAAGTGAATGATAATGAAAAAATATGAAACGAACGAATACGTATGATAATGGAAGTAAATAATGATATCACCTTGATGTATGTACAATGAATGACAATGTACGAAAGTAATGGAAATGTTTAAATGGATGGAAAGTATTTTATTTATTTATAAAACTATAACTCACTCAACAACGCTGAATTTTATGCATTTTCAGTTGGCTGGTAACTTGTTGCTGGGGATGGCACAAGGGTGTAGCTACTTGGAGAATAAAAAACTGATATCCATCTTATGCAAAAATAATACTTTGTATTCTAATGCAACTATTTATTCTTTTACAACTTTTGCAAAAATATATTAATTGGCAAAAGTAATTATTAATGCATGAAGAGTTTTTGTTAAATTATTCTGCTGCAATGCTTTTTTTATTCTAATGACTCTTAACGTGTTTTAAATATTATGCATGATGACTGCCCAACTGTATGCGTCTTGAGGATGGGACCTTACATGTGGTGACTGAAGTTAGTAGAGTCGTAAGGGAGGAGGAGAAGAGGAAAACTGCTAAGAGACGGCGTGAAGAGGGAGGAGAACGGGAGCAACCAGAGGCGGAGATGGTTGTTTCTAGTGATGATCAGAATGAGGAGGCTGTGCAGGAAATTGCAAGGGGGTGCAACTATAGGGCATTCCAGAGATGCAATCCCCCAACTTTTGATGGGAACAGAAATGCTGCTGCTACTCACCGATGGGTGAGGGAAATAGAGGCTGTGTTGGATATCAATGAGTGGAGGGAGAACCAGAAGGTGAAGTTTTCTACCCACTCATTTGTGGATTCTACCTTATGCTGGTGGGACAACATTGTCCAGGCCGAGGGTAGAAGGGCGATTGGAAGGATGAGATGGAGTGAAATGAAGAAGCTGGTGATTAATGATTTTTGTCCTCATAGGGAACTCAACAAGATCGAGAGAGAGTTCCTGCAGCTGGAGGCGGGAACCATGACACACTAATAGTATACGACCAAGTTCAACGAAATGGCAAGGTTGGTGCCAGACCAGGTGGCACCTGTGTCATGAAACATCAACAGGTACATCCAAGGTCTGCCAGCAGATATCCACAGACAATTGATCGCCGCCCGACCAGGTACGTTTAGGTCGGTGGTCGATCTGGCAGCAAAGACTTGTTGATCTATTCAGATGCTTCTTACTCGGGATTAGGTTACGTGCTGATGCAACGAGGGAAGGTTATAGCCTATGCGTCCTCACAGCTGAAGATCCATGGCTAACTACACTACTCATGATTTGGAGCTAGCGGCTGTGGTCTTTGCGTTGAAGATTTAGAGGCACTACTTATATAGGACGAAGTGCAACCATCTTCACTGACCACAAGAGCTTGAAGTAGTTTTTCAAGCAGAAGGATTTGAAATGAGGCATAGGAGATGGTTGGAGCTTATCAAGGATTATGATTGTGAGATCCATTACCATCCGGGCAAGGCCAACGAAGTGGCAGACGCCCTTAGTCAAAAGGAGAGACCCGAGCCAATACGGGTGAAAACTCCAATTAGTGATGACCTCCATTGTGATGACACAGGCCAAAGGATTCCAAGATGAGGTGTTGAAAAAAGATCACCATAAATCTGAAAGGATGAGAGGTCTAGTCTTGGAGTTGGGTGAAAACACTCTCGGAGTTAGAACCCTTTTTGGGTGGATGTGGATCCCTCGTTGTGGAGATCTACGGGGGCGAATCATGGATGAAGCTAATAAGACTCAATACTCCATTCATCCCAGTGCTATAAAGATGTATCATGATATGAAGAAAGATTACCGGTGGTCGGGTATGAAGCGTGAGGTATCGGAGTATGTGAGTTTATTTCTTGCAAGTGAAGGGGGAGCATAAGAAGCCATACGAAGTTACATAACCATAGACTTCATTACAAAGTTACCACATACGACAAAGGGGTACGATGCTATATAGGTGATAGTTGACCATTTGAAGAAGAGTGCTCACTTTCTACCGATCCGCGAGACATATTTATCTAAGAGGTTGGTGGATCTGTTCATTAAAGAGATTGTAACGTGTCACGGTGTACCAGTGTCTATCGTTCTATCCCTGACACTTGGTTTACATCCAAGTTTTGGAAGAGGTTTCATGATGCGTTAGGGACGAGGTTGTACATCAGTACTGCTTATCATCCTCAGATGGATGTTCAGTTAGAAAGAACTATACAGATACTTGAGGAGATGCTCCTAGCATACGTCATTGATTTTGGAGGAAGTTGGGACGAACATTTACCGTTAGCTGAACTCTCATACAATAACAGTTATCATGCCAACATTGGTATGCCACCATATGAGATGCTATACGCTAAGAGATGTAGAACGCTCGTATGTTGGGGTGACATCGGACAGAAGGAGTTGGGGAGCACTAAAGTGATCGAGGCTACAATTGAGAAGTTGGAGAAGATTAAGGCCTTTATGAAATCAGTAAAAGATAGTCAAAAGTCCTATGCTGACAAGAGGCATAGACCGATTGAATTGAAGGTGGGTGATAAAATTATGCTGAATGTTTCACCTTGGAAGGGGATTATTCGATTCACAAAGCAGGTTAAGCTGAGCCTGAGTTATATAGGACCTTTTCGAATTATTGCTCGAGTAGGAGGTGGCGTATAGGTTGGAGCGACCCGATGAGTTAAGTGGGATTCATCCAACATTCCATGTATCTCATCTGAGGAAGTGCCTTGCTATTGAATATATGATTGTATCACTGGAGGACATTAAAATAGATGAGCGACTCAATTACTAAGAGCAACCAGTGGCAACCATTGACTGAAAAGAGAAGCGGTTACGAAATAAATTGGTTCCACTGGTACGAGTACGGTGGAGGCACAGGAAGGATTCAAGTCTATGTGGGAGATTGAGGAAGACATGAGATGACATTATCCATAATTGTTCGAGGAGTGAGGTTTCGGGGATGAAATCTATGTAAGGGAGGTGGACTTGTAACACCCGAAAATTTATAAAAGAAAATAAAAGAGAAGTAAAAAGAAAGAAAACTAAAATAACCCAAGTCAACGGGTTAAAGTTATGTTAGGGGCAAACTTTAATATTATTATGTTTAAAAAGGTGGGCATGGCCGCCCACTACCCTGTTACACCAACTGCTTCGGTTCTTTAAAAAGAGAACAACAGAGTTCATCGATTTTTAAAGAGAAGAAGAAGAAGAAGATTGGGTGAAAGGTGAGGTTTTTCATGTGTTTTGTTCGGTTTCAGCAAGATTTTTCAGCTTTGGACCAAGTCTTATGTGTTCCTCTATTTTCGGTTGTGTGTTCTAGTTGTGTTTAGGTGTTTGAACTCCAAGAGCTCTAGAGCTTGAGGAAGTATTACTCAAAAGCTATAAGAGGTGAGTTCTAGATCCCCTATTTTTCTGTTTTAAATTTATTTTGGGGCTGAAGTGCATATAAACTATCATTTTACAAATTATAGTATGTTGAAACCGTATGTTTATCCTTGTTATATGTGTGGGGGTGTGTGTTTATGAATGTTCTGACAAAGTGCGTAGTTGTATGCTTGTTCTACGTGCTTAGTATGCTAGTTTTGGGCTAAGAATACATTAGAATGTTGAATGGAGACTAAATTTGGTGTAAACTAAAACTGGTAAGTGCCCATGTGCCTAACAATGCCCATGCGCCCCACTGTCCATGCGCCTAAGTTGCCCATGCGCCAAACTGCCCATGCGCCCAACTGCCCATGAGCCCAATTGTCAATGCACCTAAGTGCCCATGCGCCTAAGTCGCCTATGCGCCCAATTATCCATGCGCGTGAAATTGTCCATGCGCCTAAGTGTCCATATGCCCAACTACCCATACACCTACATAGTGCTCATGTGCCTGCATAGTGCTCATGCGTTGCATAGTGCCCATACGCCTGCATAGTGCTCATGCACCTGCATAGTGCTCATACGCCTGCATAGTGCTCATATGCCTGCATAGTGCTCATATGCCTGCATAGTGCTCAAGTCCTCATGCGCCTACATAGTGCTCATGCGCCTAAGAGGACTTAGGATTTTTCTTCAATCTTAGGACGTAGAAATTAATGGATAAGCTCTGGACTTTTTTTCGTGGTTTATGATTGTTCATGTTAAGTATGTTTATGGTCTGATATTGATGTTCCTTGTGACGTATTTTTAAGTGACTTTCCGTGGTGTGTTAATGCTTTTCTATGTAAAGTATTATCATTAAAAAGTGAAAGAGTGAAGATAACGAATAATGGAACATAACGAAAGAGTGAAAGTCTCGCAAGCAAAATGAAAGGAGGTTCACAATCGTGGGTTGTTAGCTCAACTGTATGGGGCCTAGCTAGCCTATGAATACAGGGGTCTAATCCATAAGATTGACCGAAAGTACGAAATAGGACCCTTGTCCCTTGCCCCAGTACTGGAGTCAGCTTCGTGCACAATGTTAGGGGTCTATTTAGACTTCGGCCCAGTACCAGCTTCATGCACAATGTTTGGGGTATAGCATACGACATTATTCTAGATGATAGTGAAAGATGAAGATAAAGTACGAAATGTGCGATAAAGTACGAAATGAATACGTGCGATAATGAAAGATAATAATGATATTACCTTGACGTATGTATGATGAATGACCTTGTATGAAAGTAAAGAAAATGTTTCAACCAAAAGGTAAGTATTTTATTTATAAAAGTAGAACTTACTCAGCAACACTGATTATTTTTATGCATATTCAGTTGACAGGAAACTGGTTGTTAAGGATGGCATAAAGGTGAAGCTACTTAGTGGGCAAAGACTGGCATGCATTTCATGCATGATGTTGTTGTTGTTTTGTGATACAGCTGAATATTCTTTTGTAACTCTTTTAAAACAATGATGTATTATTTGTCAACATCAAATATCAATGCATGAATGGTTTTGATAAGTAAATCCACTGTGATGTTTATATCAAATTACCGTGTTTTATTATAAATAAGACTGTGATTGATCAATTGTGGGGTTCCCGAGGAAGGGGCCTTACAGTGGTGCAACTACATCCAAATGTTCTGACGAAACCAACGAAAGGTCTCATTTTTTGCCACTGTACATAAGGAGTATTACCATAAGTCTTGACTACTAAAACTCTATTCTACATATAGCAGTTAGTATTGACTACCTTTACCCATAAGGTGATGGGTAGTTTAGAGATAGAGAGCATGGTCCTTGTAGCTTCAATAAGTGTCATGTTTGTACTCTCCGCAACACCATTTTGCTGAGGAGTCCTGGGAGCACTATATTTTCCTGTAACAACTTTTTCATTATAAAATGTATCAAGGATTTGGTTCTTGAACTTAGTTCCTAAATCACATCTTATGATTTTGACCTTCTGATCACATTGATTCTTAATTTTTAGAAAGAAGTTCTTCAAGACCTCAAGGTCTCATCCTTAGTTATAAAGAAGAAGACCCAACTGTATCTTGTGAAGTCATATGTGATCGCCACGCAATATGAAGTCCTTCCTAAAATCATTACACTAGTGGGGACAAAAAGATCCATATGTAATAAGTGTAGGGGAGTAGTGATGGCGTTCTTTTCCTTTGACTTATGGGACTCTTTGTGTTGCTTCCCTTCCAGACATGTAACATAATGGTCATCACTTTTAAACTCTTTCTTTGGCATTTCTAGTACCAAATCATTGTTAATTAATTTATTCATGTTCTTAAATTTTACATGGCACATTATTTTATGCTAGAGGAAAGTATTATCACTATTGGCTTTGGATAGAAATCAAGAAATTTCTCCCGATGGGGATGTTTCCTGCAAGTCCATCTTATACATGTTCCCTTTCCTAGGGGCTCTGAGCAGGATATGCTCTTGAGGAATGACCACCCCGGGATTGAGAACAATGCACTCATGCTCAGTAAAGAGCATGTTATGTCTCTAGTCCCAAAATTAGGATTCACTAAATAGATTGTATCCAAGCTCCAAAACATAGTTTAGCTTCTTAATGTTGAGCTTACCATTTATGACCCTGCCCCTTCCAGTAATGTAACCACCTGATTCCCCACTAAAAGTAACCGGCCCTGAATCAATTCTTTCAAAGTTCTCAAGCAAAGAGCTATTGCATGTCATATGCCTGGAACATCACTATCAATGATCCATACATTTCCCTTGGTCTCAGTTATTCCTACATAAAAAGAGATGGTTAATTACATTTGGAAACCCAAGCCTTATTGGTCTTGGCCTTATCAAAGTGACTGAAGATGCAAACATTGAGTCACATGGGCTGCAAGTCCATCTTGAGCATCACTTGTTGTTATTGATCCTATATTAAAACTTTGAGCATCACCTGCTGTTGTTGATGAAATACGTTCAGTCACATGGCCTTCCTTTATCTTTCATATTTGGTACTAATGTCCATGGTTGAGTATTTAGTCTTCACCACTTCAAATCAAACAGAGATAAAGACTTATTTTTTCTTGGAATTGAAAGTGACCTTAATCTATTGGGCTTTCTTTGATTTTCTTTTGGTTTCCCTATTCAAGTTCTTCCTAGCTCACTTGGTCATCCTTAGTTCTTTATACTCTCTAGGATCATAGTGACACTTCTTAGGATGATCCTTCTCACTCACTATAGGTTCATCCTCTACTATCTCCTCTTCATCTTCATCCTTTTCTTGAAAAGGGTCTATGAGGGGCAGCTCATCTTGACAAGTTTCATACCTTAGGGTTCTTATAGATAGTAATATGTGTAGATGAGCTATCTCACTTGAATCCAATCCCTGCCTGTTCTGATAAAAAAATCTTTGCATGCATGGATAAAGATATGATGTTCTTGAAGGTTTTCCCTTCAAAAACATGCTTTTCTTCCATTGTTTCACTGATTATAAGCTCAGCCTAGCATTTAGTTAACTTGGTAATGATATCTTTGATTTGAGTCCTATAATTTGTGTGCTCATGCTTAAGAGTTGAAATTATTTTCTCTAAATCTTCTATTTTAAGTTTATAGTCATTTTCAGCTCTTTTAAAATCAGATTTTAAAATATTTAAAGACTCAAGATCAGATCTAATTTCCAGGTTATAGGACCTATACATGCTTACTTTAGCAATGCATTCAATTATACACAGATGTTCTAATACCTTGTCTTCTTCATGGTTAGCCATCAGTGCTTGGTTAGGAGAAACATCCCTTTTCAAGAGCAATAACAGCTTGTTGTTTTGGTTGGCTTGGCTTCTCAGATCTGGGAGCAACATCAGTGTAGTTAGGCCTGGATTGTACTTGGCCACCATTAGTCCTTGGTGCCTTGCAGTCCCTAGCAAGGTGTCATATCTGGTTCGGTTGTAACACTTCACTTTACTTTTATCAAGTCCAAACTTTGAACTAGTTACATTGCTAGGAAACTTTCTTCTAGTTCTCTTGTAGAATCTCTTTGGCTCTATGAGTAAGAAGAGCCATTTGCTGGACTATTTCCATATACTCCAGGTCATCAGCATGGATATAATCCAAGTCCTCAAGAGTGAATATAAGGTTGCTGCAACTTACATTAGTTATCATAAAGGCTTGAGATTAGATTGTCTCTTGGAATAGGCTTCCTTGGATGCAGCTCTCCCTTGGTGTCTTAGGATAGGGGATGAAAGGAACATTTTATGCGTTGTCAGGGTAGAAGATAAGATGATGTTATGGTTCTCTACTATTCCTTTCAACCATATTGAGGGCTGAACATTGTTGATTGTTTGAAGAGCTGCTTGATGGATTCTGCATCATATCCATCTGGTAGCCACTAAGGATACCATACAGCTCTGTGAGAGTAAGGGTCGAGAGGTTTTCAGTTCTCTTAATGGCCACACAGTAGTGAGTCCATTTTCTTCAAAAAGAGAACATGAACTTCTTAACAATGTCCCTATTCTCAAGCTTAACTACAACATCCATGAGAGTAGCTACAATCTCAACATACCTAAAGTATTATTAAATCATAGTTTCACCTAACTTACAGGTGAAGTTCTTAAACTTCTGCTTCATGAGGTCATTCTTGTTTTCTTTAGCTTCTTCAGACCCCTCATACATAATCTTAAATGCATCCAAGAGCTGCTTAGCAGTTTTGCACTTCTTGAAGCCTCTGTATATAGAGTTTGGAAGAGTAGCTTAGAGAGCGGTCATGACCTTCTGATCTATGTCAATCTTCTTCCAATTTTCCTCGGTATTGGAAGCTATTTCCTTAGGAATCATCCCACCTCCAGCAGTGGCTAAAGAGGTACTTAGGATATGAGGTCCTTCAACAATCGATCTCCACATCCTGCTATCTTGAGACTTGATGAACCCTTTCATACGTTGGCATCAAGTATTAAAGTCATCAGGAGTAATCAGTGGAGATTTTGACATGGTACCGGTTTCCATATTAGCTTTTGTAAGTGCTTCCATTTGAGCTGGTAAGTGTTTTGTGAAACTGATGAGATTAAAGGTGGTGAGATCTTACAATCAATAGCCTAAGTTTGGAGAAACTTGGAACATTTAATAGATTTAATAGGGAACCGGCTTAAGGGTGAAACAATGAACAAAAGTAAAGAATAATACAAGAACAAGAGCATAAGTATTTGCTTTTCAAGAATGTCATATATTGCTCTCAAGTTCTTTTACAAGTGTTACAAATACTGGTTCGATTGACTAATACTTGTGATACTATATACTACATCCTACAGTCGGCCATACTTTGGAGGACAGCTGGAAACACTAATCTAGACAACAAAATCAATGTAAACTCGAAAGGCAGATTGCCTTTTGCGGGTGACTATGACATGCCATATCTCATATCCTTATCTAATACAAAAGGCATAAAAGAACAAAAGTAGAAAGTTACAGACTCTAAAACCTTAATCTACAGTTGACAAAAGTATGGAATTTTCACCAACTCATATAAGTTGGCAAGTCTTCAAATATGGCAACGGAAACTGGTTTCGCTTTTGTTAAAAGTGAGTCAAAGAAAGCATGTCTTCTCTGTCTTTGGATGAAATCGGTCTCTTGGCTTCGGAAGACTTTGTCTTTGTAAGGCCCCATTCCCGGGCACCTAACAGTTGGTCATTCATCACACATAAACCATACATTTATTTAAAATATCGCAGTGGAAATTAATTAAAACCATTTCATATATTAATGAACGCTTTTGCAAAATAATACAATGTACTTAACTGTTACAAAATATCATAATTTGCATTACATCACAAAAACATCATTATTATACAATTGGATGCCATCCCAAAAATGCCAAGTAGCTATCCGTGCCATCCTCAGCAACAATCACCTGCCAACTGGAAAATACATAAAAGTCAGCGTTGCTGAGCGAGTTCTAGTTTTATAAATAAAATACTTCACTTATCATTCAAAACCATTCTTTACTTTCATATGTGCTCATACATTATACGTAGAAATAGATAATCTTACTATTATCTTCATCATATTTCATTAACTTTCGTTCATTCATCATCATACATCATCGTTATCATTCGTTATCTTCCTTACCATATTTTACGTACATTCACCTTTATCTTCCTCACATTCCGGGCCAATGCCACGGGCTATACCCTACCATCATGCATAAAGCGGGTACTAGGCCGAAGTCTATAAATAGGCTCCCATACATTTTGCCCGGTGGCCTGACCACAGTACCGGGGTAACTTCATTCGGACCAATGCCATGTGCTATACCCCACCGTCATGCATAAAGCGAGTACTGGGCCGAAGTCTATAATTAGACTCCCATACATTATGCCCGGTGGCCTGACCACAGTACCGGGGTAAGCGGCAAGATCCCATATGTTTGTTCAATCACAAGGATTAGACCCCAGTGTGCATCCTTTCGGGGTAGCTAACCCACACATAGTTGAGCTAACACCGTTCATTAGGTGTGAACCTCAATACATTGCTTGCAAGACTTTTCTTACATTCGTTCGTTCATTAATGCATGCATTCATTCTTTCTTTATGTTTCACATATCATTAACACTAACTTCCGCTTTACGTTACATAATACTTCATGTTCATCTCATACTCATAATACATAGGTCACAGAATAATGCATAATAAAAAACATAAGGAAACATACCATCCATAAGCATAACATCATCATAAATGACATAACCTCATCCATCACATCACACATAACATCATAAAGTCGACTTACATTACCCCCGAGAATATCCTAAGTCAACGCCTACGCTTAACATTTTCCCCAAAATTCATAAAAATATTCTAAGTCTTAGGCGCATGGGCACTATGCAGGCGCATGGCCTTCTGGGCGCATGGGGACACTTAGGCGCATGGGAAACTTTTAGGTGCATGGGCCCTATTTGGGCGCATGGCTGACACTTGGTCATTTCGGGCAACATTCTAGGCGTGTGGGCACTATGAAAGTGCATGAGTGCCTAGGTGTATGGACACTTAGCCAAATTCTGCCTAATTCTAGGCGCATGGATACTATTTGGGCGCATGAGTTTTAGGCGCATGGGACTTAGGTGCATGACAACTAACTTTAACTACCATCATCATAATTCTTTCCCAAATCAAAGTCTAATACGTTCTAAGATTAGTTCTTATATTCTAAGCATCAGAAACACTTAAATAACATTATCATAACCATAAATCACCCATGATATACACCCACCCACATACACATTCGCACATACATACGACACACATACCCATTTTTATAAAAACATACATACATGTATTTCCAGCCCCAAAATCAGTTAAAACATGTAAAAAAGGGGTTCTAGAACTCACCTAATACAACTTTGAGTGTGTCTTCCTTCAAACACGTATGCAATGAGTTCAAACACCTAGAAACCCATCAAACACACACACCCTAACACACATACAAACACAAAAGCATCTAACCGAGACTAAAACCCAACAAGAACACTTGAAACAATGAATTCTTACCTTAAATTTGAATTCTTCTTCTTCTTCTCTCTAGATACCCGAGCTCTCTACTCTTTATCTCTCTAAAACCGAAAGAAATGAAATATGCAGATAGAGTGGGCGGCCATGGACACTTTTGTACCAACTTTTGATAGTTTTTGTCATTTTGACACTTTTAACCCCTCAACATTGGGTTAAGTTATACTTCTTTCTTTTATTCACGTTTATTCTTTCTTTCTCATCTATTAAAATACCCGGGTGTTACAGTCTTGAAGCTACAGAGGGCTTCATCTTTGGCTTTGAAAGATTTGTTCTCTTAGCTTCAGAAGATTTGATACTTAACATATTTCATTGAGTTGTATTGAATCTTCTAACTAACATTCCTTGTACTTCACATGTGCATGTTGAGAGCTCTTTGTTTGCATCATCCTCTAATTGTAATCCTTACAAAGAATCACTTGAATTTTAAGTGGGCATAGTTAGGGTTAAACATACAATGTCTAGACAATTCTTGTCCTATGACCCTGAATTTTCTTTTATGAATTTTGTAGATGTCAAACAAAAACAATTCCAACACCTCCCAATTCTCTTTGCAAGTCCATCTTAGAGAAGGAAAAGTTAACACCACCAACTTAATAGATTGCCACTGCAACTTGAAAATTTTTCTCAAGGTGGACAACATATTGTATGTTCTAGATACACAAATCCCTGATGAGCCTATTAATCATAATACCGCTGCATATAGAGCTTATTCAAAGCATTTTGCTAACTACATGAAAGTCTTATGTCTAATGTTAACATCTATGTTTCCATAACTTTAAAAGACCATAGAATCTATGATGACATACCAGATGAATAAACATCTATTAGTCAGCACACATATGTTAAAGATAAAGGCATATGTTGACCACTTGTCTGATCTAGATTCCGCTTTAAGTGATGAAGAAGTTGAGGATATTATCCTTAACTCATTACCAAAGTTATATGATGAGTTCATACTAAATTATAGTATGATAGGTCAGGAAAAGACACTTGTAAAGCTGCATTGATGCTTAAAACAACTGAGGTAAATATACCCAACAAGCTTGCACTGGTTTTTATTATTAAATAGGATCGTGTTAAGAAGTCTAACACCAAGGATAAGGGAAAGAAGATCAAAAGGAAGGGAAAAGGAAAAGATATTGTCAAGAAAATGCCTCCAAAGGACACTAAGTGTTCTCATTATGATGACACTGGGCACTAGAAGAGGAATTTCCTCAAATATCTGGCTAAATTAAAGTAGGCTAAAGGGGAGTCCTTAAGTATACTAAAGAAGAGTCCTCAAATATCTGGATAAATTAAAGCAGGCTAAATTAATGCCCCTAAAGGACACTAAGTGTTTTCAAAAAGAGAGTCCTCAGGTATACATGTTATTAAAATCTTTTCTTTTTCAAGAAAATATTAGGTGTTTGACACATGATGTGGTTCTTACATTTATAATAATTTAGAGGGACTACAAAAGATTAAGAAGTTGAAACAAGGTGACTTGGAACTCCATATTGGCAATGGACAAAAGGTTCATGCGAAGGCTATAGGATAATTTGTTCTTTTACTCCCTTTTGGTTTTGACTTTTTTTGAACAATGTTTGCTACATTCTTACTGTGACGAAAAATGTTGTTTCTGGTTTGTGCTTTGCGTGAACAAGGTTTCTAATATGCTTTTCATAGTAATTTTATTTCTGCATATTTAAATTATGTGTTTTATTTTGAGATAGATGTCCCAAACAATAACATTTTATACAAATCTCCCATAAACATAAAAACTTAGACTTTAATGATACGTATATGTGCTATTGTCGACTTGATCACATAAACAAGAATCATGTTAAACAACTCCAAACCGCATGACATTTAAGTTCCACCGGTTCAGAAATGTTCGAGGAGTATGAATCATGTTTAAGTAGAAAGTGAACAAAGACACCCTTTTCAAATGGCTAGGCAAAGGGATAAGTATCTAAGCAAAGGGCTAAGTATCTGTTAGGACTTGTACATTCAGATGTACGTGGTCCATTTAGAACAATGTCAAGAAATGGACAAAGTTAGTTTGTTACCTTTAGTAATGATTTTAGTAGATATGGTTATATGTATCTTATGAAGCATAAATATAAAACTCCTGAAAAAGTTCAAAGAGTACCAAAACAATGTACAAAATCAACTAGGTAAGGCTATTAAGATGCTTCGATCAGATTAAGGTAGTGAATATCTTCGTCAAGAGTTTGATCCAATCATCTGAAGAATCATTGAAAATTTTTACAACTCGTTCCACCTAGAACATCACCGCTTAATGGTGTGTTTTAAAGAAGAAATCCAACTCTATTATATATGGTGATCAATGATGTGTTGTACAAACCTCCCACACTCCTTTTAGAGTTTTGCTCTTAAAACTGCCTCAAGAATCATAAATATAGCTCCAATAATATGATGGACAAAACGCCTTATGAGATATGGCATGGTGAAAACCCCAAAATGTCCTACCTTAGTGTCTAGTGATGTGACGCCTATGTTACTTGTGAATTTTTGGATAAACTAGAACCCAGAGGCGACAATGTTGTTTTTGTTAGTTACCCTAAAACAATCAGTAATCATTTCCATAATCCTTTTGAAAACCGGGTTTTCGTTAAACACAAAGCCACCTACTTGGAGAAGAAACTTTTAGTAGGAGGGATTAGTGAGAATCATGTGGATCTAGAAGAGGTTGGAGAACCACAAGTAACTGAACCAGTTGTTCACGTGGAGCCTAAGAGCACTTAACAAACAACAGTGACACCAAGTTTTCTCAGAAGTACTTAGGACTTTCATCAACTTGGTTGGTACATCAGGCTTCATGAATATGATGACAACTTGATAGTTGCTCAAGCTGAGCCTTCTACTTACAAAGTTGGCTGAGCCTTCTACTTACAAAGTTGGAATCTCAAATTTTGAATCAAAGAAATGGCTTGAAGCCATGAACGCTAAATTACAATCCATGTATGATAACAAAGTCAGGGAATTCGTTGATCTTCCAACCGAAAGTTGGCCCATAGAAAACAAATGAATCTTTAAGAATAAGCTAACGTGAGGAAACTTTCTCGCCTGTGGCCATGCTTAAGTCGATTAAAATTCTAATTCCTCTTGTTGTGTATTATGACTAAGAGATATGGCAAATATATGTCAAAACCATGTTCCTTAATGGACACTTACTTGAAGATGTATATATGGTACACCATGAAGGTTTTGTCAATCCAAAGTATGTTAATAAGGTATGCAAGTTGAACAAATCCATTTATAGTTTGAAGCAAGCATCTTGCAACTAGAATCTCCATTTTGATTAGAAAATAAAAGTTTTTGGTTTTATCAAGAATGAAGATGAACCCTGTGTTTACAACAAATATAGTTGGAGCCATATCATTTTCTTATCATGTATGTAGATGACATACTGATTATTAGAAACAACATTCCCATGGTTAACAATATTAAGGCTTGGTTAAGAAAATATTTCACAATGAAAGACCTTGGCAAAGCCGTTATATTCCAAAAATAAATATCTATAAAGATGGATCAGAGCGGTTAATCAATTCAAGTAAAAGTACATATATTGACAAGGTCATTCGATGCTTCTCAATGCAAAACTCTAAAAAGGGACTCTTGCCCATGGCACATGGAACCATACTTAATAACGATTAGTGTCCTAGCATTAAAGAGGAAAAGATAAAATAGAAAGGGTTTCGTATGGTTCTTCTATTGCTTCCATCATGTATGCCATGTTATGTACTAGACTTTATGTCTCACACTTTGATCATGACAAGTAGATATTAACAAAATCTAAGAGAGAGTCACTGGGCTGTAGTAATGAGCATGCTGATGTACTTGACTATGATTAAGGCCATGCTCTAGATATATGGAAGGCTGGATAAGGAGCCACCTTCTAGACAAATCAAGATGATTCATAATCACATACAAGATATGTTTTTATTCTTAATGGTGGAGTTATTGCTTGGAATAGCTCCAAGCAGGTTTTGGTTGCTCAATCCACTTGTAAATTAGCATACAATGCTGCATTGGATGCTTTAAAGGAGGTTGCCTGGATGAAGAAGTTCATTATTGATCTTGGCGTAGTGCCTAGCATACAGAAACCAAATGAGATATTATGCGACAATACCTGTTCCATGCTCTTGCAAAGGAACCAAGGTCACATCAGAGCACAATGCATATACTCAGCAAATCCCCCTATATTACAGAAATAATGAAACATGGAGACATTGTAGTAACTAAAGTTCACATACATATGAATCTGGCTAACCCCTTTACTAAGCCTTTGCCTCAAGCTACACATCAGGAGCATGCTAAAAAGATAGGGCTTAATTTGTTAGACAGTGGACATGATCTGTAATTAGTATTGATGATTTACGAACTATAATAGTTACATTGAATATTTATGTGAAATGGTTAAATATAATTTTAAATATATATACTATGCTCGCTATTTGTACTTTTAAGTCCTTGAATAGTTGTATTCTAAATATCTATAGTTGATCAAATTACATGGGAATGAATGTAAATGTAAGACAATTGTGAATTGCATCGATTGGATTCATAAGATAAACAACTCAAGGGATTTAGATTCAATATTTGCAGATATTGTTATGGAATGATAATGGATGTAACTCGTTTCAAAACGATCTCTATAGATCTATGTTATGAGATGTTTTGATATTGGTATATTCAATCTGTCCTTGGATCTAATGTACATATTGAAACAAAATTAGCTGAGGACCATCTTTGATGTCATCTAATGTTATTATGAAACATAAATAGTAATTCGGGTAACATTGTGAGATATCCATGATTAAGTGGGAGTTGTATGATGCAAATGGAATTGTGTACTTCTATATTATTAGAAGTTTAGATATTCTCGCATCCTTGTTAATTTAAACTAGTTTAAACATGTAGTCACACTTTAGCTAAGAGTAGTTTGTTAGATCATTTTCAATTAAAGATGAGAATAGTTGATCAACTCATAAGAATGAATTTTGATTCAAGTCTTATGATCAACGAATGTTCTATACGGAAGGGACATATTGATAAGATTGTCATGGATATAGTACTTGGTTAAATAAAGTGTTACTTGAACGTAAAGACCTAGTTGACAACTGTAAAACGTCATACCTTGTTAGGAGGGCAGTGCGATGTAGCTAGGTGTCCAACTCTACACACCTTGACTCACTTAATTAATGTCGTCAAAGTGGAAAATTGTTTGATATAGGTTGTTCTACTGTTAATTGAAGTCAAAATCAATATTAACTAACTCGGTATGATCCAAAGAGTTACACGTTGGTAAACGAAATAAAGATTAAACGGTTTAAATTGTTAAACGTTTAAGTTCGTATATATAATAGGAAATAATTATTTAATAATTAATTGCTGATTATTATTTAATAGGTGGATTATTATTTATGAAATAATAATAAAAAGGAATTTATTATAATATTTACAATAATAGTTATTATTAATAAAGTTTTATTTAAAATAAAATTAAATAAACTTGAGGTTTAGTAATAAAAGAGTTTATTATTAAAAGGGAAATCTGAGTCCAATAAGAAAAGGATTAGAGTCCAATAATTGTTCTTATAAATATAAGTGTAAGGTTAAACCCTAGACAAAATTATTATTCCCAGGAGAAAAAATCTGTTGATATCTCTCCCTCTCCTCCCTATGTTGTGATTTGGAAGTCAGCATCCCGGAACCGCCACCATCCGCCACCGCCAACCGATGTCGTCGTCATGAAACCAAGCAGTGTGACATTTGGTTTTGGACACCATGAACAAGACTACTAGCAAGGGTTTCATTGCAACACACGTGTTACAATTCCAGTGAAAAGTTCGTCGATGTATAATCCTAAAACACCCTATGGTTGCGTTTTACTTGTTTATATGCATTTAACTTATGATCATGATTAAGAATACGTTTATCTATTTAAAATTAATAAAATAGAGTTCAATTAGATTAAAACTCTAAACCTAATAAAATATGAATTTATTATGTAACATGGGAAACGCTTCCGCTCAAATAAAAGTATTTTGTTTAAAGTAAAATAGTTAACCGGTTTAACTCACAGTGATATTAAATATTAAAACTAGTCCATGTTTCCTAACACCATGTGCATGCGCTATAGTTTTGGAGGAAGTTCGGTCGATTGTTTTTCGTTATTTGAATTTATATATAATAATAAGTATCATGACAGCATCAGTATGTCCCTAATATGAGATGTTGTACAAAAAAGGGGTAGAACAACAATGTGTTGGGGTGACATTGAATATAAAAGAATTACAAAGTTTAGAGGTCATGAACAATACTACGGAAGTATGGCCAAGTTCAAAGCTTAAATGAAAGCTGTTAAGGACATTTATAAGTCATTTTTATTCAATTTAGGTTATTAAGTGTGCATTTATTTTTAATGGGTGTAAGTATAATGCTAAAGTAATATTTTAGGTTTATTGTGCTTGGATCTTAGAATTCATCATGTTCAAGATCAAGGGTCAAAATTAAGATGGGTGTATGTGTGTGAATCAAAGAACATAAGAAATGATGATGATAATAAGATGAATTCATTAATGTGGATAATCAAATTAGAATGAAATTCATACAAGGATCATGCATATCAAACCCACCCAAATAAGGGTTTCTTATTGTGTGATGATTCACACCATAAACACATGCTTACAAATTGCAGTGGGTTCTATTTATACTATTCTAGGAAATATTACATCATAAACCAAAATTTGGATTTTCTTTTGTCTTGATTTTGATTTTGTCTTATTGACTTTATCTAGTATCCATTTTCTTCTTTTAATCAACTTGGTTTCTAAATATGTATAATAAGATATTTAATCGGTGGTGATTGTGATTTAGAAAGCTTCAGTTTATCGTATTATTGAACCTAACAATACTCCCATTAAAATTGATGCTTGGTAAAATTGAAGCTTGAAAATCTTCTTTCTTACATGTCTTCTTAATCAACTGATGTTTTGGTACAATTCACTATGTTCTCTCTCTTAAATTTAGTTTCACTAATATATACTTGACAAAGGTTAGAACTCTTGAAAATACATCTTTGGCATTAGATACGTGTCCTACACTTTGGATTACAGTTCATATCATAACTCAAAGGATTAGAATTTATTAGGGGTATGGTGAGGCTTTGAACTTTAATAAATCACATCAGAAACTTGAATAAATCTTGAGCACACTTCCACTCTTTTGAATCTCTAAAATAACTTGATAAATGATATTTTTCAGATAATTATTATTCCCCTTGATTAAAGTATATGTAACTATCCGATCAGTAGTCAAGTACCGGTGAAAACATCATCACTGATTGTGAATCCAAGTACTTTAGAAAAAGTATTTGATAGTTACACAAATCCCTGGATAAATTGGTGATTACATGACCAAAGTTAATTTCTATACTTTTTTTTACATCATCTCATCTGTTTATATGCATTTCATTTGGGCTCATCCGTGTTTCGATGATATCACCTGAACTCACCCACATTTGGATGATACTCATCCGCATTTAGATGATTCCATCCATATTTGGATGATTAGATCGACAGCGGGAAGATAAAACACTCTCGTGCATCCATACTTGATTAGCAACCATTTGCATTGATTTATAGAGCGGCCACATTAGTCATACACAATTCATCCATATTTTCTTGTTAAGGCATTAAGATGTGTTGTATGCATGTGATATCTAGTAATTTTCTGTTACCAAACTCCGATAGTTTCTTACGTCTTGCATACACGTGTAGTGAGCATAAACTAGTTGTCGTTGAATGTTGATGACCTAATATTAATTAACTGTGGTTAAGAGTTAATAATTTAATTAATAATTTTCATTATTAATTTGTGGTTATGTGATTCATGAATTTTAAATATTATTTATGAATTTTACTTGATAACGTGACAACATGTAATATTTAATTCATATGCTTTGTTGTTAGTTGAAAATATATGATTATTATTGTTGATTAATAATGCTTGTGTTTTGTAGCTAAAAATTGTTAAAAGGTGCTAAAAGGTTAATTTTTATATAATGTAATAAAAGAAAGTCAAAACAGTAAATATTAAATAAGTTAAGTTTAACAAAACCCAACCCTAGCCCCCTAACCCCACTCAGCCGAAACCATCATCCCAAACCCCCTTCCTTGTGATTTTGAAGAATTACATCAAGCATTCATTAATTTTGGCTTGGGTTCAAATGTTCCAATGTGTTACTGTAAGTGCCCGGGAAAGGCCCCGTTCCCGGGCACCTCACAGTTGGTCATTCATCGCACATAAACCATACATTTATTTAAAACATCACAACGGGAATTAATTAAAACCATTTCATATATTAATGAACGCTTTTGCAAAATAATACAATGTAGTTAACTGCTACAAAATATCATAATTTGCATTACATCACAAAAACATCATTGCTTTACAAATGGATGTCATCCCAAAAATGCCAAGTAGCTGTCCCGTGCCATCCTCAGCAATAATCACCTGCCAACTGGAAAATACATAAAAGTCAGCTTTGCTGAGTGAGTTATAGTTTTATAAATAAAATACTTCACTTATCATTCAAAACCATTCTTTACTTTCATATGTGCTCATACATCATATGTAAGAATAGATAACCTTATTATTATCTTCGTCATCGTTTATTAACTTTCGTTCATTCATGATCGTACGTCATTGTTATCATTCGTTATCTTCCTTACCATATTTTATGTACACTCACCTTTATCTTTCTCACATTCCAAACCAATGCCACGGGCTATACCCCCCGTCATGCATAAAGCGGGTACTGGGCCAAAGTCTATAATTAGATCCCCATACAATGTGCCCGATGGTCTGACCACAGTACTGGGGTAACTTCATTTGGACCAATGCCATGTGCTATACCCCACCGTCATGCATAAAGCGGGTACTGGGCCAAAGTCTATAATTAAACTCCCATACATTGTGCTCGGTGGCCTGACCACAGTACCGGGGTAAGCGGCAAGATCCCGTACGTATGGTCAATCACAAGGATTAGACCCCAGTGTGCATCCTTCTCGGGTAGCTAACCCACACACAGTTGAGCTAACACCCTTCATTAGGTGTGAACCTCCATACATTGCTTGCAAGAATTTTCTAACATTCGTTCGTTCATTGGTGCATGCGTTCATTCTTTCTTTATGTTCAACATATCATTAACATTAACTTCCACTCTACGTTTCACGTTCATTTCATACTCATAACACACGGGTCATGGAATAATACATAATAAGGAACATAAGGAAACATATCATACATAAGCACAACATTGTCACACATAATCATACATAACATACATCATGCATCATTCATTCACATACACAAGCACATGCACAACAAGTACAAGTCAACATAGAGCATTACCGACCCTCTGCAGAACAGCGGGGGTTCGGGGGTGGCAGCCCCTGACAGCGGGGTTCTAGGGGCAACAGCACCTAGTAGGGTCTAAGGGGCAACGCCCCTGGCATTCGTATAGCACATTTTGTTATAAAAAAATCGATCTTCCTGTTAAAACCTCTTAAAATATTGGTCATTTAAATCGTATATTTAGTATGCATTTTCAACCCCAAATATTCAGAAAAATATTTCTAAGTCTTAGGCGCATGAGCACGATGCAGGCACATGGGCACTATGCAGGCGCATGGCCTTCTGGATGCGTGGGAACACTTAGGCGCATGGGAAGGTTCTGGCTGCATGGGCATTATTGGGGCGCATGGCCTAACACTTAGTCATTCTGGGCCAATTCTAGGTGCATGGGCACTACGCAGATGCATGAGTGCCTAGGCACATGGGTACTGTTTGGGCGCATGGGGTTTGGGCGCATGGGGTTTGGGCGCATGGGGTTTGGGCGCATGGGGGACACTTAAGCAATTTTGACCGTTGGGCGCATGGGCTACTATTTAGGCGCATGGCAGCCAACTCATACTATCAATCATCATAATCAATCCCAATTCATCAGTTCATCATATTCTAAGCTTATCACTAACATTCTAAGCATCATAACATGAACATAACCACAAATCAAACCCCAACTTACACCCACCCACATACACATTCATACATACACATACGGGTAACATACCCATTTCTATAAAAACATACTTACATGTATTTCCAGCCCCAAAATCAGTTAAAACATGTAAAAAGGGGGTTCTAGAACTCACCTTATGCAACTTTGAGTGTGTCTTCCTTCAAACCCGTATGCAATGAGTTCCAACACCTAGAAACCCACCAAACACACACACCCGAACACAACACAAACACATAAGCATATGACCAAGGCTAAATCCCTACTAGAACACTTAAAACTTCGAATTCTTACCTTGAATTCAGCCATCTTCTTGTTTTTTCTTCAAAACCCGAAAGTTTCTATGCTTTCTCTCTCTAAAACCGGTTGAGAAGATGAGTGCAGGGGAGTGTGGGCGGCCAACCCACATTATGCACCAACTTTTATGCCTTTTTGTCCTTTTGACATATTTGGCCCCTCAACTTGGGTTAAATTGTGTTTCCTTCTTTTATTCACTTTTTATTCTTTCTTTCTCATCTTTAAAAATATCAAGGTGTTACAAGTCCACACCCCTTACATAGGTTTCGTCCTCGAAACTTGTCATTCCTCGAACAGATGTGGGTAATGACGTCTTATCTCCTCCTCAGTCTCCCACGTAGACTTGGATCCCTTTCTATGTTTCCACTGTACTCGTACTAAGGGAACCACCTTATTCCTTAACCTTTTCTCCTTAGATCAATGATTGCCACTGGTTGGTCCACATAGTTAAGCCGTTCATCAACTTCAATGTCTTCCAGTGGTACAACGATATCCTTATCAGCTAAACACTTCCGCCGATGAGATACATGGAATGCTGGGTGAATTCCACTTAACTCATAAGGTAGTTCCAACCTATAGGCCAGTTCTCCTACTCGAGCAATGATTCAGAAAGGCCCTATGTATCTCGGGCTCAACTTGCCCCACTTTCTGAACCGAATGATACCCTTCCAAGGTGAGACTTTCAACGTGACTCATCTCCCACCTAGAACTCAATCGGTTTATGACCCTTATCGACGTACGACTTTTGTCTATCTTTAGCTACCTTCATAAAGGCTTTGACTATTTCTATCTTTTCGGTCATAGCCTCGATCACTTCAATACTTCCTAACTCCTTCTGACCAATATCGCCCCAACACACGGGCGTTCTACATCTCCTACCATATAGCATCTCAAAAGGTGGCATACCAATGCTGGCATGATAACTGTTGTTATATGAGAACTCAGCTAACGGTAAGTGGTCATCCTAACTTCCTCTAAAGTCAATGACACATGCCCGAAGCATATCTTCAATTGTCTTTATGGTTCTTTCTGACTGACCATCCGTCTGAGGATGATAAGCCGTGCTGATATGTAACCTCATCCCCATTGCATCGTGAAATATCTTCCAAAACTTAGACGTAAACTGTGTGTCACGATAAGATACAATAGACACCGATACACCATGACGAGCTTCATCCATGATCTTTCCACGTAAATCCCCATAACGAGGAATCCACATCCTTCCATATCGGGTTATAACACCGAGAGTGTTTTCACCCAACTCTGCGACTAGGCCTCTCATCCTTTCATAGTTAAGATGATCTTCTTTCAACGACTCATCTTGAACTCCTTGACCTGCATCATCACATCAGAGGTCATAATCAACTGATAAGCCTTCATCTGAATCAGCTCGGGTCTCTCCTTTCGGCTAAGGGCATCTACCACCACGTTGGCCTTGCCCGGATGGTAATGGATCTCGCAATCGTAATCCTTTATGAGCTCCAACCATCGCCTCTGCCTCATATTTAAATCTTTCTGCTTGAAGAAGTACTTCAAGCTTTTTTGGTCTGTAAAGATGGTACACTTCGTCTCATATAGGTAGTGCCGCCAAATCTTCAAGGAAAAGACCACAGCTGCCAGCTCCAAGTCATGAGTAGGATAATTAACCTCATGAACTTTCATCTGTCGGGATGCGTAGGCTATAACCTTCCCTCGTTGCATCAATACGCAACCCAACCCCGAGTAAGAAGCATCCGAATAGACTCCCAAGTCCTTGCTTCCTTCGGGTAAGGATAAACAGGAGCTTTAGTTAACCTCATCTTTAACTCTTCAAAAGCCTTCTCCTGATCTTGACCCCATACAAACTTCACATCCTTACGGGTAAGTTTAGTCAACGGAGAAGCTATCTTAGAGAAGCCTTGGATGAATCTTCGATAATATCCTGCCAACCCCAAGAAGCTACGGATCTCAGATGGCGTCTTCGGAGACTTCCATTGCATCACCGCCTCCACCTTTGCCGGGTCTACAATAATCCCCTCAGGATTTATCATATGATCCAAGAACTGAACTTCGTGCAACCAGAACGTGCACTTGGAGAAATTAGCATACAACTTCTCCTTTCTCAATGTCTCCAACACACCACCGGTACATCAGATAATTATGATGTTGACGTGCCCACATCTTTTACGTAGGCCAGATAGGCACTGCATCCCCTCTCAGGCATTTTCCCGTACCGCCATCGAAATCACTTTTGGAATCGTGGTAACTCGATCACCGTATATCGTCACCGAACTCCCGTTAGGCGCTGTAAATCTAATCATCTTCTTGTGACACACAATGTTCGCCTCGTAGTCCGCTAACCAATCCATTCCTAGGACTACATCAAACCCACTTAAGGTCATCACAAACAGTCTAGCAGGAAACTTATGACCTTCTAGTTCTATATCACAACCCTCAATCAAGCCAGAAATCCTTGTAGACTTACCTATGGCACTTTCTACATCAAAGGGCTCATCAATACATCTACTAATAACAGGCAAATTAGCACAGAAAGCAGCAGAAATAAAACTTCTACTAGCACCTGAATCAAATAACATAGTGGCAAGAGTTTGGCTTACTAGAAACATACCTGACACAACATCAGGGTCCTTCCTAGCCTCCTCCCTGGTCATGGTGAAAGCTCTAGCGCTCGCCTTCTGCTCTTCAGTCCCAGTCATCTTCTTCGCTCCGGAACTCTCAGGCCTTGGCTTCTTGCATTCCCTGCTCATGTGACCCTCTACACCATAGTTAAAACATCTAGCCACACGACAGTCCTTTGCTATATGCCCCGTCCTCCCACACTTGAAGCATATATTTGATCCCAACCTACATTCTCCGGTATGCTCCTTTCCACATTTTCCACACCTCTTCGACCCCGCATCGGATTTGACCACACGTCGCTCATCCACCCGTGCACTCTTGTTGTTTGCCGGAGCACCACCCCGTATAAACCACTTTCCGTTCCAGTTCCAGTCACCACCACCTTTCCTACTCACCTCAGCCACCACTACCTCCCTTTCATCATACAGTCTTCCTACCAAATCAACCATTGACCTGAACGTGCTCGGTTGGGCAGTGATCATATGCCTGCGGATGTCCACCGGTAAGCCCTGAATGTATCTCTTGATCTTCCGTGACAAGAGTGTTACCTGATCTGGCACTAGTCGTGCCATCTTGTTAAACTTGATGGTGTATTGTTGATGTGCCATTGTTCCTGCTTCCAGCTGCAGGAACTATCTCTCCACCTTGTCCAACTCCCAGTGATGACAGAACTCCTCAATCACCAACTTCTTTAGCTCACTCCACCTCATCTTGCCAATCGCTCTACTACCCTCAGCCTGGATAATATTGTCCCACCAGCATAAGGCCTAGTCCACAAATGAGTGAGTGGCAAACTTCACATTCTGGTCTTCTCTGCACTAGCTGATGTCAAGCACAACTTCCATCTCTCTTACCCATCGATGTGCAGCAGCAGCAGTGCCGTTGCCATCGAAAGTTGGGGGCTTGCATATTTGAAATGCCCCATAGTTACAACCTCATGCTGCCTCCAGCACAGGCTCTTCTTCCCCCTCCTCATCAGTAGGGACAATCGTCTTAGTCTCCGGTTGCTCTCTCCCTCCCGAGGACCTGTTCCTCTCCTTCCTTTCTCCTTCTCTTACATCCTTTATTACCTCAGTCACCACAAATGGTAAGATTTTCTGCATGACTTGGTGAACCTCTTCCACCACAGCCTCCTTCACTAAGGCCCTCAAATTGGCAGTCTCATCACCACCCTCCGGATGAGGGGTCTCGGGCTCTTCATGAGCCACCTCTTCATCCCTAGGCCTTCCCCTTATAACCCGTGGTCCAACACCACGTCCACCATGACCTCCACCTCAAGAAGCCTTTGAAGATCTACCTCCAACCATCCTCTAACACACTATAAGATTCAAACACCAAGACGGTCATTCAACGTAATAGCTCAGACTTGACAACATTCAAGGTAATAGCTCAGTCCATGTCAAGTATAGTAAGTCCCTAATTATAGTGGTAAGTTGTGATTAGCTACTTACTTTACTCTTCATACCACAAGCATTTCCTATCCTGACTACATCAGTATCTAAATCTACTAAGGGCAAACAGGTCAAATAACATGCGCACATAATACTGGTTAACATTAAAGAAAATACCTTATGGCACATAGCTACTCAGACTGGCATCCCTTCCCTTTGTCCTATTCTCAGTTTAAGTTTAGGTTTATTTTAAAAATATTTACCCATTTCACTTAAACTTTGGTTCTAATACCAACTTGTAAGGCCCCGTTCCCGGGCACCTCACAGTTAGTCATTCATCGCACAAAAACCGTACATGTTTTTAAAATATCAAAGCGAAAATTAATTAAAACCATTTCACATATTAATGAATGCTTTTGCAAACTAATACAATGTAGTTAACTGTTACAAAATATTATAATTTGCATTACATCACAAAAACATCATTGTTATACAAATGGATGCCATCCCAAAAATGCCAAGTAGCTGTCCCGTGCCATCCTTAGCAATAATCATCTGCTAACTAGAAAATACATAAAAGTTAGCGTTGTTGACTGAGTTCTAGTTTTATAAATAAAATACTTCACTTATCATTCAAAACCGTTCTTTACTTTCATATGTGCACATACATCATACGTATGAATAGATAATCTTATTATTATCTGTTGGAGCATATATTGTCATATATAGTGTGTCCGTCGCTTGACGAATAGTCTAGGCTTAATGTTATACACCTTGTAAACACATGAAACTGGGTCATTCGCAGGAGCATATGCTAATGAGACTCAGTCGTACGACTAAGCCATGCTAATGGACCAGTCGTGCGACTGAGAGATAAGATTGGCGCATTCGTAAGACTGAACCATAAGAATGGTCCAGTTGTACGATTAAACCATACGCATGGTCCAGTCGTACGATTGAACCATACGCATGGTCCACTCGCACGAATGGGCCCAGTCGCATCTAATATGGGCCGAAGCCTATATATACCAGTTTCAATGTGTAGAAACCTAAGGGTTTTTTGGAGAGTCTGCCCGGGGCCTAGGTGCTACCGGATGAGAGGGGAGATCATGCTCGATCTCCCCTTGCGAAGAGTCTTGATTCTTAAGTTGTAACGAGCTTAAAATCGTTATGTTTTATCAATAAAATCATTCGATTATTGTTCGTGTTATTGGTTGACTTTTGGTTTATGCTGTGAATTATCCTTTCGTCAAGAACGTGCTCGGATGTTTACCGATCCAGCGACTTTACATTATCTTCATCATCGATCATTAACTTTCATTTATTCATCATCGTATATCATTGTTATCATTCTTTGTCTTCCTTACCATATTTTATGTACATTCACCTTTATCTTCCTCAGATTCCAGGCCAATGCAACGGGCTATACCCCACCGTCATGCATAAAGCGGGTACTGGGGCGAAGTCTATAATTAGACTCCCATACATTGTGCCCGGTGGCCTGACCACAGTACCGGGGTAAGCGGCAAGATCCCATACATATGGTCAATCACAAGGATTAGACCCCAGTGTGCATCCTTCCGAGGTAGCTAACCCACACACAGTTGAGCTAACACCATTCATTGGGTGTGAACCTCCATACATTGCTTGCAAGACTTTTCTTACAATCGATCGTTCTTTAATTCATGCATTCATTCTTTCTTTATGTTTCACATATCATTAACATTAATTTCCGCTTTACGTTTCACGTTCATTTCATACTCATAATACATGGGTCGCGGAATAATACATAATAAGGAACATAAGGAAACATATCATACATAAGCACAAAATTATCACGCATAATCATACATAACATATATCATGCATCATTCATTCACATACACAAGCACATGCATAGCAAGTACAAGTCATCATAGAACATTACCGACCCTCTATGGAACAACTGGGTCCTAGGGGCAGCAACCCCTAGTGGGGTCCAAGGGCAATCATTTAAATCATATATTTAGTATGCATTTTCAGCCCCAAAAATTCAGAAAAAATTTCTAAGTCTTAGGCGCATGAGCACTATGCAGGCGCATGGGCACTATGCAGGCGCATGGCCTTCTGGACGCATGGAAACACTTAGGCGCGTGGGAAGGTTCTGGGCGCATGGGCACTATTATGGCGCATGGGCACTATTAGGGCGCATGGGCACTATTAGGGCACATGGGCGAACACTTAGCCATTCTGGGCCAATTCTAGGCGCATGGGCACTATGCAGGCGCATGAGTGCCTAGGCGCATGGGTACTGTTTGGGCGCATGGAGTTTGGGCGCATGGGGGACACTTAAGCAATTTTGATCGTTGGGTGCATGGGCCACTATTTACGTGCATGGCAGTCAACTCATACTATCAATCATCATAATCAATCCCAATTCATCAGTTCATCATGTTCTAAGCTTATCACTAACATTCTAAGCATCATAACATAAACATAACCACAAATCAAACCTAAACTTACACCCACCCTCACACACATTCATACCTACACATACGGGTAACATACCCATTTTTATAAAAACGTACTTACATGTATTTCCAGCCCCAAAATCAGTTAAAACATGTAAAAAAAGGGATTCTAGAACTCATCTTATGCAACTTTGAGTCTGTCTTCCTTCAAACCCGTATGCAATGAGTTCAAACACCTAGATACCCACCAAACACACACACTCGAACACACACACAAACACATAAGCACATAACCGAGGCTAAATCCCAACTAAAACACTTAAAACTTCAAATTCTTACCTTGAATTCAGCCTTCTTCTTGATTTTTCTTCAAAACCCGAAAGCTTCTATGCTTTCTCTCTCTAAAACCGGTTGAGAAGAAGAGTGCAGGGGAGAGTGGGCGACCATACCCACTTTATGCATCAACTTTTACACCTTTTGGTCCTTTTGACACATTTAGCCCCTCAACTTGGGTTAAATTATGTTTCCTTCTTTTATTCGCTGTTTATTCTTTCTTTCTCGTCTTTAAAAATATCCGGGTGTTATAGTTACCAAGCATAATTCTTGATTATTACTCGATTAAAGGTAATATTTTGATTGGATTTTCATAGTTTTTAATTCAAGAACAACCCTAGTTCAATTAACATGATTAAAGTCAAATTTGATGTTGTTTGACGATAAAATGATGTTAATCACATTGCATTGATGTTAGTTTACATGGATTATGCAAGATATTCATCGAATTGAGTTGTTATTCATACCTTACTTTAAGTAGTAACTTTTATGCATGAGATTTAGGAATTTTGATGAATTGATGATGTTTACCATGTCAAGATGATTGTTATAAACTTGATAAGGTATAAAGTTAGTGAACTTATGAATAAATTGGATGATAGATTGATTTTGGGTGTTACTTTCCTGAAAGGGAAACTTTATTAATCTTATTAGATCTTGTGATTTGGGTATGCTTATGATGTTAGGATCATTCTAAAATGCTTGTTGATGATGTCTAATGTGTTAGAATTCGGTAATTAGGTCTTTTGGATACTTGATGGATTATTTTGGAATCTAGGTTTTATGGAATATTGCAAAAGTGTTAAGTTTATGTTAGGAGGTTATCGAATCATGTTTCAGATTATAATAGATCATTGTTGTGTATGGTAGTTGGTATGAATCTTGTTGAGCAATGAATAATGATTGTCATACATGCACGCAAATCTGAGGACCCTACTTAGTAGGATTGGCAGGATTGAGGGTGTGAAGTCATAAGTGGTTTCACATGGCATGTAGTGCACGATTAAACTCAATGTATGATTTATTAGTTGTGATGTAATAATATTTGTGTTGAGCATGTTGATTGTTTGAGGTTCGTATGTGTTGTATGATAATCTATGTTGGTATGATGATCTTGATAGAACTTAAGATTAATGATTTGGCATACATGAGTAACTTGTATGATAATTATGTGTATGAGTTACTATACTTGATCAACAAGATTTCAATTAACATGTCACTAATGGGTCAAACGCACCATCTAGGTCAAATGAGTCTTGTTTTCCAAAACCCTTGGATCAACGTATTTATTGAGAACTTAGGGTTGTTAAAATTTTTGGGTTACATGTACTTTCCACTCACCGTTAGCTCTCTATTATTGTTCGTTTACGCACCAATTGAGTTCAATGCCCCACTTTTATTTACTCGACTTTTGAGGGAGAAAGCATACTTTGTTTTCAAATGCTTTACTATTTGAACACGTGTTTAGTATGACATAGTATGATATACATTGAAAGCCCTTACAATTTCCGATCATGAATTAAGGAATCTAACTGGAAATCTTTGGCAGTACTATTGGGTCTGACAAGCCCAACCCGAATGACTGGAAGTTAACTCGGTGCAATATTGTCGTAAACGACTAACAACGTCACGACTTGGTATGTCACGGTGGAAGGCAACAGACAAACATAGTCAGCTTCAATCGTGAAATAACTATTGTTCATTATTAGTTAAATTAGACTAGATATCAATTTCAATGCACTTATTTATACTTTACCAACGCTATTATTTATGATGACTTACAAACTCTTGACCTCACCAACTATCGTGTTGACACTTTTAGTATACTTTTCTCAGGTCGTTACTAGCATCTACCCATAAGAGCATGCACGTGTTGAGCATGATTTGAACAAACATTGATTTACTTTTGACTAAATACATACTTACGTACATTGGTTTGGGCGCGTGTTTCACGCAGTTTACATTTATAAATTTGGGTTTGAAATATTTACAGTGCGCTTTCGAAATGTTTTGAACTTTTAAACTCTGATTTGTCTTGTCTAGATTAAAGTATGTTCAGCTGTAGGATGTAGTATAAAGTATCTCATATAACCAATCTCTGGACTAAGCCTTGTAACAACTGTAAAACACTTGAGAGCAATATACATCATTCTTGAAAATCAATCTCTGTTTGCTTGAGTGTTCTTATCTTTTGTTCATTGTTTCTTTGCTTGGTTTCCTATTCGATCCATTCAGTGTGATATTCTCCAACTTTGAAACTGTTGGTAAACCATAACCGGTCCTTCAATTAGTATCAGAGCTTTTTAGGCACTTGAGTGTAAGATCTCACCATCTTAAATCACACTTCAGTTTCACCAAACACTTACTTACTCAAATGGCAGCTCTCACGAAAATTGATATGGAAACCGGCACCATGACTAAGTCTTCACTGATCACTCCTGATGATTTTGATACTTGATGCATGAGGATTGAAGGCTTACTCAAGTCCCAAGATAATAGGATGTGGAGATCTGTAGTCCCAAGAGCTCATATCCCAAGTACTACTTCAGCACGGCTAGAGGTAGGATGATACCAAAGGAAGTGGCTAACTATTCTGAAAAAGACTTAAAGAAGATTGATATTAATCAGAAAGCCATTACCGCTCTTCAAACTGCTATTCCTAACTTTATCTACAGAGGCTTAAAGAATGTAACATTCTGCATTTTTACGTTAATTAAAAGTTAACGTCGTTTATTATTGTAAGGACCTTTGTTGACAATTATGAAACTCTTGTGTTGCTTATTTTCTATATTTTGTTTAATTCTTTAAATTGGAAGTTAACGATGACAATTATTACATATAAATAATAATAATAATAATTAATAATAATAATAATTATTATTATTATACTAATAATAACAACAATAATAACAACTAAGAATAATAATAATAATAATCCTAATAATAATAATGATAACAATAATAGTAATAAACTATAATAATAATAATAACAATAACAATAATGTTAATGATAATAACAATAATCATATTAAAGGTAATCTTGTAAATAAATAAAAACAATATAAGTTTTAATATTTTAAAATAATTAATTGGTTTTTACATGAAATAATAAAGTCTTAAAACTTCAGGGGTCAAACTGTTAAATTATTAAAACTAAAAACCTAGTTTTAGTAGTTTTTAAACAACTACAAAACCCCAGAGATTGGTTGTGTAACATTTCAAAATCAACCCCCCCCCTTTCTCCTTCTTCGCCCGTTTATCCGGCAAGCCTAACCGGCCGCTGGCCGCGGCTCCGGTGAAGCCAAAAACCGGGTTTTAGGTAGCGGTTTTGACCCCAAAACACACTTAATCGGTTTGCAATCTCGAATCGAATTTAGGGGTATGCTTTAATGCGGAATTCACATCAATTACACCCTCATTCAAATCGAAACCGAAGCATTCATTGACACCTAAACGTTCAACGTGCAAATCATAATAATAATCAAATTAACCGAACATAAACGCTCGTATAATCATTACAAAGTTGAATGTGTAGTTTAATTTGAGTTAAACACCCAATTAATCACTTAATTCTAACCAAAACAAACGAATCAAAGGTGAAACCTGTTTGACTCTTTAACGTACAATTCGAACGTATATAACAGAGGGCAAATATTTCTCTAGATCCCTTTCAACCCTCTGCAAACCACAAATGGAAATACACACACTCAAACGATCGAATTTGACCTCCCTGTTCTTCGCGTGTGAACCGAGACGAATGCAAGCCTAAACACATCATTTAGATCGTAATCAAGCAAGTATAATACATCTTCATACTCAATTAGGCTTAGGGGTCAAAAGCCCTAAGGTTAATCGAGTTAAAACACTCGAATCAGTGTTCAATTTGGATCAAAGTGAATTAGGGTTCATGTGTGATTTGGGGGAATTGGGTTAAAGGATGTTTAAAATCACTTGGAACCAAGTGATACCGCGGCTGTATGCCTTGGTTCACTAGTTCCCCACTTGTTTGTCCACCTTGAGGTCCCGGGTTCGAACCCGGGCACCCTCCTATATTTTTTAAAGGCTTTTTCAGCCTTAAAATAATTATAGAAAATTTTATAAAAATATAAAAATGGTTTTTGTAAACTTTAAACATTCTTAAAGACACCACATAATTTTCTGTAAAATTTTCAAAAATTTAAATAATTAAATATCTTTTAATAAGATATTATAAAAAAAGGTTATTTTAGGTTATTTCTTATAAAATGGACTTTAAATAATAGTATAAATTGATAAATTATTATTGGTCCAAACGGTCATTTCAAATAATATTGTTTAAATTGTATTTATTTCTTTTAGTTATAAAACTTTGTTCTATACATTTCCCAAGTTATTATAAATATTCTTTTCACATCATGAAATAAAACATAAAAATATAATTTTCAAGAAACCATGAATGATTTTCAAATATTAAAGGTAAATATTTGACAAGCCCCAAAATCCACTTAGAACCCTAGTCCTCGTTGATTCGTTAAAATCATTACAATAGAAACTTAAATCTTGTAAAAACATATATTTTAGTTGCATTGTGAAGGACTACGTTGAAACGACGCTCGTTATTATTTTCTTATTAATCATCCAATATATACTTATTTGGTCATGTGAGTATTTCTATACCCATTTTATTATTTTCACACTTTTGGGTGAAACATGTTACATTATAAACATTGCACTTGTAAACACGTTTGATTCTTGTAAACTTACGACAATTTACTTGTGTGTTGTGATTAGTTGAACCTTGTAGCTACCATGTAATATCAAATACATGTACAATCATTAACTATTGCTAGCCTGGTGACGTCATAGATCTACGGGCCTGACAAGCCTGCTTGGTTGATCCAAGTACACTTAGCTAATCGTATATACTTGTAAACGTTTGAGACCTGTAAAACTTTGTCAAGGTTTGATTGTGCATTCTGTCTTACATCCCTAGTTACTTTGTTCTCTAATTTACAACATGAATTGTCATCTTTTATATACTTATGTATTGAAAACTATGGAAATCTCACCAACAATATAGCTGACCTTTTATTTTTAACATGTTTCAGGAAATGCTCAAGTTTGATTAATATTTTGAGTGCTTTCACATCTAGGGATGGACCTAGCTAAATAAACGAAATAAATTAGATTGTTACATCTTGTGTTATGTTATTTACTTTTTGAATGTAATGGTACAATTGGCACTTATGATTAATAAATATTTGGGTTATTAATAGCGTTATGTGGCTGTGAACGATCTTAACCCTCACACCTCGACATTTCCGCCGTAAAGGTTGGGGTGTGACAAAGAAGTGTAAGACTGTAAAAGAACTCTAGATGCACTGAAGCTGGTGTATGAAAGGTCTGTGGAAGCTACGGAAAAGAAGAAAGATATTATGAAGCAATAGTTTGAAAACTTCACCTACAAGACAGGTGAAACTATAACTCAACAATACTTCAGGTATGTTGAGATTATAGATACTCTGGTTAATGTTGGAGTGAAACTTGAGAATAGGGACATAGTGAGTAAGTTCATGTTCTCTCTTCCCAGATAATGGACACACTACTGTATGGCCATTAAAAGAACTGAGAACCTATCTACCTCTACTCTCACTGAGATGTATGGTATCCTGAGCGGTTACCAAATGGAGAGGAACATGCAAAATCCATCTCACAACTCATCCATCACATGATTGAAAGGGATAGCAGAGAACCACAACATTATCTCATCTGCTGCCCTAACGACTCATCAAAGGGTCCTTTCATCACCTTCATAGAGATACTAAGGGATAGCTACACTCAAGGAAGCACATTCCAAAAGCCCAGCTCTTCTCTGTCCTTTGTCTCTTCAGATAAAAGTTTAAACTTTCTCTTCACCCGTGAAAACCTTGGACTGCATCCATCCAGATGATCTGGAGTTTTGGTTGGACAGAGAGGGAGGAAGTTTCCAAGCAATATGTCTAGTAGAAAGTTTAGGCTGGACAAAATTAAAGTAAAGTGTTACAACTGTAACCAAATAGGTCACTTTGCTAGGCAGTGTAAGGAACCAAGAACAAATGGTGGCCATACACAGCCAAGACCAAACTACACTAAGGCAGCTTCAGGAACTGAGAAGTCTAACCAACCAAAGCAGCATGATGCGGTTGCTATTGAAGAAAGAGGCTTTAAGTGGAGCTTTCAAGTAGAAGATGTCTCTCTAAACCAAGCCCTGATGGATGGTCATGATGAAACTAAGGTATGGAACATCTTTGTACTCCTAAATGCATTGCTAAAGTAAACATGTACAGCTCCTACAACTTGGAAGTAAGATCTGATCTTGAGTCATTGAACATTCTAAAAATTGATTTTAAAATAGCATAAAATGACAATAAGCTTAAAATAGAAGAGTGAAAGAAAACCATTTCTACTCTAAAATAGGAGCGTACAAATTACAGGACTCAGAACAAAGATCTTGTTACCAAGTTAACTGAATGCTATGCTGAGATTATTATTAGCAAAGCCAACGCAGGAAAATATGTTCTTAAAGAGGAAAACTTCAAGAACATCACATCTTCATCCTTGCGTGCAAATGTTTTTTATTAGAATAGGCAGGAACTGGGATCAAATAAAATAGCTCCTCCACACACATTACTATCAGTTAGATTTCCAAGGTGTAGAGCTTGCGAAGATGAGCTATCTCCAGACGATCCTACGTAAGAGGAAGATGAAATGATGAGGATATAGTGAAGGGTGAACCAGAATTGAAGGAAGAAGTTCAGAACCAACCTTCTCCTCAGGATAAGACTCTCAGTATATGCTTGTGGAATGCATCATGTGTGGTCGTACAACTTATTATGCTAAGGATTGCATTTACAATCTTAAGTGTACCATCCACATGAACAAGAAAAAGACTTCTGAGAAGAAGAAGAATATAACTTCGGAAGGAAAATATTTTTTTCCTTCAAAGCTCCAAGGTGAACCCAAAGAAGATAGGTGGAAAACTATCTTCGAAAATAAGTTTGGTCTCGGAAGAAAGGAATGCTTCCGAAGCACTGAAATATGCTGCAGTGGATCCAAAAGCTTCCGAAGGTCCAATTTCTAAAACTTCCAAAGTCATAAGAACTTCCAAAGTCATAAAAACTTCCAAAGTTTTAAAGGCCAAGTATAATCTTCCAAAGATGGTAGGGAAGCTGAAGGAAGGTCATGTGATTGAAGTTTCTTCATTAACAATAGCCAAGGATCCTCAAAGCTTGCATATAGGATCAATAACTATTGAACTATCTTTAGTTCATTTTTATATACCCAAGACAAGGACAACTTAGGTTTCCAAATGTAACTAATCATCTCTTTTCATGTGTAGGAACAACTAAAGACCAAAAGAAATATATGGATCATTGATAGTGGTTATTCCAGGCATATGACTTGCAATGGCTCTTTGCTTCAAGACTTTGAGAAAATTGATAGAGAGTCGAATTATTTTGGAGGTGAATTAGGTTGTTACATCACTAGAAGGGGCAAGGTCATAAATGGTCAGCTTAACATTAAGAAGGTAAACATTGTCAAAGAGCTTGAGTACAATCTTTTCAGTATATCTCATTTTATTTCAAGAGACATAATATGCTCTTTACTGAGCATGAGTACTTTGTTCTCAAGCACAGGGTGATCATTGCTTAAGAGCACATTTTGCTCAAAGCCCCCAGGAAAGGGAACATGTACAAAATGGATCTGCAAGAAACCTCCCATTCTAAAGAAGTTTCTTGCTTTCTATCTAACACCAAAATGAAGATTTGATAACTAGAATGCCAAAAAAGATTTTATAAGCAATGACCATTGTGTTGAATGTTTGAAAGGAACGCAACACAAAATGTCTCACAAGCCAAAAGAAATGAACTGCATCACTACTCCCCCGTAATTATTACACATGGATCTCTTTTGACCCACAAGTATAATGAGTTTAGGAAGAACTTCATACTGCTTGTGATCACAGATGATTTCACAAAATACACCCGGGTCTTCTTTCTTAAAAGTAAGGATGAGACCCCTGAAATTTTGAGATCCTTCAAAACGGAAAATTAAGAACCAATGTGATCATAAGGTTAGGATCATAATATGTGATCAAGGAACTAAATTCAAGAACCAAATCCTTGATACATTATGATGAAAAGGGTATTTCAAAACTATATAGTGCTCGTAGAACTCCTGAACAAAATGGTGTTGCTGAAAGGAGAAATAAGTCACTTCTTTATGCTACAAGAACCATGCTCTCTGGCTATAAACTACCCATTACCTTCTGGGCAAAGGCAGTCAATATTACCTGCCATATGTAGAATAGAGTTTTAGTAGTCAAAACTCTTGGTAAGTCTACTTATGAACTGTAGCACAAAAGGAGACCTTTCATTGGTTTCCTTAGATCATTTAGATGTCCACGCACTATCTTGAACACCAATGATCATATAGCCAAATTTGTTGAGAAAGCAGATGATGGAAACTTCATTGGATACTCTTCTAAAGCTAAGGCTTACAGTGTATACAATCTTAGAATTAGAGTAGTTAAGGAGTCAGCCAATGTGACTTTCAATGAACAAACTCCCAGTGTAAAAGGTTCTGTCTTGATTTGCTATTTGATATTGATTTAGTTAACAACTGTTTTAATAAATATTATGAAGTTGTTTCAGGATCAGTAGGTAATATGACTGTAGAAGATCCTGATCCAAGATTTAAGCTGAGAAGACTAAATGATGGAATCCCTTTAGCTCTAAAGGTAACAAGCACTGCACGTGGAAATCCTGTCAGCATAACCATAACAAATTCTTCAGCTGATATATCTGAGGTGGCAACTAATTCCAGCAATGTGGCATAAAACTCAAATGAAGGGATCTCCAACGCAGTAGAAGATGGAGATCGTAAAAGTGATTAAGAATTCCATGATGTTGACAACCACGCACTGAAGACAACATCAATGATGTTGCATACTTTTTGTATCAAGTTACACTTGATGGGTGTGTTGATGTGGTATGTGACATTTAATCACTAGATTTGAATTTCTCAAATTTAGATATATCAAATCAACTTACTATGATTACTTAACTAAGAAGCCATAAGTCTCATCTTACACAAACATCATTGGAGATGTTGAGACTAGGGTGAAAACTAGAGGAAAAACCCATGATAAAAATGTTTGTCTGCATTCTTGCATCTAATCTAAAATTGAGCCAAAGAAAGTAGATAAAGTTCTAAGGGATAAAAGTTGGATTGAAGCAATACAGGAAGAACTACTTCAATTCAAAAGATAAGGTGTTTAGAACATATGTCCGCTTCCTCCTAGGAAGATGCCAATAGGTACCAAGTGGGTATTCAGGAATAAGAAGGATGATAAAGGTCTTGTCATCAAGAACAAGGCAAGACTGGTAGTCCGAGGATACACTCAAGAAGAAGGATTGACTATACAGATGTTGTTGCTCTTGTAGCAAGACATGTAGATGTAAGGATATCCCTTGCTTTTGTTGCATCCAAGGATTTCAAGGTCTACCAACTTGATGTCGAATTGTCAAAGGGTATTTTTATATGGGGTGATAGATGAAGAAGTATATGTCAAGCAACCACATGGCTTTGTAGATCTAATTATGTCTGCAAGCTTGACAAAGCTGTCTATGTGCTGCATCAAGCACCAATGAAGTAGTATGAGACACTATCACAGTACCTAGTTTAACATTATTGCAAAAGAGGTACTATTGACAGCACACTCATTATCAAAAAAATAGGAAATGACTTCATGTTGGTTCAAGTTTTTGTTGATGACATTATCTTTGGTTCAACTAATGAATGACTCTATAAAGAGTTTGAGAAGCTAATGAAGAAAAGGTTTAAATTGACTGCCATGGGGGAATTCAATTTCTTTCGAGGAATTCAAGTGAAAAAAAGTTGACAATGGAATCTTTATAAACAAATCAAAGTATGTAAAAGACATACTAACCAGATTTCAGCTGTCTGATTATAAGGTTGCTAAGACTCCCATAGCTAGAAACCACTCCTAGGAACTGATCTTGAGGGGTAGTGTGTGGATGAACACCTATATAGAGCTATTATTGGGTCTCTTATGTACCTAATAGCCAGAATTCCTAATATCATGTTTGTCATATGCATATGTGCAAGATATCAAGCCAACCCCAAAATGTCATATTAGTTGCTGTCAAAACGATTCTTAGATACCGTAAAGGAGCTCCCATGCTAGGACTTTGGTATACAAAGAATTCTGACTTTAATCAGTATGCTTATACTGATAGTGACTATTGTGGCTCTAACATGACTACAAGATCTACATCTGGGGGATGTCAATTCCATGGTAGAAGGATAGGCTCATGGCAATACAAGAAGCAATCCTGTGTATCTGCATCAACTGATAAATCTGAATATATTACTGCTGCAAGGTGTTGTGCTCAAGTGCTTTAGATTCAGAATTAGATGCTAGACTATGGATTCAACTTCAAGAAGACTCCTATCCATATAAACAACAACAATGCCATCTCCAACACATAGAATCAGTGCTATTTTCGACTTCTTACTCTATATCAGGTATCATTTGATAAAAGATAATTTTGAAAAAGAATTTATTAAATTGGTTAAAGTTAACACAAATAAACAATATGATGATCTGTTAACAAAAGCATTTGATGAACAGAGATTTAAATATTTTGTATCAGCTATTAGGATGATTAACTTTCAGTAGATTTTTCTTAAATTAATTTCAAAATTGTTTTTGAAAAATGTGTGTCTTTAATATTGTCTAAATTGTCACTCATATAAGCCCATTTAATATTGAAAGAAATTTTTTTCAAAATATATATATTCCTTAGAATTTTAAGAAATAAAAACAGATTTTCTCTCTAAAGACATTGATTTGATTTCCGAAGAAAATTATGTCTTTAAAACTAATAACTGCTTATTAGGAAATTTAACTCGGAAGAAATTCAGATTTATCTTTCGAAGCTTAAATAAGCTTCTAAGTACTTATATGTTGTAAAGGATACTTTTCTTCCGAAAGCAATTTCAATTCAAAATTTTATTTATTCTTTAAGTAAAACTTCTAAAGCTTAATCTCTTTCGAAACAAAATCTATCTTGGATGCAAATTTACTCCAAGTATGTTTTTTTCCTAAGCACTTTTTCTCAAACTAAGGAATATCTTTCGAAGTCAATTTGGCTTTGGAAGTTTTTTTAAACTTCCGAAGGCAAATTACCTTTGGATGATTTTCAACTTCCAAGATAAATGTCTTTTTGGGCAATTTTTCAGAGGTGGGACCAACATCCGGATTTCAAATTTTATCTTTCGCAATAACTTTGTCTCACATCCAAGCATATAAATAGTCTTTGCAACGGGTCTCACTCTATATTCTTCCTCTTCATCTGAAATCTCAAGCCCTAAATTCTCCATAAACCCTTTTTCACATCTCTCTTCTAAAATCTTCAGAATATGGCCAGCATGAACCCCAAAACCAGCCATCCTTTGTCATGCACTTTCACAGGCAACACAACCTGGTGGCTATGTTATCCTCTGAGAAAGAACCCAGTTTATGACATATGCAGCTTTCTTTTCCTCTCATCTTACCTCACCACCCTTACCATAGAACCTTCTCTTTATAAAGATAAACTGCTATACTTTTAGAGGGCCTCCTAAGTGGTCATAATGGATGGTGAGTAGACATTATTTGCCAGGATGCAGGGGATGATAGTGTTTATCACTCCAGCTACCATTTACCAACATCTGAGGTGGGATGATTAACATGGTGAGCTATCTTTCCCCAAAGAGGCAGTCAACGACTTATTTTAGCAGATAGGCTATGAAGGTAACTTCTTAGTCAAGACCTTCAGAAAGGGAAGGTCTTCTCCTAATGCAAATACCTCCTCCAAGTGGTAATCCACATAGTCCATGGAATGGTACTGAGGATCAAGTTCAGGTATTCATAATTTTATATACAAATTTACTTGCTACCTTAGATTCCCTTAAATATTACATGATCCCTGGATATACCCAGCACAATCTTAACTATGAACTTGGCTCACAATTGAGGGGAACAGGTAATGTTCTAAACTTGGGACAAATGAAGCCCGATATCTTTAAAATAATAAGAAAAACCATTGTTGGTTTTTCCAGGGTAGAAACAGCACTTGTCCCCAAAATGTTAGAGCAAACTGCTCAAGGTGCCAACTTGGCAATCCCAGCCAAGGTTGAACCTTCACCTTTTTCATCTTCAACACCCCTATAGCCTCAAATCACCATCACTTACAAAAAAATCCAAACAAAAACCTACTCAGTCCATTAAGATTAAGAAGGCCCTCATATACTCAACCGTACAGGAGCAAGTGGAACCAAGAGCTTCCACTTCTCCTGAAGAGCAGATGACTCCCATTCCTATAATGGTCAGTGCTGAGGTTCCTTATGCTCAACCTGATGAGCTCACAACCCCAACCTTAAGCCTTCATCATGAGTCTCAAAACTCAAATTAGCAACCATCAAGGAAAAGCTACCATCCCCAGCCATTACATCTTAATTAATCAATCCCCAACCTAGAATTCTATGATGATAAAGATATGGGATTGAGTGAGTATAACGAGTCTCTCTTCTCCTCCCCTACCTAAGGAGAGATGAGTGCTCTTACAACTCCCATATCTAGCCCATACTTCTTCTTCTATGATGACATCTGCAGAAATAGTAATAGGAGGGAGCCGCTACTTCACGGGAGATCATGATGAGGCAAAAGGGGGCTTGATTAAAGTCCTCTGGGTCGTCCACTAAGTGAGTGAAAGAGGTCTCATTGGGAGAATTGGGAAGAGAGAAGATCAGCCTCCCACTATGTGAAAGAAGAGCTTTTTCTCTCATATTCACTTCTATAGAATATGTAGAATAGGTAGTTCGCTTAGCTGCAGCTGAAGCCATAGATCTTACCCGGGATGCTCCTAAGGTTCATCGGGACATTTTCTTCAACAACTGAACTAGCATCACCGTTCTTAAGCCTAGACTTGTTTTGGGGTTCTAAAATCCACCTACTAGTGAGGTGGACCTCTCTAAGCTTCTGTAAGTGATTACATACTTAAGACCTCAACCATAGCAACCCAGATCCTTCACACTTCTCATGAAGTTATTACTGAGTAGGGGAATCCAGATAGCAATAAAATATATCTGGTGGTTAGAGGGATGACTTTGGTAATGTACTCTCATCCCCCTATGATTCTTCTGATAAAGATGAGGGGAGTATGCAACAAAAGGTACAACAATTGACACAAACATGAACATGCATAGTCTCTAAGGTCAGTCAGCTGGAATTTTAGGTGGCTACCTTACAAAGGTAAGAGCTAAATCAGCAACTTGAGATCACCAATCTCAAGGGCAAGCTAGTTGAAAGGCCTGCCAGGCATGCTTAGCCATGTCCATAAGAACCTGTGGATGTGGTGAACCTAAGCTCTAGCTCACTTATTCAAGTAAGTGATGCTACCGAAATGGGGAGAAAGTCACTATAGCCATAGAACATAGGAGAATTGCTTAGAGTATAGATAATGAGGACTCATCACCCTCACTTGTAATTGTGTAGACTCAATAACCTCTTCTAGCCCATATCAATATGGATACCGTAATCCAAAGTTTATTTAAGAAGGGTGTTGTACTAAGGGCTATATTACCTCCATCCTACCCAGCTAACAATCCACTAGTAGGATGGAGGTATGAAACTGATATAAGAGCCTTGGTGCTTTCTAGATTCTAGGGTCAATAAGAAGTCCTCAACACTTATACCCTGAGAGTCTATGAAAGTATCCCTCTTATTGACCTGCCACTTTTCAATCTAATCCAAACCAAACAAGCTGACAGGTTAGCTGAAAGGATACAAATGAGGGTGTCTGAGGAGTTCAAGAGAAGAACAAGTTTATATAGAAAGAGGCTAGCAGGGATAAAAGTCGGTCAACTGGATACTGAGTTGGACCCTAAGATTAGCTTCGAATAGGGAAACTCAGTTGAAGACCTAGCAGCGGAATCTATGAACTTTGAGATTCATACTTCTTAAAAACGAATTACTTTCAATAAGACACAAGTTGGTGAAGGTGTCTCACAGCCTCTCCTTGGCTAGAGCTCAATTGTAGAACAAGCTCAAGAAGGACAAAGCTCTCTCCTCCCTGAGTCACATAGGCCTATGATTGACAAAGGAAAGAAATTTCTTACATTTGAGAAAAATGAGGAAGAGAAAAGGGAGAGGGAAAGGAAGAGGAAGGCAAGGGAAAAGTAACGAGAGAGAGCCCTAGCTTCATGCAGGTTGCAATAAGGGTTGCCTATAGGCCAAACACTCAGGAAGATAAGTTAAGGCCAACCATATTAAAGTACATGGGAGCTAGGAACTATAATATAGATGAACTAATCTCTCTTCCATTGGAGGAATTGAATGAACTAACAGACACTAAGGTATTAAGAGAAAGGAAGGATGCTGAGGTTGCTGCTTTGCTCCTTAAGAGCAATGAAGAAAGAAAAGGACAGAAACTATATAAACCCCTTCTCTCTCACCTGTTCAAGAAAGGCCTGAGGTAGAGTCTGTGGCTGTACAGAAAGAAACTCAAGTAGGTAGAGAACAAGACAGATAAAATTACCTACTTAAGTGCTACAGACAAAACATGATTACCTACTTGAGTGCTACAAGTCTCTACCAGGTAACAACTTTACTCCCTTTATCTTAGGAGTACATAGATTTTGAATATCTCAAGCAACTGGAACAAGAGTCATCAAAGAAAGAAAAGTTGATAAGAGAATGATAAGGGGAAACTCAAATATCAAGGGCCACTATCAAAGATAACAAGAAGAAGTTTAAGGACAGACAGAAGATGGTAAGCTTCTTAAAGCTGTATAGGTTCTCTAAAAGGAGGCTTGGTCTCATCTCTCTATCTGCAATGGATAAGCATATTAGCGTGATTAAGCAGAAGATCAAGAGGGGTGAGATTAAGAACGTGCCTTCTCCACCAAGTCAAGTTGCACTTGAAGCTGAGGTCAAGGTTGAACAAAAACAGACAACACAACCAGAACCTAGTGTTGATCCACAGCTAGCTTCATCTTCTAACCCATAGTAAGGTCCTGAACCTTATTCTGAACATGTGAAGGGGTAGGACCAAACTGAGAAGGATAAAGAAGGAAGACACCTTAATCAAGACTGACCTTCTTAGTTAAAGTACATAAAGAGTAAGAGGATAGAAATTAGAAGAGATTTAAATTAAAAGAAGAACAAGATGTCTAAGGCATTCACCTCTACACCTTAGGATAAGTCAGAACATCCTAAAGGTGAACCAAAAGAGGTTGCTTAACTAACTCTACTACAAGTAGAGCCTCTCACTACTGAGAGACCCATCCTATCTTGGGTGTACTATCAAAACCCAGACAGATGGTATGTCATAAGAGATCAAAGAGGTCAACAAGTATTCTTCTTATAGAATATACTTGACCTCCCTGATCATGATCTCTTAGATATAAGGAGATACTATGAGAGCCTGAAGAATCTAGAACAACTTATGAAGAGAATAATAGATCTGATTTTTGATAATGGCTATAAACAAGTGAAGTATCAAGACACATTGTAATCTTTAAGTTTTGGTAGCATCAGCCTAAGAAGAGTTTGTAAGAGTTTATCTTAAAGGATTATGCTAACCAAAGATTTCTCTGCATGCAACTAAAATACAAGGAAGTTACTTTGGAATATTTGACCATACACAAAGAATATTTACTAAGTGTTAAATCTTCTGAAGCCAAAGACAAAAATCTTCTAAAGCCAAAAGTGAAGTCTTCTAAAGCCTGAAGATGAAGTCTTCTAAAACCTAACAACTAATTTCTTTCGAAGACAGAGAAGGCATGCTTCTCTTACATACTTTTGACAAAAGCAGACCTACTTTCCCTTGCTAGCTCTAAAGACTCACCAATTTATATAAGTTTGATGATTATCTTTTACTTTTATCAACTGTTCAGTATTGTGTCTTTGTCTGCAACTTTCCACTGTTATACTTTTATCCTTTTTGTAATACAATAGGATGTGAGCTATGGCATGTCATAGTCACATGTTAAAAGGCAACCAGCCTTTTGATTTTATATTGATCTTGTTGTCCAGATTAGTGTCTAGCTGACCTTTAAAGTATGACCGACTATAGGATGTAGTATAAATTATCTCATGTAACCAGACTCTGGACTAAGCCTTGTAACAATTGTAAAACACTTAAGAGCAATATACATCATCCTTGAAAACTAATCTTTGTTTGCTTAAGTGTTCTTATCTTTTGTTCATTTTTCTTTGTCTGGTTGCCTATTTGATGTAAGAAGTGTGATATTCTCGAATTGTGAAACTGTTGCTGAACCATAACCGGTCCGGCAAAGCTTGTTAATGTTTTATCATATATGTGGTTATAAACATATCACCCTGTCAAAACAAGAAGGCTAATGCGCTCATGAAACATTTGTTGGCCGCATTTATTCATTTGGTGTGCTAATGGAAGTACTTAAAACCCCATATGTGCATGCAACGAAAGTTAACGTTGTTCAACATTTAGGGAGTGGTTTGATGACCCACAAATAGAGTATTTGACAACTAGGATTTTAAAGACTTGCTAGAGGCATGTTCTGATGAGGATTAGACCTAAAATGAGTTAACCACAGTTACATCTACACAAAAATTCTAGAAGTAAGCTACAAATTCAAGTACGTAATGTTTCTGATTATAACAACTAACTATTGCACGAAATGGGTGGAACTATAACCCAAGCAATAATCTCTAAAATATAAGTTATAAAGTTTATATATGAACTTATTATATGTTATTTTGTGCTTCAACTATATATATTTAGTAGTAATGGGTTGTAGTTTATAGATAAGAGTTCAAAGGAGTGTTGTGAGAAGTTAAAGATTCAACATGTTCGCATTAGTGGCTCGTCCCAAGGGAAAAAAGGACAAGTGGAAGGGCTATCATATATGCTTTGGGCACACTAAAATTTCAATAAGACAAACTGCTATTACTTTAACGTATATAAGAATTAAAAGAAGTAATCCAAGAAAATAGGGTTGCCCTCAACCTAAGTAATAAACATCATCTATTTTAAGAACAATAAGAAGTGTATGCTTAATATCGATTTGTTGGAAGTATTGGATCTTATATGCCCAAGAAACATACAAGATTGATGTGGTCAGTACGTTATGATCCAAGTAGAGTCATAGCCAATAACAAGCTAAACAAACACCAATAAATATTCATTTGTTGATATGATCAAACAAATTAATATTGACACCAATTTAGAAAATGGGCTTTCTAAATTATTACATTCGAAATAGAACAAATTATATGGATAATTTGTTCATGAGATATTATTTGTATTATTATTTAAGTAGGTTAAATAATAACAAATAAAAGTGTGTTCAAGTTATAAAATTAAAATGGGGTTTAATTTTATAAACATATGAGTTAGAGAGTGTAAAAGTTTTATAAAATTAAAATGGGTGGGAACCTATTTGAACCCAAAAATCGGCCGCCCCATTGGATGCTTTCCTTGGGATTCTTTTGTCTTGTTTTAATACAAGACTTAAACCAATTCACACACTACTCCAACCACACTCTCTCTCACACACAAAGCAAAACTTTTTCTTCTTTTCTTGGCTGAAACTTTTGAATTTGGAAGAGTTCTTGGCTGAAATTTTCGGTTTTGGAAGAAGGCATAAAAAGAAGAGTTTGGTGTTCAACTTCCTAACTAGTTGGGTGTTTGACAAGAAGCTTGTGGGTATACTTGCTTGAGGTCTTCTTCTTTGGAGGCTTATATTCAAGAACATAATCATCTTCTCTATTGATTTCCATCTCACATCTTCTTGTTCTTAGAAAGGATGTATTCTAAGAACACCCTATGGTTGTTTATGTTTGATAGCTTTTCTTTTCATATACATTTGATCCTTGTTCTTGGGTTTGTTATGTTGGTTAATAAATGGTTTATTTCAGCAACTAAAACATGTTTCATATGTCAAAATATCTGTTGCGTTTTTGTTTAAATGGTTAAACAAACTTTGATAAAAATGCAACAAACCCAACAATGGTATCAGAGCCGGTTATGTGGAAAAGTTTTTCAACCCATTAGGGGCTGATTTGTTATGGATATATGAATCCCTTATCTTTCAAGTTTTATTTTACATGCTTTAGAATAAATCTTGAAAGATTGATGTCAAATGGTTGATTATTTTGTTTGGACAAAAACCCTAAAATTTTAGTTTATGTTGGCTGAAATTTTGAGGGTTAAAAAGGGAGTTTAGTTTGTTCTTGAATCTTGTATTTGGATACATGTTTTGGTGCATAACATAGCCTTGACCAAGTACGTTTTGGATTTGGTTGAATGTTTTGTCATGTTTGGTTTTATTCTTTAAATGGGTTGTAATAATATTTTTGTGTTTGTATCTTTGGGTTGTACTTTATTTATTCTTTGGTTATGTGATAAATAGATTAGGTGCATTTCTTTTATTAGAAAAATTGTATTAGGATATAATTTTTATAAAAGAAGATGCACAAGTTGGAGACCGAAAGAAGGATACAAAGGAAGGACACAAAAGACATGGACACTTGAAGCATTTGGATGTGGATTCAAGTGGGAGTTCATGGACACATTTTGATGTGTCATTGTTAAACCTTAGGAAAGAACTAATGACAACACTTGTGATGGCAAACAAGCTGAAAAATAATGGTTCTTTATCATTAAGTGTATAATAAAAGGTTATTAAAAGGATTAATGATTTTAATAAAAAGGATTTTATTAAAAAGGGAACCATTGGGTACCATGTTTTTCAAAGCATACAAATACAAGGTACAAAGAGTTTTCTAAACTAGAATTATGAAAACTAAAAAAAATTCCTTTTGAAAACAAGTTAAACACCGTCCTTTTGCACAACACTTGAGTCACTTGCAAACTCTTAGTGGGATAAAGGTCACCTAACCATTTTGAGGGAACTTGTGATTTGAGGTGGAATACCATATTTGTGGGATAAAGGTCACCTAACCACTTGTATTTGTAAACTTACATGTGTGTGTAAGTAGGGTGACTTGATTTGCAAACCGTGTTAAATGGATCACCTACAATATGGTTTACAAAAGGTGTTGATGGGATAAACATGCCGACCACATATATGATGTTTAAGTCGATCCCATACTTCTAGAAGTTACAAAAGGTTGCAATTGTCAAAACGTTGACTACCTTGTTAATTAAAATAATGGATAAAGGTCACCTAACACTATTTAAATATGTTAGGACCGTTTTCGTACGGAGTACTAACGGATTCTGCATAAGACCAGATCAAATAGCACGGAATTCTCTTTGATTGGCGATCCAATCAGTGAGAACGAACAACCTAATCGATTTAATGATTAAACAAACGTTAATAACGAGTTGGAATCGATCAGAAACGAACTATAAACTTGGATGGGCGACTTAGAACGCTCTGGACGGCTAGGGTATGAAAATATTCGAAGTGTTATGTTTTTCCACAAATTATGTGGTATTTATAGGTTTTTAGTGTCCATTCATACGACTGACTCATACGCACGACTGGAGGTTTAGTCGCATGACTGGAGGTTCAGTCATGCGACTAAGTCAATCTTATGTCTCAGTCATACGACTGATCCAGTCTCCTGGTTTAGTGGTGCGACTAGTCCATAAGTATGGTTCATTCGTACGTATGGTCCATAAGTATGATCCATTAGCATGAATAACCATTTGACTAAGTTGAACACATTTCTGAATCATTCTTAACTCATAACTATGTACAACAACCTCAAACATATTTATAATTGTCATAAATATGAGTAATAGCAATTACAATAAGAATATGATATAAACAAAGTCAATTCAACATCAAACGCACATCATATTTCATTAATCATTTTCATTACATATGTGTAAGTAATTAAAGACATTTACATTAAAGACCATAAACTAGGAACAATGTATCAACAAACTCCCCCTTGGACCTAGTTTATCCTATTGTCTAAAATTCTTCACATATTCTTGGAATTTCTGGTACTTCTCCTCTTTTGTGACTCCTGCGTGTATCTCAAATGCAAAGCAGAGTCTTATGACTTGTTGGAATTGGAGAGCTTCTACAATTTTCTGTGTGTCATAGAACAGTGGCCACTTGTACAAAGTATAAACATCTTCAGCAGATAAGTTAGTGAGCTACATTGGGTCAAATACCCTGATAGTCTCTATTTACCCTCTCTGTTTAGGACTATGACCGCTTCACCCATCCTCTAGTCGTAATACTACCATTTTAAGTGTGGAGTGCAGTCCTGAGGCATCTCCCATAATAGGATCTTTGATATTGTGCGTGGGGGACTCCACTTTAGCACGACCTTCGGCTTCCCAGTATTAGGGTCAACTTCAGTCCTATGAACGAACCTTTTAGGTTGTTGAGGTCTGAAGTTCACCCATCTAGTGTGGTATTCTCTCTTTAGTGCCATCTTAAACCATCCTGACATCTTCCTCGGGTTGGCGTACAAAAGGTCTAAACAGGCCAACCTGTTTAGCTCAAAACCGGGAAGAGTCTTCAGATCGTGTGGGTATCTGAAGTACTCAATCCCCTTCTCCTGCTTTACAGCGTATACCTCCAAGTCTTCAAAATATACCCAACTGATGATCTTTCCTGACACCTTCTGATGTCTCTTTACCTTGTACAGTTTGGTGTAGGCGTTTGGCTTTGGAGGTTCACGTCAGGCTTTCATCTCTTTCAAACAAGCTGCCCATTCAGCCTTCTTTAACTCAACATCAAAATCTTTGGCTTGGGCTTTATCTTCCTCTTTTTCTTTCTCTTTTTCTTTCTCATCAAGTGCACCAAAGTATCACTGCCAAATGTTTCACCCAGATCGGGGATAACATTACCCTCAGGGTTAGTGTACTCTGGATAATACTCTGAAGTAACATCTTCAATCCCGATCTCATCCATGCCTTGTAGCTCTTTGTCACTAACAACGTCGACCTCAGGAGCATCATTGACAAGCTCGTTTGGATTCAGTCTGAACATATCTACTAGCTGCTCATCAGTCAGGTCGTGGATGATTTCTCCCTCCTCTGGAGTGTAACTCACGGACCGTCTTACTATGCCTTGCAAATCAAGAATCATTGTGAGTTGAGTCTTGATTTGCTGAAGGGGAGCAATGTCATAGTCATCGGTCTGTTGAGTTGTATCTGTTTGATTACACAATCAACAATGCATACATTAATCATTTATCAAGACATTAAACATGAATTTTCATTAATTGTATTAATGTCGTAAACATTTCAAGTACAAAAATTTCAAAATACATAAACATTTAAGCATTACTTTTCCCTTCATCATGTGTCTCTTCAGCTTGAGGAGCTGAGGAAGAGGCTCCTTGATCTTGGTTTCGCTTGGTTCGCCTCTCCCTTGTCGATGGGGTCGAGGTTGATGCAGCTGCATCACCTGCCTGATCATCCTCATCATCATCATCCCCCTTCTTGTCTTTCTCGCTTCCTCCCGCTTCCTCCTCTTCTCCTTTATCATCGTGTTTATCTGATTAATCATAAGACGAATCATCATCATCTTCATCCCCACCATCATCACCATCACCCTTAATCTTCAAGGGCTCAACCTTAGTTCCCTTCAACCTCAGCATCAGCTTCTTGTTCTTCTTTTCTAATCCCTCGATCTGCTTTACGGATGGCATCAATAGCTTGTTTTGGGTAGTCAGGGCATGGTGACCTTGAACTAACGCTCTCTCATGAGCAGTGTTCATCTCTGTCAACTGAGCTATCTGCTTTCCCTAGGTGGTATTGACCACCATCAGCTGGTTCATCTGGTTGGCTCTCAGATCATCTGTCGTTAACAGCTTGAGCACCAGTCTGTTAAGGCTCGCCAACTGCTCCTCTAACCTAACAGTGGGTAGAGTCGAGCCCTGTGGACGTGGGATCTAGGTGGATGTGCCAGGTTGGGGAATAGATGGGAGTAGGAGTGGGAATGGTTGGTGGTGGAACTGTTTTGGGCATGGTAGGAACTATGGATGTGGATGCATGTGGGGTGGATGGTATGGTAGTGGTGGTGGCAGGGATGGTAGTAGTGGTGGCTATGGCTGTGGTGGTGTCAGTGGCTGTGGTGGTGGCAGTGGTGGAAGAACTTATTAGCATGAATCATTGCCTCTTGCCCTTCTTGCCAAAGGGTTGTGCCATTCATTTCCTCCTGGAACCTTTGGCAATTAGGGCTCCCCCTGAGCTCATAGGCTGGTCAGGGGTGTATGAAGGATCTGTGACATCAGTGTCACCACCCTCTAAACCAGCTAGGCGTCCTCCAACCGCCTCCTTTCCCTTCTCGGTAGCCACAAATCGGCTACCGACTCTCCTAGTGAGAGGCTCATCATCCGACTCCTCCTCTTCATCTACCATGAAGTCCCGGTCGATGGCAGCCTGCTCGGATCCACCAGGAGCTGAGGAACCACTCTGCTGAGGTGCTGGAGAGATAATAGACATGTCGGTGGCTCGTGGTTGACTTGAGCCAACATCTCCACCACCATGACCATCATCTTGGTCATCATCATCGTTATCTTCATCATCCTGAACCACAATGGGCTCAACATTAGAATCACTATCATCGTGTGCCACTTCTTTCGAGCGGGATCCACGTAGTCCACGTTGGCCAGGTGGCCAAATAATCTCCTAACCGGGGGCTTCACTTGCTTCCCCCGATACACCTTCATCCTTCCTAGGGTTGTGTCATCCATCACCTCTAGGACAACCTCATCGTCCTTCTCTTTGGCCAGGTGAGGAAGCTTCTCATCGATGATCATCTGAAGAAACCTCAGTTACATATAGAACCCCTCCTTCCCTTTCGCCTCTATGTTCTTTGTTAGGTAAGTGAAGAACATCCACGAGAAACTGAATGGATGGTTCAGTACCAGTGCAATGAATGCATTCTGGATTTGATCGCTCATCTCGTCAAATCCTCCACACCGAGGGGCAATGCACTTGAGGATCACATGTGCTAGATACTTGAACTGTGGGCACATGTTACTCTTGTTTAGCACGCCGGCATTGATGTCGCCGGCGTACTTGATCCTCAAGAAACATCCCCGAACAGTCAGGAGATGTAGCTTGGTTGGGTAGGCTCCGTCCTCACCCAAGTCCAAGACCCTCCGGAAGTCTTTTCCCCTATATCGATATCTTGGCCGAAGATAGAACTTCGGATCCTGTATGGCTCAACAGAGCGATCGACCATGGCATTCTCCCAGAATGCCTGCTGTATGGATCGATAAGGTGTGCAGGGAGTGGAGATGGCTCTTTAAATCCTCGATCGACGAAGAAAAGCAATGATCCCGGCGAACTCTGAAGCATTCCGGGAAGTAGAGTCAAGGTAAGCACAGATGTTATGCTTGGTGCTCATAGTCCATCTGTCAGCCATGTTGCTGCAACACAAGTAACAAATACGTTAAATCCGTTCATAAAGATGGACATTTGAATTAGAACAGATTATATCTAACTGGTTCAGTCGTACGATTGAACCACACGACTGAGCTCAGTCGTTCGATTGAGTCTACGACTGAACTTGTTGGACCAAAAGAACCAATGAGCCAAGATCAGGAAAATCTCTAAGTCCCACATGACATCACAACAACTGCTGAAGACCTTCATCAGCAGTTTGACAAAGTCTAAAGAGTCAACAGCTGAAGATCAAAGATCTGAAGTACAACAGCTGAAGATCCCAAAGTGCTAAAGATAAGTACTGAAGTTTGAAGTACTGATAAATGCAAGTACTGAAGACAAGTGCTGAAGATCAAAGTCTGAAGAACTGAAGAATTGAAGATCAACTACTGATGCACAAAGTCTGAAGACAACGACTGAAGACATCAGCTGATGACAACTACTGAACTCATCAGCTGATGAATCATCTGAAGATCAAAGTCTGAAGACCAAAGTGCTGAAGCTTCAGAGTTTGTCATAACAGCTGAAGTAGTCTTCTTCAGTTGTTGTGATGGTTTTTCTTTTCAGTAGTTTTATATTTTTCCTTTCAGTAGTTTATACAACAGCTGAAGAGTTTGTTCTTCAGCTGTTATAGTTCAGTAGTTGTAAACGACTGAAGAGTTTGTTCTTCAGTCGTTGTAGCTTTTCAGTAGTTTCCTTTTCAGTACTTGTAATAGGTAGAACACTTAGGAATTTTGTAAGAAGATGTCTGCTGTTGTGACATCTTCAGTAGTTTGTGTTCTATCAGTAGTTAGTTAAATAACTGTTAATGTCAGTGGAATCTGACAACAGTATGGGTTCAGTATGGGTCTTTTGCCTATAAAAGGGCAGTGACCTAATTGTATTTTGTGCCGAAACATGTGAAATAAACAGAATATTATTCCTTTTTATGCAGAATTATTCTCTCTACAATTTACTTTACATGCAACATTCCTTATGTTCTTGCATTAATTGCTAATTATCATGCTAAATCCGCTGCGAACACAATCTAATTGATCTAACTAGAGGCTGAGATCCTGTCAAATGGTATCAGAGCAGGTTAATCATTGATCGATTTCACTATTGATCATTTGAAACTGCTCTTTTGATCTCTATGTTTGATCGAATTAGCAATTTGCAAGAATTAGTTGTAGAGAGAGAGATTCTGCTGTTTCTGGCCGTAAACTTGAGGTTCTCTGGTGGTTTTGAGCTATATTTGTTTTGTTTAAACTTGAGTTTGACTAATAACTGAGATGACTACACCAACAAACGATCCTCACAATATTGGTTCCTCAACCAAGCCTCCGATGCTTGTGAAGAATGAGTATAACATATGGCAACGACGTATGCTTCACCACTTGTCTGTCAACAGTGCTGGTTGTTGGAAGTCAGTGGTGCATGGACCATACAAGCCTATGGTGAGCGTCCCTGAATCTAATGAACAGGTTCCGAAGAAACCTGAACAATATTCGGACGAAGATCTAAAGCTGTTTGAGATTGAGCCCATGGAATTTTAGCCATGGCTATTCCAAATGAGATTTACTCAGGGCTTTTGCATCATGAGACTGCTCATGACCTATGGGTTGCTCTAAAGGAACAATTTGGAGGAACTGATTCGGTCTTAGCAAACAATAGGGAAATCTTCGCCCAACAATATGAGACATTCTCATATAGAAAGGGTGAGACTCTGACCCAGCAGTTTGAGTGGTTCTCTTGTTTGATTTCTGAGCTGAAGATGGTCAAACAAGAGTACTCCAACAGCCAGATGAACAACAGGTTCCTCAGATCACTGGCTGAGAGATGGGACACTTATACCATTGTCCTACGCTCCAGTGCAAATCTGGAAACTATATCTCTCACCCAACTTCATGGGAAACTGCTCACATTTGAGAGAGAGATAGAGCAAAAGAGGAAGCTGTCCACCTCTGGCAAGCTTGCTGATGACTTTGTTCAAGGAAATGCTGCCTTGATAAGTCAGGAGTCTGAATATGCTTCATCAGAGAGTTCTTATGATGAGCATATTGATTTCTCTACCAACTCTGAACAAGCTTTTGTTGGTGTTAGTAGTAGTTCAGGAGGCAGCAGTGATAACTGGTGCTTTTTGATGGATGATTTGAAGGGCATTCCAGATGATGATCTGGAGGAGATGGATATTTTGAGCCAAATGGCAATGATCAATATCAGATCTCAAAAGTTCTACAAAAGAACTGGTAGAAAATTCCCTGGTCTCTCTGGCAAAACCAAAGTTGGTTTTGACAAGAGCAAGTTGAGGTGTCACAAGTGCCAAAGGCTTGGACACTTTGCTAGAGAGTGTAGATCATCTGGATCTAACTCCTCTGCACCCTTTGTGACTTTTCCAAGCAATAGCTCACAACACAGAGGGCAACCTTCCTCCAGTTCTGGTCATCCATCACAAGCACAGTCATCACCTGCTTATTTTGTGCCTCAGGGGTATATGCCATACTCATACCCTTGCTACTACGTGCCTCAGCCCAGTCAAACTCAAGCACTTTCTGCTCAACCACCACAGGCTCTTCCTAAGCCTCAATCTTCCCCATCTCATCATCAAAAACAACCTCAACAACACAGCTTCTTCACCCCAGGAGTTGTTGACTGGAGTAGTCTACCAGATGATCTATCTGGTCAGGAACAACTACTCCAAGGTGCTGGTCAACATGGTGGTGATAGTCCTTCTGGAAATCTTGCTCTGATGGCCCTTGAGTCTGCTGAGGGGTCATCATCCAATGCCTCATCACAGGTATCATCTGAGGCCAAGGCCAAGCTTTGTTCTGAATCATGCATAGCAACATTTGCTTCTATTAGAGAAGCAAATGTAGCTTTAATAGATAAAAATCTTGAGCTAGAGCACACTATTTCCAAAAGAAAAGCTGAATTTGAGGCTGTACTTAATGAGAAAATGATGAGATTTACAAGCTTAAATGCCAAATCAAAGATGGTAAAGCTAGGGAAGATGTACTTCTAGAGAAGTACAGAGACCTCAAGGAAACTCTTGCAAACACCCAAGTAGAGTGTGATCGATGGGTGCAATCATGCAAGGGTTTTGAAATGCTTCTTAAGAAGCAATCAGCTTCCAATGTGAAGTTTGGGATTGGTTATAATCACACTGCTTCTCCTACAGATTTTACTTCAAGAGCAGAAGTTGAATCAAGCAATAACCAATCCTTCTCATCATGTGACCTACTATCTTCTGATTCAGCATCATCAGAGATAAAAGTCAGCATTAGCTCCTGCCAAAACCAATCAGCTGATGCTACAACAGCTGTTGGTTCAAATGCTGACTTTCACATGATCAAAAGGTTGATCAACTCAGGTGTTGTCTCTAGAAGTACTGAAAGTACTGGAGAGCAAGTGATAACACCTGAAGTTCAAACCTCAACTGCTGCCAGCACTGAAGAGAAGAAAACTGACAGTAGAAAAGGTTTGAAGACAACTAAAGAAGAGGTCAGGAAAGCAGGTACTAAAGGGAAGAAAACTGCTAGTACTGATAACAAACAGCTGAAGAACAAGTCTTCAGCAGTTTCATCTTCTTTGGTTGATGATCAACACAGGATGAAGAAGAATCCATGTGAGATATGTGGCTTGTTCAATCATCTTACTGATGATTGCTGGTACAAAAGGGGTTCCAAACTCAAACAAAAGGAGGAAATTAAAGAGCTAATAAATAAAATGAAAAATGAGTTTGAAACCAAGTTTGTACTAGCAACATCAAAGCCTGAAATCCCTAAGCCCAAAGCTAAATCTAAAAAGAAAGTAGGGGTTACTCAGGCAACAGCTGAGGTTGCTCAAAAGAAGATGGTGCAACATAGGATTCCATCATCAGCAAGTCCCAATGTGTCTGAAGAGCTGAAAGCTTTATCACAAAGTCAGACACAACTGGTGATGATGGTTCAGCATCTAATAGGAAGAGTCAACCATTTAGATGCTCCTGTGTTGAAATCACAGAAAAGGAAATCCAAGCCAAAGGGTTCCTCTTCTACACCATCTTCTTCACCTCAGGCTGTTACACATAACACACCTTTTAGTGCTGCACTTATAGTTGAGAACAGACCCAAAACCAAACAGGTTTAGGTCTCTAAAACTAACTAACATGTGGTTATGATTGCAGGGTTCTTCAACATGCCAAAGAAGCATCTGGTATGTAGACAGTGGAGGATCTATGCACATGACAGGAAGCAGCTCCCTTCTTAATGACTACTCTCAAGGAAAGAAGGGATTTGTTTCCTTTGGCAATGATGCAAAGGGTTACATCATTGGAAAAGGCTTTGTTTCCAATGGGGAAATAAGGTTTGATGATGTTAACCATGTGGAGAATCTCAAGTACAACCTCTTGAGTGTCAGTCAAATGTGTGATAAAGGCCATGTTGCCCTTTTCACAAGCCAGAACTGTCGGATTCTATCATCCAAAGTTCTAAATTTGATTGACAAGGTGTTGGATGAATACACTCTCCTGAAGGCCAACAGGACAGGAAGAGTGTATGCCTTAGATCTTTCCAAAAAGATAGATCTAAAAGGCCATCCTTGCCTATTCTCCAAGGCATCTCCTCAAGAGTCTACTCTATGGCATAGAAGGCTGGGGCATGTTAATTTCAAGAACATGAATCAGCTGATAAGCCATGGTTTAGTAAGAGGATTGCCTTTGAAGGAGTTCAAGTGTGAAGACAACTGCACTGCTTGCTTAAAAGGAAAACAACACAAAGTTTCATTCCCTTCAATAGAAGAACCAAAGTCCACTGCCTGCTTGCAGCTCCTGCACATGGATCTCTTTGAGCCTGTCAGAGTGATGAGCATGGCAAAGAAGAAATACTGCCTGGTAATTGTGGATGATTATTCCAGGTTTGTATGGACTTTCTTCTTGCACTCCAAGGATGAAGCAGCCAAGACAATCATGAACTTTGGGTTATTTGTAGAAAAGCAGTATTCCCTACAGGTCAAGTGTGTGAGGAGTGACAATGGAACAAAATTTAGAAACCACACACTTGATGACTTCTACCTGTCCAAGGGAATTAAAAGGCAGTTTAGTATTCCTAGAACTCCTGAGCAGAATGGAGTGGTGGAGAGAAAGAACAGGACTCTCATTGAAGCTGCAAGGTCAATGTTGGCCGACTCAGGGCTGCCACTGACCTTTTGGGCTGAAGCTGTCAATACAGCTTGCTATGTACAAAATAGAGCTTTAGTGAATAAGAGGTTGATGAAGACTCCTTATGAAGTTCTTCATCATTTGGCTCCTCTGATTTCATTCTTTAGAGCCTTTGGGTGTCCATGTTTTATTCTCAACACTAGCAACCCACTCCAGAAGTTTGCTAGTAAGGTGGATGCAGGGTATTTTGTTGGTTATTCATCAACTCGCAAGGCATACAGAGTCTTCAACTATAGGACAAAGGTGGTTGAAGAAACTCTGCATGTTAAGTTCAATGAATCTCCAAAGGACAAGATTCCACAAAACCCTGTGGAGTTGTTTGATCTGGACATACTGCAATATGTTCCTTATCAACCTCCAGCTGTTAAGCCTGTCAACAGTTCTCCACCTGGTGGTACTGATGATGATGTAGTTAGTACTCACCTCTTCAGGTTTAGTGACAACCTGCCTGAGTCCACTAAACCTGATGCTCCTGTAGCTTCAGCAGCCCCATCCGCAACAAATGCTGATGAGATTTCTGCATACCCTACTTCATTTGAGCTGCCATCTCCTACATGGTTTCAAGAATCTCCATCACATTTGGTGCTGCTGAAAGTCCTACAAACACTTGAACTGACATTATAGTCTATCAAGAGCTGAAGAATCACCCCACATCTCAAATCATTGGTGATATCAATGCTGGAGTTTCAACCAGGAGTCAATTGTCCAATTTCTGCTTCTATGCTCTCTTCATCAGTCAGCAAGAGCCAAAGAACTATCATATTGCTTTAAGAGACAATGGATGGGTTGAAGCTATGCAGCTTGAGCTTCTTCAGTTCAAGAAACAGCAAGTGTGGGAGCTTGTTCCTTTGCCCCAAGGGAAGTGTGCAATAGGCACCAAATGGGTATTCAGGAACAAAACAGATGATAAGGGCCAAATTGTCAAGAACAAGGCCAGGCTGGTTGTCCAGGGGTTTGCACGAGAGGAAGGCATCGATTATGATGAGACCTTTGCTCCTGTGGCAAGACTGGAAGCAATCATACTGTTCTTAGCTTATGCTGCCTTTCACAGTCTTAAGGTTTATCAAATGGATGTCAAAAGTGCCTTCTTATATGGGAAAATAAAAGAAGAGGTTTATGTGTGTCAACCACCAGGCTTTGAGGACAATAAACATCCTGATTGGGTGTACAAGCTTGATAAGGATCTTTATGGGCTGAAGCAAGCACCCAGAGCCTGGTATGAGACACTCTCAACTTTTCTTCTCCAAAATAAGTTCACTAGAGGCACCATTGATAAAACCTTGTTCATCAAGACTGTGGGATAGCTTAAGCTCCTTGTTCAAATTTATGTAGATGACATCATCTTTGCATCCTCTGATCTAAAGTTGTGTGATGAATTTACCATGCTCATGAAGCAAAAGTTTGAAATGAGTGCTATGGGGGAATTACAGTTCTTTCTAGGTTTGCAAATTAAACAAAGGGCTGATGGTATCTTTATTCATCAGTCCAAATACACCAAAGAGTTGTTGAATAAGTTTGATTTACAAACCTGCAAGCCCTGTTCTACTCCCATGAGCAGCATCACACAACTAGATGTAGATCAGAAAGGTAGAGCGGTTGATGAAACCCTTTACAGATGTATGATTGGGTCCTTGATGTACCTCACAGCTTCTAGACCAGACATCATGTTTGCAACATGTGCCTGTGCTAGGTTTCAGGCTGCACCTAAAGAATCCCATTTGATTGCAGTCAAAAGGATCTTTAGATATCTGCAAGGTACCCAATCACTAGGTCTTTGGTATTCAACTGGGCATTCTTGCAAATTAGTTGCTTTCTCTGATAGTGACTATGCAGGATGCAAAGTCACCAGAAAATCCACTTCTGGTGGTTGCCAATTCCTAGGAAATTGTTTAGTTTCTTGGAAGAGTAAGAAACAAACATCAATTGCTACATCCACTGCTGAAGCTGAGTACATTGCTGCTGCAAGTTGTACATCTCAGATACTCTGGCTTCAGAACCAACTCTTGGATTATGGCATTACAGAGACTAAGACTCCATTATTAATGGATAGTGCTTCAGCTCTTTGCATTGTTAAAAATCCAGTCCAGCACTCTAGGACCAAACATATAGAGATCAGACATCATTTTATTAGGGATTGCTATGAAAAAGGTCTGATTGATCCAAAGATTATGCCTAGTGCTGATGAGCTTGCAGATATATTTACTAAGCCTCTAGATAGTGCCACATTTCAAAACTTGGTCCTAAGGCTTGGTATGCTGCAGCTAGAATAATTTGACCAATACTGATGCTCTCAGTTCCCAAGTACTGATGAGCATTAGTATGCAAAGGTCAAATATAAGTACTGATGTGTAATTTAGTCTTCAGCATTTTCACAACTACTGAAGACTAACATGCTTCAAAGTACTGATGTACATTATTTGTTGAAAACAACTGATGTAGTGAGGTGGTTTACAACTACTGATGCATCATTTTCAAACAAATAAGTACTGAAGAACAAATTTTGTTCACAAGTACTGATGTGTCATCTTACACAAGTACTGAAGACAAAATTTGTTCACCAGCTCTGGAGTATTTCATCAGCACTTGTGAACATCTGTTCACAAGAGCTGAAGGCATAAATATTCACAAGAGCTGAAGGGTCAATAAAACATCTGAAAGTCAGCCAAAGAGCTGATGAGTAAATGTGGAGGCCAGCATGAAACAACTGATTTGACGGAAACAGCTGATGAGTAATTTTACTCTTCAGCTGATGCCAACAGCTGCTGTTTCATACCCAAACAACTGAAGGACAAAACCATGTCTTCAGTAGTTTCATAACTACTGATGGCTAACACCAAGTCCTCAGTTGTTTACAACAACTGAAGCAATACCATGTCTTCAGTAGTTCACAACTACTGATGTCAGTAGTTCACAACTACTGAAGGCTAACACCAAGTCTTCAGTTGTTACAACGTCTGAAGATGGAACCTAGGTCTTCAGTAGTTTATAACTACTGAAGACTGACAACAAGTCTTCAGCCGTTTACAACATCTGAAGGACAAAACCAAGGTTTCAGTAGTTTCAACTACTGAAGACCAACACCAAGTCCTCAGATGTTACAACCACTGAAGGTTAAAAACCACGTCATCAGTAGTTTCAACAACTGATGACTAACACCAAAACCTTCAGTAGTTTTCTTTCAGCCTTTGCCATACCCTATAAATACCCAACCTTCAGAGCTTTTCATTCTCACTTGACCTAACTTTTCTAAAACCTCTAAAATTCCCATACACCATTAATGGCGGCCATGCAACTCAAACCTTGACACAACTGTGTCGCTCACCTCACCAAATCGCCATTATGGCCTAAGTTTCACAATGCCGTCGATCTGATGACCGATTCACCATACCAAACGGCATTCCTTCTCAACCCCACCATATACACCGAATCCTTGGCGGAGTTCTGGACGAACATCACCGTCCAAACCGGAGAGAATGATGGCGACGTCTCTCTCCGGTCCTCCGTCAACAACCACCCAGTGGTTATCACTCCAGCTACTTTGCGCCAAACCCTAAAGCTGGAGGATGCCACCTACCCAACCTCTTACCCCAAAGGCGCCCTCGATCTATGCTTCACTGCCAACGACTATCAGGGCGACCTCTCTGCCACCACCTTGTTGAAGAAACACTTCCCAGATCCCCAACGACTCATCTTCCACATGGTGAACGTGTGTCTGGCCCCCAAAACATCTTCATGGGACCAGATGTCAACAAGGTGGCAACAGGTATTGTATTCTATCCTTGAGAAACAACCCCTAAATTTTACTGATATTATATTTTTGGAACTCAATGATATGGCCACAAAACCCATTTCTAACCGTTGGATCTTGTATCCTCGGTTCATAATGGCCATCCTCGAGAGCCAGCTTCAAGCTAAGGGACTTGTTGGCATTGGGGTCCCTGCCATGGCTGTTCTAGCTGAGGTATACTCCAGGCACAACACCGACCACACACTCAAACAGGCTGCTCGGCTGCGAAAACCCACGCAGCAGGAACCCACAGCCTCCACCTCCAAATCCAAAGTCCCCACCAAACCAAAACCCAAAAAGAAGCCCAAAAAGGCTACTCAAGGAAATGAGTCCCCTGAGGATGCCCCTGCAACACAAAGGCAGGATGTGGCTGCTGGTTCGATTCTCCCAGCAGCTACCACGACTCCACCCACCACAACCGCACAGGCTTCCTCTCAACAGGAGCCTGATGCAACCACTTCAGGGGCACCCACACTTCTGGGGTCTATCTCACTTGAGGAGACTACCATTGAACTGCACACTCCTCCCCATGTGCACACTGCTTCAAGCCCATCTCCTACTGAGACCACCCCACAAAGCCCTACACTAATAATCGCCAAAGTGCTGACCCATCTGAGCACTCCACCCTCTCCCCAGAAACCAATTCCAACTGGGGAGACTCCTACTGAAGAGAGGGTAGACACAAGTGCCGGTGGGAGCCCACAGCACAGAGAATCACATGCCCAGTCTCCTAGTGTGGCTAGGGAGATAGGACATTCTGGTGAGGCTGCCACTTCCCCTGCATCAGCACATGAGCAGGGAGAAGCTGGTACAAGCAATAAGACCTCACCAGAGGCAACTGCCGATGATGGATCCAATCCGGAGGCTGGAAGTCCCCAGTACCAAGAACAAGGGGCACATGCTATATCTGAGCCACACTCAGAGCATGTATATCCTGACACAGTCAGGAGGTCAGGTGATTCAGTTCACACTGATGATGACCTGAGCTTCTTCTTTGACGTAGTTGCTCACAACACTATCTTAGAGGATGAGATAAGCAGACTCAAAGAGCTGCTTGCTCAAATGACTCAAGATAGAAGTCCATCTGCCACCATTGACCCACAGATGGCACCTTCACCCGAAGGTCTCCAAAACTCTCAACCACTCCTACAAACTCGGCCACCTGCCTCTGCTTCTGGCACTAGTTCTCAGGAACAAACCCTCCTGAGCAACTGGATGCTATCCTCCAAAAATCCCTGCCTCTCATCACACCTATAATCACAGAACTTGTGATAAAAACCATTGATGAGAGGCTTCCCACACATATACAACCCCTGGTGGAGGTTGCTGTAGCCAAGGTGCTTGCTGATAGTCAAACCCCAACCAATGCACCCAAAAAGGGGGAGACATCAGTGCAAGCTAAGAGGAAGAGGGGAGAGGAGGAGATAGAAGTAGGAAGAAAGGAGGTGATTGAAAGGAAGAAGGTTGAGGAGACAAGGGGGAAGGGGAGGGAGAATGAGGAGAGTGAGCAAATAGAAGTGGCTGAAATCTAAAAGGATTTCAGTGTCACTTATCAAAAGAAAAGGGGAGAGAAGAGAGGAGAGGAGGGAGAGAAGAGTGATCCTGATCTAGCAGCCCTTGTCAAGGAGGCTGATGCTGAACAAAGCAGATCAATGGACTCTGTCATTGATAAGTTGTTCAGGCAAGGCTTTGACAAGGACACTGCCTTGCTAGATCAGGAGATTAGGAAGATGGAGGCAAGAGAGATTGAATACCGATGGTCTACTTATAGCCAAGAGGATAAAAATAGACTCGAGGCTATGAGTAGATTCATTTCAAAGTATCTGGGCAGGCCAGTCCTTGATGTCAAGGCATGGACCAGGGACAGAATCTTGGCTATAGCCACCAAGATCTGTTCAGCTGGTGATTTCACCAAAGGACTGGTCGCTGAGGCCCTTTCTGAGTCCGGTGCTGGGAACAGGACCCTGCTAGTAAAACTAACAAAACCTTCCTGAACATTCCCACACCAACAACCCAAACACAACCCACAAAACCAACCCCTTCACCATCAAAACCTGCAGCCAATGATCCACCCTTGAAGAAGAAGAGAAGGGTGTTGAGGCTGCAAGAAGAAGAAGAAGATGAGGATGAGGAGGATAGACTGCCCCTGTCTGCAGTCATTCCTCTACCCAAAGCCAAATCCAAGACCATCACTCCCACCTCATAGATGGATACTGTGAAGGTTAAGATAGAGGAAGAGGAGCAGCAGAAGCTTCATGATGCTGAAATGCTTAAGTCAATTGACCAAGCTTATGCTGCTTCTACCTCTATCATAAATATGAAGAAGGAAGTTCTGAGACTCTTCACTCTCAAACAAACTTTCTAATATGACAAAGAGAGAGTGAGGACTTGGCCTGATCCTAGGGTGGCTCACAGGATTACAAAGAAAGACATTCCTGTGAGGTACAAGAGCCAGATGAAGAGGATTGTAGATGAAGTGATTACAGTGGCTCTTGTAGTAACACCCTGGGAAATTGTGGAAGAGGTCGAGAAGGCCTATAAGTCTAAGCAATCACCCGAAATGATGTTGGAGAATAGGGTAGTTAGGAAAGGCTTAGTTTATAAGAGGCTTGAGAACTTCTACAAAGATGAGCTCAACTTGTTGCTAGAGGGCAGACATCTAGATGAATTTGCATATAGGCAAATCACAACAGTTGAGCTCAAGAATGGCAAACAGGTCAAGTTTGTCTCAGAGCTGTACAGCCGTGAAGGATTATTTGATGGTGGGGCTGAGGACCTGTCCAAAGAAGAACAAATGATTTTTGTCAGAGCCTACACCAGAGAATCCTACAGGCTCGTACGTGGGAGGTAGGTTTCATGGATGGGACAACAGCTCTGTGTCCAATTCCCCAAAACAAAGCTCCCATCCATACTTAGCCAAACAAATACCAGAAACCTCCTTCCAGGCCAGTGCTTATCAGGGTCAACTTCTGATCTGATCCAGAAGGAAATAGACCAATCTTTATGCCAACAATAAGTGGGACAACAAATAATTAGAGGTTTTGGCTGCATTGGTTTAGGGGGAGTTTGTTGGACCAAAAGAACCAATGAGCCAAGATCAGGAAAATCTCTAAGTCCCACATGACATCACAACAACTGCTGAAGACCTTCATCAGCAGTTTGACAAAGTCTGAAGAGTCAACAGCTGAAGATCAAGATCTGAAGTACAACAGCTGAAGATCCCAAAGTGCTGAAGATAAGTACTGAAGTTTGAAGTACTGATAAATCCAAGTACTGAAGACTTCAAGTGCTGAAGACAAGTGCTGAAGATCAAAGTCTGAAGAACTGAAGAATTAAAGATCAACTACTGACGCATAAAGTCTGAAGACAACGACTGAAGACATCAGCTGATGACAACTACTGAAGTCATCAGCTGATGAATCATCTGAAGATCAAAGTCTGAAGACCAAAGTGCTGAAGCTTCAGAGTTTGTCACAACAGCTGAAGTAGTCTTCTTCAGTTGTTGTGATGGTTTTTCTTTTCAGTAGTTTTATATTTTTCCTTTCAGTAGTTTGTACAACAGCTGAAGAGTTTGTTCTTCAGCTGTTATAGTTCAGTAGTTGTAAACGACTGAAGAGTTTGTTCTTCAGTCGTTGTAGCTTTTCAGTAGTTTCCTTTTCAGTACTTGTAATATGTAGAACACTTAGGAATTTTGTAAGAAGATGTAAGCTGTTGTGACATCTTCAGTAGTTTGTGTTCTATCAGTAGTTAGTTAAATAACTGTTAATGTCAGTGGAATCTGACAACAGTATGGGTTCAGTATGGGTCTTTTGCCTATAAAAGGGCAGTGACCTAATTGTATTTTGTGCCGAAACATGTGAAATAAACAGAATATTATTCCTTTTTATGTAGAATTATTCTCTCTACAATTTACTTTACATGCAACATTCCTTATGTTCTTGCATTAATTGCTAATTATCATGCTAAATCCGCTGCGAACACAATCTAATTGATCAAACTAGAGGCTGAGATCCTGTCAGAACTTAGTCCTATGCTATGCCGTGCGGTTGAGTCAGTCATGCGATTGAGTCACTGATTGATTCAATCGTGCGTCTGGCTCAATCGTGCGACTGAAGTTCATCAGCATGTCCTTTCACATCTGCACTGTTCGAGTCCAAAATTTTGTATCATTGTCAAAACAGTCATTTAAACTTCAAGTTTGGATTCATTAGATGCGCCTAGACTCGATATTACACTTAATGTCTTTTAAATACACATTTAGGTCCATTTAAGTGTTCTATTCTAGGATTTAATTCACGGTTCTTGTTTTAACCCATTCGGATAGTTTAGATCGATTAATCATCCGCATTTGTCATGATTTCAGTCTCAAAGTACCTGTAGATGGATAATAATCGGTCAGCAATGCTAAAACAGTAATAATCACAACAAGAAATTTGAAAAGAGTGACTTTGCAATCAGCGGTTTTGACATTCACAAGAAAGTACCTTAGACATGATCCTTTTACCATTTTAGAAACAAGCTTTTATCAGATAGCTTTGGGTTCAATTTGTGACATTCACAGATTTCCTCTTGTTACATAGTCCGACATCGACTCGATACAAATGTAACTAAACTATGAAAAACTTCAAACAAACTGAATTAAGACAATCTTTTTGTATTTTTCATTTGAGGCGGGTTGAAATCATTTTAACTTTCCTTAAATGATTTCTCCTCCTGGGCAGAACAGCTTCAAGCATTTACATCTTATCTAGAAAATTCTTATGGAATCATACATGCAAAAACATAACCATTTGGGACCTTTTATATTTTTGTAAATACAAGGAATGTTATATTTACCAATTACAGAGCCTTATTCATCTAAGAGTCATGAGCACTAACAGGAAATCATGCTAGAGCTGTTATGTAGTACACATTGATTTTGACCATCGGGGAATGCTACCATGATGATTGTCCGTATATTTGTCCACCTAAATTCATACATAGATTTTTGACATACATTGGTGATTATTTAGGTTTATTATTTCAACAAGCATTTGTGGATCCCACGCTTATATGGTAATCAACTCTCCTCAAGAGAATTTTAAGCGGTCTACGGGTTTTTGACAAGAAGAAACTATTCTAAGAGCTTTCAAAGAGATGCCAAGCCTCAGGTCAGTGCCATTGCACAGCAGAGAGGCGCAAACAACAATGAATTCTAGAATATTTAGATTGTGCTTATCCTCAGGTCAGTGTCATCGCACAGCGGAGAGGCACACAACCTATCTTCTTATTAGAGCAATTATATTTTACATATAACGCACCAACAATATTTGTCATTAGTTTGATTGCGTTTCATATTTTTCATGCATTTTGCTCATTTTATGGTCGTCCGCACACATTTGTGGCGTTCATTTTGCTCTTCACCCCTTATTGGAAATAAGTTGATTGTGTTAACCAAGGATGAGATGGGCACCCACAGCCTATTGAATGATTTAGTTTCATATTTGTTCACCAATGAAGTCTACTGGTCTATTGTGTTGAATCTACCGACACATCATATAATGGACTAGCAGCCCCTAGATGTACTTTCTCTATGTAGCCACAGTAGCAGACTAGCTTACTATCATTTTTCAACACATTAGCCTTTGACTTCTTAGACTTATAATTTTTCTATAACTTTTAATATAATATTTTAGAACATTTAAATCCTTTTAGTGTCCCAAACAATTTGATGCCTTTGTACTATCATTTTCCATAAACCTGAATCGATGTCACTAATTTTATGTCTTTGCTTTTCAGCTTATCTGCCCGCCCCCGTTTTTTTTGAATAATTAAATACTAACAACTGAAACTAAACCTATTCTTCCCTAAAATTCTAAAACTGAAAATCTTTTTTTGTTTTTGAATTTTTAAAGACAGAAAAAATAAACCAAAATAAAGAAAAATAAAATTAAAAATAAAACATAGAGTCGGACTATGAACTTGATTCGTCTGGAATCACATCATCTTTTTTTTTAACGCCATTTACCTCTAATCTACTGAAATCGAGGTTTATCAAACGCTTTTGCGTAGAGGTCGGTGCGTTGGAAATCCGTGTTAATTTTAACAACATCGATTAATTGTTTTTCAAAACAGTCACGTATAAAATGATATTTCATACCGATGTGTTTAGTTTTGGGGTGTTGGATCGGATTTTTGGTGACAGCAATAGCAGCAGAATTATCAACAAATATAGGGGTGTTAGAGAATTTCAAACCGTAGTCCCGCATTTGCTGTTGAATCCAGATGATTTGTGAACAGCAACTTGCCGCAGCAACGTATTCAGCTTCACATGTTGACAGAGCAACAGACGTCTGCTTCTTACACTGCCAGGTGACTAATCGTCTTCCAAAGAAGATGTTCACTTGTAATTCATATTGCAACCAACATAATCTGAGTCACTATACGCAGTTAGCTCAAAGTCATCATCATGAGGATACCACAACCCAAGCATTGGAGTACCCTTCAGATAACAAAAGATCCTCTTTACCCCAATCAAATGATTTACTTTTGGTTTAGCATGATATCTGGAACAGAGACATGTGGCGTACATAATATCAGGACGAGAAGCTATGAGGTACATGTGAGATCCGATCATCCCTCGATACATAGTGGCATCAGTCAGATCACCATTTTTGTCGGGTGCCACATCATGGTTCGTGGCAAGTGGAGTACCTGTAATCGTTGCATTCTCCATGTCAAACCGACTAAGGATATCTCCAACATATTTGGTCTCATGTAGGAAGATTCCATTTGGCGTCTGATCAACCTGTAAGCCAAGAAAGAACTTCATCTCTCCCATGGCACTCGTTTCAATTTCAGCTTTCATCATAGATTCGAATTCTTTACATAATGATTCATTCTTGGAACCGAAGATTATGTCATCCACGTATATCTGTACCAGTAGTAAATCACCATCCTTTTCCTTAATGAACAATGTGCAGTCAATTACACCTCTATGAAAGCCATGTTTCAGTAGATGAGTGGAAAGTTTCTCATACCAGGCTCGAGGGGCTTGATGGAGCCTGTCGAGTTTGTAAACTCTATCCCGATGATAAGGATCCTCGAATCCTTTGAGTTGACTGACGTAAACAGTTTCACGGATCTCACCATGAAGAAATGCACTTTTCACATCCAATTGATAAACTTTGATCTACATAAAGGATGCATAGGCTAGGAAGATTCTAATTGCTTCCATCCTGGCCACTGGTGCAAACACTTCATTGTAGTCAACTCCTTCAACTTGCTTGAACCCTTAAACAACCAGTCTAGCCTTGTTTCTAATTATGACCCCTTGGTCATCCTTCTTACACTGAAAAACCCACTTAGTGCCAATCACTTTAGCACCTTTTGGTCTATCGAGAAGTGTCCAGACACCTAACTTCTTGAACTGTAGGAGTTCTTCTTGCATGGCAGCTACCCCTGCCTTATCCTTTAAGGCCTCACTTACATACTTAGGCTTAACTTGAGACATAAAACATTGATATGCCCCATCATGTATGTATCCCTTTTCCATGACAACAGCATAATCAGCTGAGTAGAGCTGATTTCTTGTCTGAACTCCCGAGAGAATATCCCCGATGATGTTGTCCAGGGGATGATTTATGTTAATCCTAGTTCCAGGAGTTGTGGGAACTGCTACTTCATCATCTAGGTTTGGAATCATAGGTTCCGTTTTTGTGGTTGTTGAAGGACTGGGTGTAGAAGTTCCAGTTACTTCATGATCAGCTGCAGGTGTACTTTTAGCAGTAGGAACCTATTCCTCCTGGTTCATATTTTCAGGTCCAGCATCTTCATCATTAGAGGAATCACTTATCTCTAGTTCTCCCCCTGAAGATCTAGTACAACCTTCTAATGGAGCCGATGATGTCGAGTCTCGAGTAGGAGTGTTCAGAACCTCGAACATCATTTGAGTGGCCAACACATCATCAGAATGGGAAGAAGGTAGATTGAAGGATTTAAAGAATCCATCATAGTCGAAGAAAAAGAAAGGTCCTTTTCCCGCTGGGGGGTGGTGTATCTTTGCACATCAACATTGCACCACACTTCTACCTGACCAGTTGAGTTATTGTAAACCCTTTTTTCTGGTATACTGTATCCAAGGAAGATACCTTCTTACGCTTTCTCGCAGAACTTCCTAGTCTGATTTTTCTTTATCAGCATGCAGGGTGCGCCAAATAGTTCCAGATACTCCAAGTTGGGTTTACGTTGCTGGAGCAACTCATAACAAGTTTTTCCATGACGTTTGACCACCAAGACCCGATTTAGAGTATAACACGCTTTAGCCACTACCTCGTTCCAGAATTGAACAGGCATTTTTGAGTCAGCTAGCATTGTCCTTGCTTTTTCTATCAAGCTCCTATTCATCCATTCAGCAATGTCATTCATCTTTGGAGTGTAGGCAAAAGAGAATTGATGAACAATCCCTTTCTCATGACAGAATGCCTCCATCCACTGATTCTTGAATTTTGTCCCGTTGTCTGAACGTATTTTCCGTACTTTCAGCTTGTAGAGTGACTCCAATGTGGTAATTAGATATTTGAAAGATTCAAATGTCTCTGACTTCACTTTCAGAAACATCACCCAAGAGAATCTTGAGTAGTCATCCGTCACCACAAAGCAGTACCAATAACCAGCAATACTCTTTTTACTGACTGGGCCAAACAGATCTATATGTAGAAGCTCAAGAGGAATCTCGATAGAATGAACTTTCTTTTACTTGTGAGACTTCTTTGTCTTTTTCCCTTTCTTGCATGCTATGCAGAAGTCTGGAAGCTGGAAGTTCTTGACAGTAACTCCATCCACCAGATCATTCTGAACCAGATGATTCATCTTCCTAGGATTGATGTGTGCCATTCTCCTGTGCCAGGAAACTGAATCCTTTCAGTTGCTTTTGATAAGAAACACTGAGCAGAAGACTCAGTAGTGGAGGCTTTTGATAGGTCCAAGACATACAGATCATTATATCTTGAGGCCGACATTAGAACTTGCTCCTCCGGGATAACATACTCTTTCTTAAGTATGTAATACTTCTTATTGTCAAATACAACCTTAAAGCCCTTATCATAATTTGGGAGATAGAAAGCAAGTTGTTTTTTGATTACTGAATGTAGTTTACCTTGTCAGACTTTACCTTCTCGTTTCCCACTTCTCCTTAGCAGTGATATACCCTCCTTTGTTACCTGCAAACGATACATGTCCTCCTTTAATTTGCTTGACGTTGAAAAGGAGAGACGAATTCCCAGTCATGTGCCTGGAAGCACTACTATCAATAATCCAGGTATTAGTGATAGCGCTGTAGCGGATAACCTTCACACAGAATGGAAATTATTAGTTCAGGTTGGGGACCCAAGCCTTTACTTGCTTCGGTTTCCTACAGATATCACACATCATGAACTCAACCCATAGACCTTCAGAGGATGAGGAAATATCCTTCTTCTTCTTGTCCTCATTGTCAGACACGTTACTTGATTTTTCTTTCCATAAACTAGTTTTGTGTAAGGTCTGTTTGTGGTAAACAGACGACTGGCTTATAGTATGAACTTTTGATTCACTAATAGTCCTAGGTTTAGCCTTAGGAAACATAGCTTCGCTTTGAGATTGTCTGTGGTGACTTTAGTGTCTTGGAGGAGTATTAGATCTATTTTTAAAAAATCTTGGGTTTTCATCGAAAAACTCAATTTTTCTTTTGGGTGTCTGATAATAAGGACAATTTGGAGAAAACCTCATTTGCCACAGTTATAACAGGATCTCTCTTCGACAGGTGGGGGAGATCTTCTTTGAAGGGTTGATTCTGGTTGGGAGCTGGTCTGTTTCTCATCATTCTTAAATGCTTCACCTTTCTTAACAAATTGAATTGTTTTGACATTTTGAATGTATTTTTCTTTATTTTTATTAGGATTTTGACGATTTACACATTTAGGGTTTGTTGGTTTAGAATTCTTAGGTTCTGACGTAGATGTTTATGAACACGACCCAACACTATCATGTTCAACTTTAACACACAAATCTTCTTTAAGTACCTTATCTTTCAATCTTAAAGTAGTATCCTTCTATTCATTGACAGATTGCACAGTTTTACCTGTGGACTCTGGATCACTGTCCAGAGGAGTAGTCACCATATGATCCTTAACTGAGTTATTATTTATGGTTCACATTTAGTATTTAAAAGGATTACATGTGGTGGTGGTACTACTTTATAACCCAGACCTTCCCCACCATTTCGTTCTTTTACCAAGTTCTGAACTATATGAGAGGAACTTGCTATACTATGCAGTTTTTGTTTTAAAGATTCAACTTCGACTTGCAAAACTTCTTTTGTCCTTTTTAGTTTCCTCTAAAGTAGTTATATAGAACTTAATATCATCTGATTGGTTTAGGGTAACAACCTTGGTTTCCCTTAGTTGTTTCCCTAGCAGATCTATCTTTTCCTTAAAACTGCACTCATTTTGTTATAAAACACGGTTAGCTTCAATGCACGGTTTTAAGTCATTTACTAGATTATCATTGTGTTCTAATAACCTAGCGAATTTTAAGTCAATGCTTTCTCTAAATTTATTACATTCAGCACAAGCATGTTGATCAAATAATTCGTCTTTAGAGTATACCTGGGTGGAACTGGACGAATCAGCCATAAGAGCAGAGTCAGAATCTTTAATGACTGGAGATTCTGACTGGAGATCCTGAGTTTACGGCATTCAACTCTTCTTCTACAAGATGATCTACAACATCCATAGCTTCTTAAAAATCTGAACGTGCATGCTCAGCTATGATGTCTCCCTCGCTTGCAGATCCGTCATCTAAATCATCAACCTGTGCTACATTTGACTCTCCCTCAGATACGAATCGGAAGGACCAGTCTTGTCCTTCATCGCCTTGAGCAACCATAGCTTTTGACTCTTTGCTTGATGATGCCCCAATCTTCTCTTTATCTGGCGATTGAATGAAGGAAAAGGGTTTCCATTACCTGTCTTCTTTGGCTTTACACATTCACGTTTAAAGTTCCTATTTTCTCCACAGTTGAAGCACGTGACCTTGGTTTTATCAAACCCATATATAGTGTCTTTAGTAGCAACCAAGTTCTACCCCGTCTTCTTCACAAACTTCTTAGCCCGTCTAACAGCACTGGCTAAGGCCCACATGATACCATGCACTCCAACTCAGTTTCATCCACCTGCTCGTAGTCCTCGTCAGCTAGATGACAGTTTCCAATCTTCCCAGCGACTAACCCATCATATGATTGAAAAACTGCTGCTAAAAGATCCATGTGGTATTTGGCAACTTCTACAATAACATTACTGAGGTTCTCGGTCTTCAGCTTGGTAGGATTGGAATCAGGAACTATGTATTGGGTTCTATGTGAACTTGATGCTTCACTTCCCTAGGAACTGCTTTGGGAAGGAGTAGATGAATTGGACATAAACGCGGTTTGTAGCGGTGCGCCTGATGATGCTGGAGTAGGAACAGAGTTGTACAGTAAGGATTCTGAGCATAGGATCCTTTCTTAGACTTGTATTTCAGCCGTAGTTCCTCCTCCCTTAACTTCAAGATGAAGTCATTTATATCTAATATAGTAATAGTGTCATTTTGTCTCAGATTAGACACAAAAGGGTCCCATTTGTCTGGCAGACCATTAGCAAAACTCGAAACTTTGTCTTCCATAAATGTGGTCACACCATGAGTATGCAGTTCATTCATCAAATGATAGAACCGATCAATGATATCATCTAAGCTCTCATTTCTAATTGGTGAAAAATTATTAAACTCCTTTTTGAGAGCCTTAGCCTTCAGTGCCTTCAGGGTTTCATTGCCAACATATCTCTTTTCTAACGCCTCCCACAGCTTCTTCGACTGCTTGTTTTCAGAGAATTGATGGAATATGTCTTTAGGTATCGATTGGGTCAATGGTGCATACGCTTTCTTTTCAGCGTTATGTAGAACTTTCTGAGCTTCATTCATACCCCCTAAAGTCAACTTCACCCCATTAACATTGACCGGTACAGTATAACCAGTCTGTATAGACGTCCAAAGATTGGGGTCAAGTCCATTCAAGTAGATCTCAAACCGCTATTTCCACTAAGGATATTCATCCAACGTCAACAACTTCGGTGGTTAGTTGTGATTCCCAATATCATTCTCCAGAAGAAGAAGATTCTGGATACGAGAGTCTTTCCCGGTAGTAAAAGTGGCAAACTGGTCTTCCATTGCTTAACACTTGACAAACTTGAGACATGACAGATTCAAACGTGCGATTGAACAAGGCGACTGGGTCAATCGTGCGATTGAAGGATGCAAATGACTTTAATCGTACGATTGGATTCAGCCGTGCGAATGAAGAGTACGACTAAGGTCAACCAACTGGAATAGTTTAACCGTGCAAATGAACTATGCGAATGAGTTCAGTCCTGTGATTAAACTATGCGAATAGGATTCAGTCGTGCGATTGAGCTAATCGTGCGACTGAGGCTGCTGATGCGGGAAAAAGTCGCATTTTTGAACACTTTGACACAAAATACGAATTTTCACGAACCCTAATCTGCTGTATGGTAAAAAGTCGAAACTTAAACACAAACACTCATCAAAAACACATTTTTGAGACAAAAAGTGGATCTTTTGATTTAAAACGTTAATTTTAACACGAAAACTAATCGAATCCACGCAAAATCATGAGCCAAAGCTCTGATACCACTTGTTAGGACCGTTTTCGTATGGAGTCCTAACGGATTCTACGTGAGACCAGATCAAATAGCGTAGAATTCTATTTGATTGGCGATCCAATCAGTGAGAACGAACAACCTGATTGATCTAACGATTAAACAAACGTTAAGAACGAGTTGGAATAGATCAGGAACGAACTACGAACTTGGATGGGCGACTTAGAACGCTCTGGACGGCTAGGGTATGAAAGTATTCGAAGTGTTATGTTTTTTCACAAATTATGCGGTATTTATAGGTTTTAAGTGTCCATTCGTACGACTGTACTATTAGCATGGCTCAGTCGTACGACTAACTCATGCGCCTGACTCATATGCATGACTGAAGGTTCAGTCGTGCGACTGAGTCAATCTTATGTCTCAGTCATACGACTGATCCAGTCTCCTGGTTTAGTTGTGCGACTAGTCCATAAGTATGGTTCATTTGTGCTTATGGTCCATAAGTATGGTCCATTAGCATGAATAACCATTTGACTAAGTTGAACACATTTCTGAATCATTCTTGACTCAGAACTATGTACAACAACCTCAAAACTATATATAAATTTCATAAATATGAGTAATAGCAATTACAATAAGAATATGATATATACAAAGACAATTCAACATCAAACGCACATCATATTTCATTAATCATTTTCATTACATATGTGTAAGAAATGAAATACATTTACATTAAAGACCATAAACTAGGAAAAATGTATCAACAAAATGTAATGTTGGATTCTAGAATTTTAATTTGTGTATGACACATAAAAGAGTATTAATAATTAAAATACGACAATATCAAAAATACTAAAATTGGACATTGTTAAATTTTGTAGATGGCCACCAACAAGAATGAAAATAATGATATCCCGTCCGCTCACTCATTATCATTAAGGACCGTTATCCAAAAGGAGCGTGTAAACCATAACAATTTTACTTATTGGTTTTGAAACTTGAGTATTGTTCTCAAGCAAATGAAATGGTCATACATATTAGACGATCCGATTCCCGATCAACTCAATGAGGAAGATGAGGAGGCCTACAATAATTGGGTGAAATACACTAAGGACTCGGTCCAATTGTCTTGCCTCATGTTGGAAAGTATGACCCCGGATCCTAAAAAGGAGTACGAACATCACGGAGCATACGATATGATTACCCAGTTGAAGGAAACGTTCCAACAACAAGCAAGGGTAGAGCGCTTCAAAATGGTTCGAGCACTCCATGCATATCATATGGATGACACCCAATCGGTCTCATATTATGTACTTACGATGAAGAGCCACATTAACCGCCTCAAAAGGCTGAATTGTCCCGTCTCGAAAGCGTTAGCTACGGATTTGATCCTTAACTCTTTGTCAAAAAGGTTTGACAACTTTGTCATGAATTATAACATGAACGGGTGGGACAAAGCTTCACTCTATGCTCAAAACAGCCGAGGCGGCCATGGGTAAAAAGGTTTTACCCGTTCTCACCATCAATGAAGGTGGGAGCAAGAAGAGGCCTCACCCTGCACCCAAGGCAAGTGTTGCCAAGGGTAAAGGGTATGTTTGGGGAAAGGTAAAGGGAGTCGTAAAGGCGCCACCACCAAAAACAGCGGAGAAGAAGCAACAGTTTGCTTCGAATGACCCATGCTTTAAATGTGGAGAGATAGGACATTGGGCAAGGAATTGTCCTGTCCATCTCAAAGAGTTGCAAGCTAAGAGGGATGCCAGGCAAACCTTAGGTACAATTTTCATGATTCGTATTGATCTAAATTTAATATCCTACAACACATAGGTATTGGATACCGGACGTGAAACTCATATTTTTAATTTGTTGCAGGGGTTCAAAAGAAGTAAGGACTTCAAGAAAGGGGGTGTTACCCTCTACATGGAGAATGGGCCAAAAGTTCAAGTTGAAGACCGAGGGGACTACATCTTGAAGCTCCCAAATGGTTTGGAAGCAATTTTGAACAATGTTTTGTATGTTCCTAGTTTGACTAGGAACATTATTTCAGTTGCCCAATTAAGACAATATGGTAATGTTTTGACATTTATTGAAAAGGAATTCATGTTTCTTTAAATGACATCTTTTATTTTAAAGCTGTTCCTATTAATGGTATTTATGAATTGGTTCGTGAAAACATATTATATAATACTCATTATACCAAACCACCACCAAGAAGCTCAAATTGGATTTGAGTGACACCTATTTTTGGCATTGCCATCTTGGTCATATAAACAAGAAGCGCACACAAACACTTCAAAAGAATGGTCTTTTAAAAGCAAGTGAATATGATTCATTTGATGTATGTGAATCTTGTTTACAAGGCAAAATGACAAAGGCACATTTTAGTGGCAAAACTGAAAGGGCAAAAGATTTATTAGGTATCATACATTTGGATGTATGTGGTCCTTTTAAGCCAATGACTAGGTACAATGAAAGATACTTCATTACCTTTATCGACGGCTATAGTCGATATGGGTATGTGTACTTGTTAAGACACAAAGATAAAGCTTTTGAAATGTTCAAAACCTTCTAGAATGAAGTAGAAAATCAACTGAACAAGTCAATAAAAATTCTCCGCACTGATAGAGGAGGTGAATACCTAAGTGATGCTTTTAGAGATCATCTTAGAAGTTGTGGGATTGTCTCACAACTATCTCCACCTGGAACACCACAACACAATGGTGTGTCCGAAAGGAGAAATCAAACTCTATTGGATACGGTTCGATCTATGATGGCTAGAAGCTCATTGCCTATATCATTTTGGGGTTTGGCTTTGCCCTCTACGGCCCATATTTGGAATATGGCCCCAACAAATAAAGTGGAAAAGACATCTTTCGAAATATGGCGTGGAAGGGTTTTATCTCTATCATATTTAAAGGTGTGGGGATGTGAGGCTTATGTTAAGACTCCCACCTTAGACAAACTAGAAATTCATTCCACTAAGTGTATCTTTATTGGATATCCTAGTGATTCTATGGGATATTGTTTCTATGATCCATTGGAACAAAAGGAGTTTGTTACCAAGAAGGCTGAGTTCTTAGAAGCTAAGTTCCTTATGGAAGGAGCTAGCAGTAGAACGGTGGATCTTGAGGAGGATCAAGACCCACAACCTAATACACGTTTGGTTGACACTAGCACTCAACATAAGGATGTTGAGAATGATCAAATGGTTGATCAATACACACAAGACGTTCGCAGATCTGGTAAAACTAGTAATCGACCTGAAAGATATGGATTTTTCGTAGATGAATGCTATGTGGTAGATTCCGATGAACCAACCACATACCATGATGCAATGTCCAATTTGGATTGTAACAAATGGCTTGAAGCCATGAACGTTGAGAGGCAATCCATGTATGACAACCAAGTATGGGACTTGGTTGTACCACCTCTTAACCCCAAAGTGGTTGGTAGTAAGTGGGTTTTTAAGAAGAAAACCAATATGGATGGAAACTTGGATACTTATTAAGCTAGACTTGTCACAAAGAGATTCACTCAAACTCAAGGGGTTGATTATGATGAGACCTTCTTGTCGGTTGCAATGCTAAAGTCGATTAGGATATTATTTGCCATAGCTGCTCATTATGATTATGAGATTTGGCAAATGGATGTCAAAACTGCTTTTCTAAATGGATATCTTGAGTAAGATGTCTATATGGTTCATCCTGAAGGTTTTGTCGATCCAAAACATCCTAACAAAGTATGCAAGTTAAAGAAATCAATCTATGGATTGAAGCAAGCATCAAGATGAAGAGGTAATCAAATTCGGGTTCATCAAAAACGCTGATGAAGCATGTGTGTATAACAAAGCTAGTGGGAGCATCATCACTTTTCTAGTATTGTATGTTGATGACTTCCTACTACTTGGAAATGAAGTTCCAACTTTGGAGGGTGTAAAAACCTGGCTTGGAAGCTGTTTTTCCATGAAGGATCTTGGTGAAGCCGCCTATATTTTGGGAATAAAGATCTATAGGGATAGATCAAGGTGGTTGATAGGTTTAAATCAAAGTGCATACATTGATAAGATCTTGAAAAGGTTCAAGATGGAAAACTCTAAGAAAGGTACGATGCCTATTCAATAAGGAACGATATTGAGTACGACTTAATGTCCAAGCTCAAAGGTTGAGCAAGATAAAATGAAGGGAATCCCGTATTCGTCTGCTATAGGATCCATCATGTATGCAATGATATGAACTAGGCCGGACGTGTCATGCGCTTTGAGCATGACAAGCCGATACCAGCAAAATCCTAGAAATTGTCATTGGATGGTTGTTAAGAACATATCTAAATACCTAAGGAGGACTAAAGATATGTTCCTAATCTATGGATCTGGTGAAGAGGAACTCGTGGTAAAAGGTTACATGGATACGAGTTTCCAAACTGATCGGGATGATTCACGATCACAATCGGGATACATTTTTATCTTGAATGGAGGAGCAGTCTCTTGGAAGAGCTCTAAGCAAGATATGGTGGCATTATGAACTACAGAGTCAGAATACATCGCCGCTTCCTTAGCAGCTCAAGAAGCTTCATGGTTGAAGAAATTCATTGCCGATCTAGGGGTGGTCCCTTCCATTCAGGATCCCCTAGAAATTCTTTGTGATAACGAGGGTGCAATTGCTCAAATCAAGGAACCCCGTGCACATCAAAAGACAAGGCACATTGAGCGGAGATTTAACTACATATGGGATGAAGTTGAAAAGGGAAAGATATATATTCGTGAAGTTCACACGGATCAAAACATTGCGGATCCACTCATGAAGCTCCTTGAAAAGGCAAAGCATGAAAGTCATACTTGTGCCATGGGACTTCAATATTCTAGTGACTAGATTTAACCTTTTAATTTTGTATTTAGATATTGTAACCTTTCATTACTTGAATAAATTATTTGGTTATAATGTTTCAACTAATGTTCCTATTTTTCATGTTTAATCCATGAGTAAATCGTCTACTCAAAACGTCCGTAGTCATTCATACTTGTGGGAACAAGTATGAGGGCAAGACTATTATGAACTTGAATTGGTGGATATTCATATGGATGAATATAGAGCAAAGGGTTGTTGCCAAGGTTCGTAGATATTTGTGGGATACAAATATTAGACTGACCCGCATCTCAAATATTACTACATGGAATCTTCTTGATTTATCATAAGTAATTTTGAGTAAAGGCGAATATCATTTTGTATCCACTGACTTGAGATACATATTGGGTCTTGATATTCACCAAGTATTATACCTTGACTTAGTTCTTCGCTATTCTGAAACATGGCAGTACACAAGGCTAAATTCAGATATAGTACAAGGTGATTATGATAGACGTATGTAGTCAAGATTTCTCCCTCTTATTCGTTAAGAGTAAGATGTCTAAGGCCTTCTAAAGTTAAATCAATAGAAAATGACCATTCTGTGTCTCTGGGATTTAACATGACATCTGTGACAAAAGGATAGATGATTGATTCACCTAAAACATTTTCAAGTAAGGTACTTGATGAGGATGCTGTTATTGAATAGCTCTTAGTCATACGTATTGTAAGGCCCCGTTCCCGGGCACCTCACAGCTGGTCATTCATCGCACATAAACATTTTAAATTGTTCATCTATTTTGCAGCGGAATTTAAAACTTCCATTTATAACTAAAAACATGTCATTTCATAACATTACAATATTCGTTTCCATTTCAAAATACATTGACATGTCAAAATATGGATGCCAGCCTCAACAACTGAGTAGTCGCCCCGTGCCATCCTCAGCAACATACCTACCAACTGGAAACACATTAAAGTCAGCGTTGCTGAGTGAGTTCTAGTTTTATATTAAAAACATACTTTACTTTCCATCAAAACCGCTCTTACATACATACGATCATACAACATACGTACACGTAGATAATATTATTATTATCTTCATCATTCATTCATTAGCTTTCATTCGTGTACCGTGCATCGTTAATGTTCACGTTCTTTCTTAACTCTTTCTTTCGTTCGTACGTTCCTTACTTTCATTCATACATTTGTTACATTCGTTCGTACATACATTACTTTCATTCTTACGTTCATTTCATTCATTCGTACGTTCATTACTTTCATGCACCCTCTACCTTTCACTTCCATCTAGGTCCGGTCACACTTTACCCTCTTCATGGCACACAGCCATGATTACTGAGGTCGAGTGACAGGGACCCCGTTTCATGCGTTATCACTATGTTTCTTCTGTTCATTATCGTCATTCGTTCGTTCTTTAGCTTTCGTTACGTTCATTACCATTCGTTCGTTTCATACTTTCTTTCTTTCACAGTTATCTCTCTCTCATTCATCAACTCACGCGATACTCCCGACTCATGTCCGAAGACTGATACTGTGCCGGGCCCTGTACACAAACCCCCGACTCATGTCCGAAGACTGACACAGTACTGGAGCACGCGATCTGTTCCTCATTCGTCTCATCTCACTCTCACGCACTACTCCCGACTCATGTCCGAAGACTGATACTGTGCCGGGGCCTGCACACAAACCCCCGACTCATGTCCGAAGACTGACACAGTATCGGAGCACGCGATCCTCTACTCATCCTCTTACATCATGTCTCATGCAATATCCCTGACTCATGCTCGAAAGCTGATGCTGTGCCGGGGCCTGCTCACAAACCCCCGACTCATGTCCGGAGACTGACACAGCACCGGGATACGCGACAAAGATCCCGTATGAGTCAATCACCTGGATTGAACTCCATCCAAGTCTGTTGCAACACAAAGTTGCTCACCTCACTATCTCATCTCATGAAATACCCTCGACTCATGTCCGAAGACTGATGCTGTACCGGGGCCTGATTAACAAACCCCCGACTCATGTCCAAAGACTGACACAGTACCGGAGTACGCAAAAAGGACCTCTTACGAGTTTGTTGCGACACAGAGTCGCTCACCTCATACATACACTCACTAGCTTAACGTTCGTTCATTCATACATTAGTGCATGCATTCGTTCATCATGTTCCTCTTTTATTATCCTTTAACTTTACGTTACATAATACTTTTCATTACATTCATTAGCGTTCAACGTAAAGCCAAGGGAAGACATATATACATAATAAGGAACATACACATAATCATAAACATACATCATCACCATACAAGGCATCATACATATATAGTATACAGCAGGTATACCCATGCAACATCATCATCATCATCTTGCCTATATTACTGTTTACCCAAATAAATCTGGTCTTGCTAAACTTAAATCCGTATACCTTATTCTGACTCATCCGCATTTGTCTGACCATCCGCATTGGTCAATGCGGATGAGTAATGCCTTAGCCGCATTTCATGAACTTGTCCGCATTGGTCAATGCGGCTGGCAATTGCCTTACCGCATTTCATAGGTCGTCCGCATTAGTCAATCCGGGTGAGATGCCTTGGCCATTTCTTTCCATTAGGACAATGCGGATGATATAATGTCTGGTTAGCATTTCCTTAGCCTTCCGCATTGGTCAATGCGGGTCACTGCCTTGACCGCATTCGCTTGGTCATTCGCATTGGCTAATGCGGATGACCACCTTGGCCATCTTTGCCTTGGCAGTCCACATTGAGCAATGCAGTTGAGTGTGGCAACCTGCAACTCAACCATTCTCTTAACTCCTTCATCATCTTAACATCTTTAAAACACAGAATCATCATATTATGCATCTAGATTCACCTAGACATCATGTATACCATTCTAGTGCATACCGTAACAGTGTACCTATGAACATTCATGTGTGGTCTATCTATATACCTGCTCTGAAACGTGTACACCCACTTCCCGAACAGGTCATATACACGTACACATACACATACATACACATATCATACACATACACACGCGGATTAACACCCGAATCCTGAAAACAGTTTGAAGATGTGTTCATGCCCTAAAATCGTTCAAAATGCATAAAAGAAGGGGTCTTAGAACTCACCTTAGCAGCTCTTCGAATCAACAAACCTCCCTAGCAAATTCAGCACCGAGAAACTCCGAACACAGCCTCTAAACACCGAGAACTTCGGTCACAAGTTCCAAACTAAGTCAAAACCGCATGTAAACTCAAGAACTAACCTTTTGCAGCTTCTTTTCCTTTTCTTCTTCTCCAAAGACCCGATCTGCTTTTGTTTTCAGCTTTTGCCAAGAGCCAAAAAGCAGAATTGCTTTTAAGGAGGTGACCATACCTCTTTTATTAATAAAATATTGAAGTTTCGTACTTTGTACGCTTTACCCCCTCCCACTTGTTTCCCTTTTCTTTTCTTTCAAGATACTTCTCTTTTCTCTTCTTTTAAATAAATTTCGGGGTGTTACAAGTCTACCCCCCTTAAAAGGGGTTTCGTCCCCGAAACCTGTCGCTTCCTGAACAGTTACAGGTAACACTGTCTCACCTCTTACTTGATCTTGCACTTAAACTTAGATCCCTTTAGGCTTCACTGCACCCGCACAAGTGAAACCATTATCCTCCTTAGCTCATTCTCTTCCTCTTATCAGTAATGGCCACCAGTTGCTACTTATAGTTGAGTACTTTGTCCCTCTCAGCGTTCTCTAGTGGCACGATCATATCCTTATCGATTGAGCACTTTCTTAGACGGGATACATGGAACGTCAATTGAAGTCCACTTAACTCATCAGGTAACTTCAGTTGGTGTGTCACTTCTCCTACCTGAGCAACAACTGTAAATGACCCTCTATACTCTTGTATTAGCTTTACTTGATTTCCGAATCGTACGATCCACTTTCCTGGCGAAGACTTCATCATAGCCCATTGTCGTAGGTTGGCACTGAACTCTTATCGAACACCGTTAATCAATTCATCTTGTTGCAGAACTCGATGCTCGGCTCATACGTTACTGTTCAATTCACCCGAAGGTGTACGTCTATCCACCTATGTCCGTCCTAGACAGTCTAGCAGGAATAAGTGCTCTCTCTCTATTCTACCGTGCAATCCTCTAGGGCATTAGGTAACCTAGTGGACTTACTAATAGCACTCCCTACATCGAAGGACGTCGATCTTCCTACTCTTGACATGCAACTTACCGTATAAGGAAATAGGGATAAAACTACTACTAGCACTATAATCACGGTAAAGATGCACAAATCTAAATTACTAGAAACGTACTAGAAGTTACCTTGGAGTCTGCCTAGCCTCCTCCCGATCAAAGCAAAAGCTTTAGCCCTCACCCTCTGTTCTTCTTCCTCGCACCGGAGCTTCCCGCCTTTGACTTCTTATAGTCCCTGCTCATATGCCCAGCCTCGCCGCAGTTGTAGCACTTAGCCACGCGGCAATCCCTTGCCCTGTGGCCTTCCTTCCCACATTGAAAACAGACGTTCAGTCCCCATTTGCACTCCCCTTCATGACCTTTACCACACTTCTTGCATTCCTCGCCCTTTCTCGTTATCCTCTCCGGATCATCAATCCTCATCACCTTACCTTTGGCCACCATTCCACCATCACTATCTCGCCTCGCTTTCCTCTTCTCAACACAGGCTTGCTCCCCCGCTTCGCCTGTTATCGCTATCGTCTCCTGCTCGTCATACAACCTTCCCACCAAATCCATTGCCGACCTAAACGTGCTTGGTTGGGAAGCGATCATGTGCCTACGGATATCCGTCGGCAAGCCCTGGATATACCTTTTGATCTTCGGCGAAAGAGGTGTCACTTGATCCGGCACCAGTCGTGCCATCTCGTTGAATTTGGTGGTGTACTGCTGATGCGTCATCGACCCCGCTTCCAACTGCAGGAACTCCCTTTCAACTTTATTCATTTCAAGGTGGGGACAGAACTCCTCAATCACCAGCCTTTTCAACCCTGACCATCTCATCCTTCCGATAGCCCGACTACCCTCAGCTTGGACTATATTGTCCCACCAGTACAAAGCTGAGTCCACGAAAGAGTGGGCGGCAAACTTCACTTTCTGATCCTCCCGGCACTCACTGATATTCAGCACGGCTTCCATTTCCCTCACCCACCGGTGAGCAGAAGCAGTAGTGCCATTACCATCAAACGTTGGGGGCCTGCATCGTTGAAATGCCCCGTAATTATAGCCTCTTGCCGCCTCCGGCGTAGGTACTTCCTCCTCTTCTTCCTCTTCGTCATCGAAGAAAACCGTTTCAGTTTCAGTCCGTCTCATTCCGCCCGTAGGTTTACCCCTCTCCTGTCTCTCCTCATCCCTAACAGCCTTTATCACTTCAGTCACAACAGACGGTAAGATCGTCTGCATGACCTGGTGTACTTCTTCCACAACCGCCTCTCTCATCGAGGCTCTCAAATTGGTGCTTTCGTCTGCTCCCTCCTGATGAGGAGCCTCATGTTCCTCATGAACCACCTTCTCCACTCTAGATCGTGCTCTCGTGACTCGTGGTTCAACACCACGTCCGCCACCACCTCCACCACATGAAGCCTTAGAAGATCTACCACCAGCCATCCTCTATCACACACTGAAAGATTCAAACAGCAACACGGTCATTCAAGGGAACAGCTCAGTTCACGTCAAGTATAGTAAGTCCCTAATTACAGTGATCAGTTGTGATTAGCCACTTACCTTACTTTTCATATCCCGAGCATTACCTGTCCTGACTATATTAGCATCTAAATCTATCAGCAACACATAAACACATAACATGCGCACATAATACCGGTTAACCTTAAGAAAATACCTGATGGCACGCAGCTACTCAGATTGGCATCCCTTCCCTTCTGTCCCATTTTCAGTTCAAGTTTAGGTTTATTTTGAAGATTTACCCATTTCACTTAAACTTTGGCTCTGATACCAACTTGTAAGGCCCCATTCTCGGGCACCTCACAGCTGGTCATTCATCGCACATAAACATTTTAAATCGTTCATCTATTTTGCAGCGGAATTTAAAACTTTCATTTATAACTAAAACATATCATTTCATAACATTACAATATTCGTTTCCATTTCAAAATACATTGACATGTCAAAATATGGATGCCAGCCTCAACAACTGAGTAGTCGCCCCATGCCATCCTCAGCAACATACCTGCTAACTGGAAACACATCAAAGTCAGCGTTGCTGAGTGAGTTCTAGTTTTATATTAAAAACATACTTTACTTTCCATCAAAACCGTTCTTACATACATACGATCATTGATGTGTTGCAAAACACATCTGTTTTCCATGCGATTTCTGTATATATTTTTAGTGTTTATTTCCCGTTTTTATTAGTTTTCGGTTTCTATTTACGTATTTGTGTATTTGCAGGTATTTGTGGTTCAAGGAGCATAAATGGTTGATTTTTGAAGAATAAACAAGCATGCGAGCTAAGGAACGGAAGAAGCTTGGTCAAATGGAAGAATTCTGAAAATCCTTATCTTGGCGCATCGCCAAGATGATGACAGGATCTGAGAGACGCGAGAAGATTCCCGCGTCAGAAATCGACTATTTTGTTTTTAGCGCGTAGCGAAGATTTTGGGGTTATTTTAGTGACGCGCTAAGATTGCTAAACCGAGAAATTTTGCCCTATATCATTATTTAAGGTTTTATAAAAAAACCAGAGGGGGAGGCAGACGGCAGAGGCGATTAAAACAGACTTTTGAGATGATTTTGGAGCATTTGGAAGGCCAAGAACAAGATCCAAGCAAGAGAATCAAAGAACCTCGGGTGTTAATCATTCGGTTTTTAGTTTTCTTTCGTTTAATCTTTCCCTATCCATGTTTCGTACTTTTGATTTCTCTTTCGTCTCTGTTTGGATGATGTTTCTTGGCTAAACTTCTGTAGCTACCTAGGTTTGATGAATATACATTGTTTAGTTTAGTATTCTTTCGGTTTTTGGATTGTACTTGTGTTTAAAAGTTAATGATAATGATTTGGTTTGCATGATCAGTTGTGGATGTGTATTTAGATCTGTTCTTATGATTGATTTATTGCTTCACATGTGTCTTGGTGATTGTCTGTCATATAATGGATGCATGCTAGATCGTTCGCCTTGTGTTTGCGGTTTTTAGATGATTTGGTAGACGTATTGAATCATTGAAGTAATTGATCTTGAATTGGACTAATCAAATATGCAACTAATCTTAATACTATGAGGTTAATAGGTTATCAGGTTATCTTGTGTGATTGATTGCTAGGTTAGAGTCTCTGTGAGGAGTTCAATCTAGTTTCCCGCTATATCATAGTTTCCTGAGTCTGATTAGGCATTCCAGATCTATCCCCTTACCTTTAGGTATTGTGACACTCGCGCCGTGAGGTAGAGTGTCTATCGGGTGTGTTATTAGCTCTCTTGGAGAACCTGTGAGGGTAATCCACAAACCGGTGTTTTATCGGCTTATTAGGTCTATCTAGTTGCTTTCCTTGAAAGTGTCGAGGTTTCTCTAGGTTCCTTTTAAGTTAGCATCTCTAGATCCCGGTTACACAAGTCTTTCCAAAACCGTTAGAAGAACAGCCAAAACGTGTATAGGATTCTGCCTAGGTAGTGTTTTTAATCATCTGAACTCAATTCTAGTCTTTTCCCTGTGTCTGTCCTGTTTTCAGTTCTTTCTAAAGCAATTTAAAAACAAACCCCCTATTTTACTTTTGCTTAGTATTTTAGTCGAGTCTTAGGTAAGTTTAGTTTTCGTTTTCCATACAGAAGTCTTTGGGTTCGATAACTCGGACTTAATAGCTATTTTGCAGTCGACCGGTACACTGCCGGTTGTGTTGCTTAGGATCGAGTCTTAGTTTTATAAATTTAAAGCTTTTTAGTGTCTAGTTAGAGTTTTATTTGTTAGTTTATTGTAGTATAGTCTAGCACACATCAAAAGTTTTTGGCGCCGTTGCCGGGGACTTCTTGGCGATTGCGTTAATTAGACTTACTTGATTTAATTGCTATTTGTGCTAAGTGTTTTTAATTAGTTTGTTTTTAATTCTATTTGTTTTTATTTTATTTGTTTGAGTCAGTCTTACAGTTTTAATTTTGTGTTTTGCAGGTTTATGCCCCGCTTGAGATCACAAGGACCACCTCCGGATCAAGATTTGCAGCTTGCGTTGCCCACATTTGAGGTTGGTACGTCTTCTCTTTCTGTTTTTGATTCTACACCTTTTCCTACACCTCCTTCTTCTACTTCTTCTGCATATCCTAGCCCACCTAGTTCACCACATACACATATGGCTGAGAATCTGACTGTTCATCAGCAAGCCACCCATGGCTTCACAGGAGTTAGCAATCCAATCACACTTCCTGCCATTGCTAATGATAACTCCTGGCAGATCCCATCCTACATCATGACAGCTATCTCTAATAACTGTCAATTCCATGGACGTGAGGATGAGGACGCACCTGCACACATAGGTCGCTTAGAGCGAATTGGTAGAACTTTCAAGTTGCAGGGTGCATCTGATGATGCCATTTTCTTACAGCTGTTTCCATTTTCACTTGCTGATCGAGCCGCCACTTGGCTCGAATCTCATGCAGCTGGTACATTCACCACTTGGCCGGCTCTTCGTGAGCGTTTTCTTCATAAGTATTTTCCGCCGGCCAAGGCATCTAGGCTTAGAGATGAGATCCACTCATTCAGGATGGAGCCGGACGAGCCTTACTATCGTGCTTGGGAGAGGTTTCAAAACCTCCTTAGTCGTTGCTCCCAGCATGGCTTGTCCCAATGGGCTTTAGTTGAGAAATTTTATAATGGGTTGAATTATGAAACTAGGGCTAGATTCGATACTTCTGCGGGCGGGCACTTAATGGGTAAGAAAAACGTGAATGAATGTAATGAAATGTTTGAGAGTTTTGCCCAAGCAGAACATGAGCAGCGGTCTGGAAACAGGAATTCCAGTCCTGCTACTAGTACCTCATCCAGAGGAGTTCACCATGTCACCATGGATACTAGTGTGGCTGCTGCTCTTGATAGTCTAGTTCGTGAGGTGAGAGAGTTGAAGAAAAAGGTTGATAGGTGTGAGCTATGTAGAGGTGACTGTGCCACTAATGAGTGTCCTCTGATAGGTCAAGAACAAGCTAGCTATGTTAATAATTCTTATAACTCCGGTTGGAGAAATCAAAACAATTCTAGCTGGCGTTCTTCAGGTGCTCCCCCAGGTTTCCAACAGGGTTCTAGTCAAAACCAGGGGCAGGGTAGTGGTCAGAATCAAGGTGTTAGTTAGGGTAGTGGAGAGTTGAGTAGGATAGAGAATCTATTAACTCAATTAGTGGTCAAAGATGCAAAAACACAACAGATTCTAGCTGAGCATGATATTCTTCTGAAAAACCAACAGTCAGCTTTCCTAGATCTCCAGAGGACCGTAGGGGACATAGCTAGAAGGTTAGATGAGAGGCCCCCAGGTCAGTTACCCGGTAATACTCAACAAAACCCGAATGCACATGTTAAAGCCATTACTACTAGGTCGGGTAGGAGGTTAGATGAGGTTAGAACTCCTATAGTTGAGGAAGTTGTGTTTGAGAAAGATGAGAGAGAGGTAGTTGAGAATCCCTCTGGGGATAAGGTTGTTAAGAAGACTAGTGTGTTTGAGCATTCTCCTGAGATTGACCATTCCCGTCTCCCGTTTCCTGATAGGCTTAAGCATCAAAAGTATGAAAGGGATTACGGGCACTTTTTAGATCTCTTTAAGCAATTAAAGGTCAATCTCCCGTTCATAGAAGTGATTAAGTGGATGCCTAAGTATGTGAAATTTCTGAAGGATCTCCTGAAAAATAAAAGCAAACTGGGTGAGATTTCAAGTCTCTTTGTCGGGTGAGTGTTCTACGGTGGTTATGAACCAACTACCGGAGAAATTGGCAGATCCCGGGATTTTCACAATCCCGTGTCTGTTTGGTAGTGAGGTTCAATGCCACGCGTTGGCGGATTTAGGAGCTAGTATTAACCTTATGCCTTATTCCTTGTATGAGAAATTAGGTTTAGGTGAATTGAGTCCAACGCGCATGACACTTTCCCTTGCTGATAAATCTGTTAAGCACCCACGGGGAATTGTAGAGAATTTGTTGCTGAAAGTTGGTAAGTTTGTATTCCCCGTTGATTTTGTGGTTTTAGACATGGAGGCTGATGAACGTGTTCCTATTATCTTAGGTCGACCCTTTTTGTGTACTGCTAAGGGAAATATTGATGTGTTTAGGGGTCAGATCACACTTCACGTAGGAGAAGAGAGTGTTGTGTTTGAGGTAGCCAAATCAATTAGGAGTCCTAGTATTCCGAAAGAGTCGGTTTCCTTGATCAATTCTTGTGAGGTGGTTGATAGGAAAGTGGAGAATGTTAAGAGTATAGAGAATAGTGCTAAAGTTGTTTGTGTTGAGAGAGCATATTCTGTCGAGGAAGAGGAGGAATTGGATAAGATAGTTGATGAGTTTTTGAGAATTTGTGAAAAAGATGATGAGTTGTTTGCTTCTGAGTTTGAAAATTTTGTGATGATTAAGGATAAATCCCCAAGTGTGGGGATGTTAGAGTTTGAAAGAAAACCGCCACCGTTTGCAAAACCCAAGTGTGGGGATTGTGATAGCTTGATTGAGTCTGAATATGGTGGGTTTTTCTTTGGTAATGAGTCTGGTTATGATGTAGTGAGCATCGGGGGTGAGCTGGGTCTTCATGATCCCCCGTAAGTTGATCTTGGAAGATAGTATTTGGGTAGTGACCCATTTGTAGAGTTTGTAGAGTTGGTTTGCTTGAGTTTTAGGTAGTTTGTGTCGGTTTTTATGTTTCGTGTGCTTTGTTTTCGTGTCTTGTTAAGTGTTTGCAGCGAAACGATTATTCGGTTGCAATTTGACACATGACCGGGATGCTACTAGGTAAGTTTTCCCACTTGAGCCATGTTAAAATAGGTAAAAAGATTATTGGGGTCGAAATTTGGCTAAGGCATGAAAATTTTCGAAACCTTCTGAACAAAGTGCAACCTCGCGTTACGCGCCAGGATGGTCTTGATGTTCTCGCGTAGCGCGAGGTTCCTCGCGTGTCGCACCGTACTTTGCCTTAATCCCTCGCGATACGCGAGGGATCCCAGGATTTTCAAAAAAAAAAAAAATTTTTACCTAATTTTCACCATTTCACTCATTTTTCCACCATTTTCTACCTTCTACCATCATGTCATCCATTTTTCCACTTGTTTAAGCAAACTTGAAAGTCTCAAACTTGTGTTCCCCTGTTTGTTGAGCCAGATTGTTTATTTTTATTGAGTCTGTTTGATGCTGTGTTTGCCTGGTAGAGTGTTTGTTTTACAGATTTGGAATAATTCACCCGTACTCAATCTCCATTCGGGTGAATATATCCAACACTTTTTAAGGAGGCAACCAGTGATTCCTGATCGTGAATGAAATGCTATACGATCAGAGGTTTTAGATTTAGACTGTGCACAAATGGAATTTGCTTATTACCAGCTAAGTCTTTTCCAAAACTCTTCTTATTTATGTCTTTCTTTTTAATTTCCACATTGAGGACAATGTTAAATTTAAGTGTGGGGATAGGAAGACATGTGTCTTAGGTTTAATTTAATTGAGTCAGTCAGTCTTTAATTTGTTGAGTCAGTCAGTCTTTAATTTGTTGAGTCAGTCAGTCTTTAATTTTTGTGTGTGTTAGTTTTTATTTTAGTGTGTTCTTTTAAAAAAATAAAAATAAAAAAAATAAAATAAAAAAAATAAGAAAATTAGAAAATGTCCCTGATTTTGATGTTTGCATATATTAAAAAATGGAAAATGATAGATAAAGTCAGGTGTCTGGTTTTTAACTACTATATGTATGAGATAAATAAATAATTGAAAACGTGTCTAATTTGGGATGCACAGGTAGGCCCAGCCGATTATGAAGGGTTTTCACAGATGTATTCTAATCCATCTAATTAAATATTTAATTCAATATATGTGTTCTCGCTAAATGAAAGTTGAAACTGTTGGAAGGTTGAAAAAGCACCACTGTAGGTTGATACACGTTTGTATTTAAGATTAGTAATAGTTGGCACACAGTAGGTGGCGCCTTAGGATTCCATCTTAGTGTTGTGTGAGGTTTAAGATGACAATTAGGTGCGAGAGGATTGTGACTCTTTTGTCAAAAGCCTCTAGGCTAGTGCTTAATGATTGTGGCCTGAAGCTTATGTGCTTGACTGCTGGGATGGTGACTTGGCTGGCAACACCTCTGAGTTAGGGTTGTGATATTGTGACTCTTTTGTCGAAAGCCTCTAGGCTAGTGCTTAATGATTGTGGCCTGAAGCTTATGTGCTAGACTGCTGGGATGGTGACTTGGCTGGCAACACCTCTGAGTTAGGGTTGTGATTGCGTTGTTTTAAGTCTTGCACAACTTAGGAAAAAACTATATGCTATATTTATATAAAAAAAAATGAGAAAAGCATAAAAAAAAGAAAAAAAATAAGTGCTAAAAAAAAAATTTAGTGCAGCTTAGCTTTCATCCAAAATAAGTTAGTTTTAAATACACGTGGGTATTGGGTTACAGTGGTAGAAAAATCATGGATTTTTGATTTAATCTTTGCTTTGAGGGCTTGAAAACAGGAATAGATACCGACTTGTGAGGATCATGATAAATAAAAATATAATACTTGAACTTAAATGCTATACTCTTGGGGATTTGGATGATCGGCGGTTGGGTTTAAATGGACAAACATACCTTGTGATCGCGGTTAACACGTTAGTAAATTTTAATAAGTAATTGGACTTAATTGTTGGAAACCAGATTTAAACTTGACTATGATTCCATTTGCATAAGTCTTTTTCAGGGACGAAAAAGAGGTAAGTGTGGGGATACTTGATGTGTTGCAAAACACATCTGTTTTCCATACGATTTCTGTATATATTTTTAGTCTTTATTTCCCGTTTTTATTAGTTTTCGGTTTCTATTTACGTATTTGTGTATTTGCAGGTATTTGTGGTTCAAGGAGCATTAATGGTTGATTTTTGAAGAATAAACAAGCATGCGAGCTAAGGAACGGAAGAAGCTTGGTCAAATGGAAGAATTCTGAAAATCCTTATCTTGGCGCGTCGCCAAGATGATGACAGGATCTGAGAGACACGCCAAGATTCCCGCGTCAGAAATCGACTATTTTGTTTTTAGCGTGTAGCGAAGATTTTGGGGTTATTTTAGCGACGCGCTAAGATTGCTAAACCGAGAAATTTTGCCCTAGATCATTATTTAAGGTTTTATAAAAAAAAACCAGAGGGGGAGGCAGACGGCAGAGGCGATTGAAACAGACTTTTGAGACGATTTTAGAGCATTTGGAAGGCCAAGAACAAGATCCAAGCAAGAGAATCAAAGAACCTCGGGTGTTAATCATTTGGTTTTTAGTTTTCTTTCGTTTAATCTTTCCCTATCCATGTTTCGTACTTTTGATTTCTCTTTCGTCTCTGTTTGGATGATGTTTCTTGGCTAAACTTCTGTAGCTACCTAGGTTTGATGAATATACATTGTTTAGTTTAGTATTCTTTCGGTTTTTGGATTGTACTTGTGTTTAAAAGTTAATGATAATGATTTGGTTTGCATGATCAGTTGTGGATGTGTATTTAGATCTATTCTTGTGATTGATTTATTGCTTCACATGTGTCTTGGTGATTGTCTGTCATATAATGGATGCATGCTAGATCGTTTGCCTTGTGTTTGCGGTTTTTAGATGATTTGGTAGACGTATTGAATCATTGAAGTAATTGATCTTGAATTGGACTAATCAAATATGCAACTAATCTTAATACTGTGAGGTTAATAGGTTATCAGGTTATCTTGTGTGATTGATTGCTAGGTTAGAGTCTCTGTGAGGAGTTCAATCTAGTTTCCCGCTCATATCATAGTTTCCTGAGTCTGATTAGGCATTCCAGATCTATCCCCTTACCTTTAGGTATTGTGACACTCGCACCGTAAGGTAGAGTGTCTATCGGGTGTGTTATTAGCTCTCTTGGAGAACCTGTGAGGGTAATCCACAAACCAGTGTTTTATCGGCTTATTAGGTCTATCTAGTTGCTTTCCTTGAAAGTGTCGAGGTTTCTCTAGGTTCCTTTTAAGTTAGCATCTCTAGATCCCGGTTACACAAGTCTTTCCAAAACCGTTAGAAGAACAGCCAAAACGTGTATAGGATTCTGCCTAGGTAGTGTTTTTAATCATCTGAACTCAATTCTTGTCTTTTCCCTGTGTCTGTCCTGTTTTCAGTTCTTTCTAAAGCAATTTAAAAACAAACCCCCTATTTTACTTTCGCTTAGTATTTTAGTCGAGTCTTAGGTAAGTTTAGTTTTCGTTTTCCATACAGAAGTCTTTGGGTTCGATAACTCGGACTTAATAGCTATTCTGCAGTCGACCGGTACACTGCCGGTTGTGTCGCTTAGGATCGAGTCTTAGTTTTATAAATTTAAAGCTTTTTAGTGTCTAGTTAGAGTTTTATTTGTTAGTTTATTGTAGTATAGTCTAGCAATCATACAACATACGTACACGTAGATAATATTATTATTATCTTCATCATTCATTCATTAGCTTTCGTTCGTGTACCGTGCATCGTTCACGTTCACGTTCTTTCTTAACTCTTTCTTTCGTTCGTACGTTCCTTACTTTCATTCATACATTCGTTACATTCGTTCGTACGTACATTACTTTCATTCTTACGTTCATTTCATTCATTCGTACGTTCATTACTTTCATGCACCCTCTACCTTTCACTTCCATCTAGGTCCGGTCACACTTTACCCTCTTCATGCACACACCCATGATTACTGAGGTCGAGTGACAGGGACCCCGTTTCATGCGTTATCACTATGTTTCTTCTGTTCATTATCGTCATTCGTTCGTTCTTTAGCTTTCGTTACGTTCATTACCATTCGTTCGTTTCATACTTTCTTTCTTTCACAGTTATCTCTCTCATTCATCAACTCACGCGATACTCCCGACTCATGTCCGAAGACTGATACTGTGCCGGGCCCTGTACACAAACCCCCGACTCATGTCCGAAGACTGACACAGTACTGGAGCACGCGATCTGTTCCTCATTCGTCTCATCTCACTCTCACGCACTACTCCCGACTCATGTCCGAAGACTGATACTGTGCCGGGGCCTGTACACAAACCCCCGACTCATGTCCGAAGACTAACACAGTACCGGAGCACGCGATCCTCTACTCATCCTCTTACATCATGTCTCATGCAATATCCCCGACTCATGCTCGAAAGCTGATGCTGTGTCGGGGCCTGCTCACAAACCCCCGACTCATGTCCGGAGACTGACACAGCACCGGGATACGCGACAAAGATCCCGTTTGAGTCAATCACCTGGATTGAACTCTATATGAGTCTGTTGCAACACAAAGTTGCTCACCTCACTATCTCATCTCATGCAATACCCCCGACTCATGTCCGAAGACTGATACTGTGTCGGGGCCTGATTAACAAACCCCCGACTCATGTCCGAAGACTGACACAGTACCGGAGTACGCAATAAGGACCTCTTTCGAGTTTGTTGCGACACAGAGTCGCTCACCTCATACATACACTCACTAGCTTAACGTTCGTTCATTCATACGTTAGTGCATGCATTCGTTCATCATGTTCCTCTTTTATTATCCTTTCACTTTACGTTACATAATACTTTTCATTACATTCATTAGCGTTCAACGTAAAGCCAAGGGAAGACATATATACATAATAAGGAACATACACATAATCATAAACATACATCATCACCATACAAGGCATCATACATATATAGTATACAGTAGGTATACCCATGCAACATCATCATCATCATCTTGCCTATATTACTCGTTTACCCAAATAAATCAGGTCTTGCTAAACTTAAATCCGTATTCCTCATTCTGACTCATCCGCATTTGTCTGACCATCCGCATTTGTCAATGCGGATGAGTAATGCCTTAGCCGCATTTCATGAACTTGTCCGCATTGGTCAATGCGGCTGGCAATTGCCTTACCGCATTTCATAGGTCGTCCGCATTAGTCAATGCGGGTGAGATGCCTTGGCCATTTCTTTCCATTAGGACAATGCGGATGATATAATGTCTGGTCCGCATTTCCTTAGCCTTCCGCATTGGTCAGTGCAGGTCACTGCCTTGACCGCATTCGCTTGGTCATTCGCATTGGCTAATGCGGATGACCACCTTGGCCATCTTTTCCTTGGCAGTCCACATTGAGCAATGCGGTTGAGTGTGGCAACCTGCAACTCAACCATTCTCATAACTCCTTCATCATCTTAACATCTTTAAAACACAGAATCATCATATTATGCATCTAGATTCACCTAGACATCATGTATACCATTCTAGTGCATATCGTAACAGTGTACCTATGAACATTCATGCGTGGTCTATCTATATACCTGCTCTGAAACGTGTACACCCACTTCCCGAACAGGTCGTATACACGTATACATACACATACATACACATATCATACACATACACACGCGGATTAACACCCAAATCCTGAAAATAGTTTGAAGATGTGTTCCAGCCCCAAAATCATTCAAAATGCATAAAAGAAGGGGTCTTAGAACTCACCTTAGCAGCTCTTCGAATCAACAAACCTCCCTAGCAAATTCAGCACCGAGAAACTCCGAACACAGCCTCTAAACACCGAGAACTTCGGTCACAAGTTCCAAACTAAGTCAAAACCGCATGTAAACTCAAGAACTAACTTTTTGCAGCTTCTTTTCCTTTTCTTCTTCTCCAAAGACCCGATCTGCTTTTGTTTTCAGCTTTTGCCAAGAGCCAAAAAGCAGAATTGCTTTTAAGGAGGTGACCATACCTCTTTTATTAATAAAATATTGAAGTTTCGTACTTTGTATGCTTTACCCCCTCCCACTTGTTTCCCTTTTCTTTTCTTTCAAGATACTTTTTTTTCTCTTCTTTTAAATAAATTTCGGGGTGTTACACGTATTAAGGGTAGTAAATCATTGTTAGGCGATATTTACTGCTTGCATCAATCTTTTATGAATCTTGTACAAGTGGGAGATTGTTGGATCTCATTTGCCCAAGACATATACAAGATTGATGTGGTTAGTACTTTATGATCCAAGCCGGGTCATACCCAATAACAAGCTAAACAAACACCAATAAATATTTATTTGTTGATATGATCAAACAAATAAATATTGACACCAATTTAGAAAATGGGCTTTCTAAATTATTGCATTTGAAATAGAACAAATTATATGTATAATTTGTTCATGAGAAATTATTTGTATTATTATTTAAGTAGGTTAAATAATAACAAATAAAAGTGTGTTTAAGTTATAAAATTAAAATGGGGTTTAATTTTATAAACTTATGACTTAAAGAGTGTGAAAGTTTTATGAAATTAACATGGGTGGGAACCCATTTGAACCCAAAAATCGGCCGCCCCCTTGGATGCTTTCCTTGGGATTCTTTTGTCTTGTTTTAATAGAAGACTTAAACCAATTCACACACTACTCTAAACACACTCTCTCTCACACATAAAGCAAAACTCTCTCTTCTTTTCTTGGCTGAAATTTTCGAATTTGGAAGAGTTCTTGGCTGAAATTTTCGGATTTGGAAGAAGGCATAAGAAGAGGAGTTTAGTGTTCAATTTCCTAACTAGTTGGGTGTTTGAAAAGAAGCTTGTAGGTATACTTGCTTGAGGTCTTCTCTTTGGAGGCTTCTATTCAAGAACATCATCATCTTCTCCATCGATTTCCATCTCACATCTTCTTGTTCTTAGAAAGGTTGTATTCTAAGAACACCCTATGGTGGTTTATGTTTGATAGCTTTCTTTTGACATATATTTTATCCTTGTTCTTGGGTTTGTTATGTTAGTTAATAAATAGTTTATTTCAGTAACTAAAACATGTTTCATATGTCAAAATATCTGTTGCGTTTTTGTTTAAATGGTTAAACAAACTTTGATAAACATGCAACAAACCCAATAGGAAGAAGGGTGAGGATTGGTCTCCATCAAGGAGGATACTCACAAGTACAAAAAGGATATTAGAAAATATCCAACAACAAGATGCATCGTCATTATTTTAGCTTAACGTAATACATGCTAAGAAGTAATGAACCTAGTAAGGTTGATACATAAGGAATCCTTTTTCCTAACTAGGAGGACTTTACAAAATATAAAAAGTCTTGGATAAATAGGCTTACAACCAGAAGCATCTAGTCAAAAAGATATTGCTAAGGGCATGGAACCGAGCGTAAATAATGTTACAAAAAGTTCTTCAAAGGAGTTGTACTAGCACATGTATCAATATGAACTTTAAAACAAACGTAGTTAATATTTGTAACATCAAGAGATTATAGGTAACTTTATAGCTCGGTGCATCTCAAAACTCTAACTCTTCTCAAACCCTTATTATTTTAACTTCATTTTATGACTTTATCTATTGTGTGTTAGAGTTAATTAAGAATTATATTAAGTACAAAACTATACATTAGGAAAGATTATGCATCAATATCATATTGTGATAATATATGACAATAGACTATGGTAATTCTTAACTGATTATCTGCATAACCAACAATTAAAGAACATTGACATGTTAAACTGTCATCTCGAATTATATTAGATTTAACTTATAAGTATACTTGCAGTATAGTTAATCAAGCTTGTAAGACAATCACATTTGTGCATATAATCTTGCATGAAGCAGCCACATTTGCATGAAAGGTTCGCCGTTATATATAATTTTTAGAGTTAATCTCGGTTTTGGTCCCTGTGTTTTGCAAATTGACTCCACTTGAGTACCAACGTTTATTTTGTCTCCATTTGAGTACCAAAGATTGAAAAAGTTCTCTGTTTCAGTCCAATTTTCTAACGGTGTTAACATTTTCTGTTAGATTTTTGTAAAAATACCAAAATACCCCTAAGGGCTATAAAAATATCACCATCTCCACCACACACCACATACCACCACCACCACCACACACCACCGCCACCACACACCACCGCCACCACACACCACCGCCACCACACACCACCGCCACCACACACCACCGCCGGCACACTCCACCGCCCAATTCACCGACAGTTGATGCGAAGCAAACCCCACCTCCGATTGCACCATCATTTCATCATCATCACCCTCAAGCTGTTTATGGCTGGACTGCTGACGGATTGCCATTGACTAATGTGATGGGGGAGCCGTTGCCAAGGGCTCAATGGGAATCGGGGTTATTCGCATGCCTCGGTCATAATGATGAGTTCTGTAGCAGCGATCTTGAAGTTTGTGAGTGAAATGAATCGCTTTTTTGTCATTTGTTTGAAATGAATCGATTTTGATATTCCGATCTGGATTAATTTGGTAATTAGGGTTTTCGTTATCGATCGGAGTAACTTCGAATTGATGATTTGAGTCTAATTGTGCATAAAAGAACATGAAAGTCACAGAATTTATGTGCAATTTCATTTTGTGACTCTTTATTCAGATCCGATTTACAATAATAAGTAATTTCTGCTTGTTTCCTTCTTCTAGATGGGGGCTTTCATTTTGGAGTTGATTGGTGTTTTTCTTATTCAAAATTGCATAAGTTTGGTTGATTATTGGACTGTTTTTGTTAATTAGCTTCTACTTAAGAGCTTTGTGGTTGTTTTGATGATGATGATGATGATGTTGATGAATTTGAACAGGTCTTCTTGGGAGTGTAGCTCCTTGTGTCGTTTATGGAAGCAATGTCGAAAGACTTGGATCTGCCCCTGGAACCTTTGCAAATCATTGTTTGCCTTACACTGGTTTGTATCTGATTGGAAATTCTTTGTTTGGATGGAACTGTATGGCCCCCTGGTTTTCATATCCTACGCGTACGGCAATCCGTAGGAAGTTTAATCTTGATCGGAGTGTGTCGGCGGTGGTGTGTGGTGGCGGTGGTGTGTGGTGGCGGTGGTGTGTGGTGGCGGTGGTGTGTGGTGGCGGTGGTGTGTGGTGGTGGTATGTGGTGTGTGGTGGAGACGGTGATATATTTATAGCCCTTAGGGGTATTTTGGTCTTTCTTAAAAAAATTTAACAGAAAATGTTAACATCGTTAGTTAAAAGGACTGAAACAGACAACTTTTTTAAAATTTGGTACTGAAACAGACAACTTTTTTAAACTTTTGTACTCAAATGGAGACAAAATAAACGTTGGTACTCAAGTGGAGTCAATTTGCAAAACACAGGGACCAAAACCGAGATTTACTCTAATTTTTAATTCATCAACATACAAAATTCAATGTAGCACGACACCTACTAATGTTTCATGAATAAGACTAAGAACCTAAATTCAATGCTTATATATAAGCAAGCCGGTTCTACTAACCCAACCTTCTCACTCATCATTTGAAAATCCTAATTACATATACTAAATCCATAACTTTCATAACTAAGTTAATATGAGACTTGCTTCATATTTAACTGTTCACTATTAATTAAACTTAACCAGTGATAACCGTCATAATCAAACCATACATTATACACTTAAATAACAAAGAAAAATCAAGTTTAAGTTGCATCAATAATTTCCTCAACACCGAATAACATTTTGATAAATAAAAACCAGACCCACACTTAATTCATTTGGCTTCTCGATGAGACTGCTAAACCATCCTCAAAACACCATTAAACCCCCTAGTTGCAACCTAATTAGCATTACACTAAATCTAGACTAATAGTGGTAAAACCTTGTACAACATCCCTTGTCAAATGTTGCTGAGAAGTACAGAAGAGATGTGAAATGCTGCTGGACTGTTGCTCGATGTTGCTTTCGTGGCTGCCCAAGAAAGGAGTCTTCACCATCACCTATCACACTTTTTTAACGATACCAATGCATCTAATGATGAACCTTTTTCCCTAAAGACCCTATATAAATACCATACTACCAGCTTGTTTCCCATACCAAAACCCCACTCAACAAATATTGAAAAAACTCAAGAAGATCTTGTTGCTATGATTAGGACAAGAAGGGAGCAAGATGTCACGGAGTTATTTCTTGACTCTCGTGTGGCGCTTAGATAATGATCTAAGTAAGCCGGTATGGTGTGGTTTGGTTTATAGTGCAGCGGAAGACTTGTAAGTTTAGCAAGGTTTTGCTAGAAGATTGGTAAACAAGAGTTACCAGGAAAGTACTTGTATATTACAAGGAAACAAGGTTACAAGACTTTGAGTTTACAAAGATGTTGGGTGATCTCCAAATGAAGCCTCATTACCTATTTATACTAGTTCTTCTAAGTACCTAGATCATTCTAAGTCTAGATCATTCTAAGTCTAGAATGATCTTACATAATATCTTAGATATTTACATGATAACTTCTAGTAATCTCTAGTAAACACCAAGGTCTTCAAGCATGATCTTGGAAGCTTCATGGTTGCATCTAGAGTTTCTTCATAACTCATAAAAATCAGAATATTGTAGCCCGTTCTAGAACCTTCCGAAGCTGATTTTGGTGTTTATGGGGCTGCACGTTTTGGGCAGAATTGTGCAGCCCTTTCCAGCCATTTCTAGACCCTTTGAAGGTTGGTCTAGCACCTTCCGACGTCCCTTCAGTAGTCCAGGAAGTTAGGGGCTGTTCCGGGTTCTTCCGAGCAGCCTTTGATGCCTCTAAACGTGCCCGGAACCTTCCAGAGTATGGTGTAACGACATGAAATTTTGGCGGGTCGTGACATTCTCCCCCACCTAAATTTGCAACGCCCTCGTTGCGATTCTTGAATGGTTTACGGCTCCTCATGAGTTGCATTGCGGATATCGTCTTTCCCAGATGCCTTGTTTCTAGTGGCGCCGTATGCACTTTGTTTTCCTTGATGAGGTATAATGTGTTTATGAAGGTTGCTGGAATGGCTTTGGCTTTGCGGAAAAAGTCCATTCCAAGCACAATAGGGAAGTTGTCAAGAGGCACAACAGAGAAGTTTAACTTGCCTGTCCATGTCCCGATTTTTGTCTTTACATTCCATGAGTATCCTTCGATCGTCTGCGGGTCTCCAATGGCGGGCTTGATAAAACCTTCTTGGGATGTAATAGGCATACCGAGTCTTCTAGCCTCCTCAGGTGAGATGAAGTTATGGCTTGCCCCAGTGTCGACTAGCGCCTTTGCTTGTTGTCCCTTGACTTCGATGGTTACGAATCGAAGGCCTTTTGCTTCCGAGTTCGTAGTGTTGTCCATAGTTGTTTCTGGACTTGTTTCTTTTTTCTCATTTTTCACCATTTTGAGGGGTCTTCCTTCGATTGCAGTTAAAGCGTTGAGTACTTGTAACTGCATTGCTCCCAGGTGAACCTCCCCGGTTTCGGTTGATTCCTCATTTGTCTTTGTCATTGCATTTAGGCTGTTTTTCTTTGGGCAATAACGTGGGTTATGCGGCCCGTCGCATACAACGCAACCTTTGTATGGTTCGTTAGCTATTTGTAAAGGTTTCTGAGTGTCTTCTTTTCGGAATTGATTGTTATTGTTGATGGGTCTGGCTCCCCCACCTTTTGTGTTGTTGATGTCCTCATTCGAAGACTTAGGTGATCGTGTTTCGTTACGATCATGTAGACTTTCAGCAACAGAGATGGCTGTCGACAGGTCTTGGACATTCCGACGCTCTAGCTCGGTTTTTGCCCAGAATTGTAAGCCATCTATGAAGTACACGAGCGCATCTTGGGGCGATAGATCCGGAATTTCGAGCACAAGAGTTGAAAAATCTTTGACATAGTCTTTGATTGTGCCCTTTTGTTTGAGATTACGAAGTCGAATCTTCGCTTCGTATGGGGCATTCTCCGGATAGAATTGCTTTTTGATTTCTTTTACGAAATCAGCCCAAGTCGAGATGATGAGCGTACCTTTGTCGATTTCCATGTGCATACGTCTCCACCATAGTGCAGCCGTGTCTTTTAAGTAGAGGGACGCCATCTTGATCTTCTTGGCATCATCAGTGACGTCAATGCCATCAAAATATTGTTCGATTTCCCATAGGAAGTCGTCAACAGCCCGCGCCTCTCGTTTGCCAATGAAAGGTGAAGGTTTTAGGATTTTTACCTTTGTGGAAGTGATGCTCGTGCTATCTCCGTTATTTGCTAGTGCCTTCTTTAAGATACTAACTTCGGTTTGCAATTCCTTGAAGCTTTCATGGCATCCAGCAAGTTCTTTCTCGATGTTGCTTTTTAGTTGACCCAGCTTCTTTGTAAGTACTTCTTTTATCTCGTTACGTATGACTGCAAGTGCGAGTCTAAAATTTTCTTGTAGTTCGGTGAGTTCGCCAGGAAGGGGCTCCAATTGTTGTAGCGACTCATCGACATGTTCTTTGTAGGTGTCGAATTCTGCTTTCAAGGCATTGACATGGTTTTTATACTCAACCATGGATGTTTCAGCATCTTCGACTCTTTTGTCCAAGCTAGCCATAATCTCCTTGGACGTCATTTTGCCTCCCTTGCGAGTGTCTTCGCCGGTAGCGGTGTTGGTGCCAACTGGTTTTGATTCAGCCATCCCAACGAATCGTTTCGGCTCTGATACCAACTGTCACGGAGTTATTTCTTGACTCTCGTGTGGCGCTTAGATAATGATCTAAGTAAGCCGGTATGGTGTGGTTTGGTTTATAGTGCAGCGGAAGACTTGTAAGTTTAGCAAGGTTTTGCTAGAAGATTGGTAAACAAGAGTTACCAGGAAAGTACTTGTATATTACAAGGAAACAAGGTTACAAGGCTTTAAGTTTACAAAGATGTTGGGTGATCTCCAAATGAAGCCTCATTACCTATTTATACTAGTTCTTCTAAGTACCTAGATCATTCTAAGTCTAGATCATTCTAAGTCTAGAATGATCTTACATAATATCTCATATATTTACATGATAACTTCTAGTAATCTCTAGTAAACACCAAGGTCTTCAAGCATGATCTTGGAAGCTTCATGGTTGCATCTAGAGTTTCTTCATAACTCATAAAAATCAGAATATTGTAGCCCGTTCTAGAACCTTCCGAAGCTGATTTTGGTGTTTATGGGGCTGCACGTTTTGGGCAGAATTGTGCAGCCCTTTCCAGCCATTTCTAGACCCTTTGAAGGTTGGTCTAGCACCTTCCGACGTCCCTTCAGTAGTCCAGGAAGTTAGGGGCTGTTCCGGGTTCTTCCGAGCAGCCTTTGATGCCTCTAAACGTGCCCGGAACCTTTCGGAGTATGGTGTAACGACCTGAAATTTTGGCGGGTCGTGACAAAGAGGACACAATTTTTAGAGCTCTACGAATCATATCTCTTCACACTTTCTTCTACTACCTGGTATAATCTTAAAAATACTTAAATTAAATCTCTTACATAATATTAGTCATTGATAATGTCCCGTGATAGCTTACAAATTGGGTTTCAAGAACATGTAACTAGGCTAAAAAAAGAGTGTTTTAGTTATTTATGTTGCAGAAGTTTAAACTTACTAAAAATACACTTAAACCACGATCTAAACCATGAATTAGGCGCACTACATACTTTGTTTTACTATTTTAACAAGTATATTGCTCACTTCCTAATGTAACACCTCTAAAATTAGTGGCAAAGCTGAAACTTTAGTATGGATAGTAACCCGACTAGAACTTAGACCAGACTTTAGGAGTCTGTATCTTGATCAAAACTAAAACAAATAATGTATTTCTTGATCCTAAAGTTATGTTTAAGAAGTTTGCTTTCTAATCCAACTGGTCTCGTGATGTTTCATGGAGATTTAACCTCTCTAAAGTATAACAAACCTGATTTTAGTGTCTTAATGTCTTAGCTTCCCAAAGCATATAAGCATGCCTGTTAATATTTAGATTTGGATCCTCAACCGATCAAGATATGATCAGCTGTCCAAAATTTGTTGCAATGAACATAGTTGGGAAAAATGGTTTTTAAAAGGGTTATATGGTACGGTTAGAGCCTTTTTTTCACATGTACATTTACTTAGCAGTCGTTGTTAGTGATTATATTATTCTTATGATTTATCATGGTGCCTTAATGCATATGACATAAAGACGCGTAGAGATTGAATCTATTAATAAGAACCTAGATCATAGTTGAATAAAGTCCTCTCGATGTGATAATTTATAAGGAACCTACATTTCTAATACAAATCTCTAACGTACCACATTACCCAACAACTTGTACAAATGAACCAAATGATTTAACCTAGAATGATAGGCACGTTGACTTACCAAACTTATCGATGAACCCTAAGTGTGTGTATATATATGCATACACATATATATTCATACATATATATGTAGGAAACATATCATTTTAGGATCATTACACTCCAGACTAAGGAATATCTAGACCACTTAACAACAACATTTGAATAATAACATGTTATGGTTCTTACTTGAATATTGCATGAGTTTACCTTTTATCATGACATGTTAAATTCCTCCTTTTCACAACATAACCAATTAACTCTTGGATAGAGGCGCTAGTACATATGGATAGTACTATCGAGGTAGGCCCCCCATTCTCTAGACTTTTTGAATGCATCAATCAACAGTTTCTTATTTCAATGTTTATTTCTACGACAACAACATGCAATACTCATGATAAATATTGGAGAGGTTTTTAGTTTTCTCATTGCTACAGTTTTGGTTGTGGGCTCATAGCTTTATGTCTCGTATTTACATGCATACATAATAGCTTGATTTATATTCACTTGCAATTACTTCACTATTATGATAACTATTTATCGACTCTCAAACTCGATGAGCTCACCAACTTTTAGTTGACCCAATTAGCGTGTTTTTAAGTTGACAACTAGGTTTGGTAGCCTTGGAATCAATCTATTGTGAATCTAGGTTAGACTTAATTATCTAGGTGGTCCGTATGGTTAGGTCTAATTTCGCTTTATACAAACGTAATAGAATGATCCCTAAAGTGAATATTCGTTAAGTTTGACTGTTAAGTACATGTGAAATGATAGTTACCATCTTAGATTAAAAACATAAAAAGCAAATGACCCCACTGCGGGTCCTCCACCCCACCCCACCCCCACCCCTAATTCATCTCCCCTGTTCCCTTAAGTTCTAATGACCACCGCCACACCTTATAAGAAAATCAATCACCACCATCACATAATTATCATCCCATTCTTCATTTGCAAAACACCCTGGAACCACTACTTCCCTACCACTACACCATGAAAATAGTTCAGATTCTCTCCCTCTTTGGTGACCGTCGCAGATGCAGGTCATAAGGTGTTTGTCGGTTTGTTGCGGATGGAAAATAAAATTATGGTGGTTATGGTTGGGTGCTACAGTGCAACTGGAAAATTTAGGTGAGGTGATTCTCGGTTGGATGCGGTGGTGTGACTTTAAACTAGAGGTGTTGTAACTACTTGTAGGGTGCAGCAGTGGTAACCGGTTTTATTTGGTAGTTGTGGTGACTCTGTGATGCTGTTGATGATGTTGGCTATTGAGGGAGACTGTGTGGAAGACGGAGTATGGTGTGACAGGTCATCGATAGTATCAAAAGGATGCCAAAACAAGGTACTGGTCGGTGTTCGTCGGTGATGGTGGTGGCGGAAGGTGGTGGCAAGTAGGTTGAGGAAGACGCTTAGCTAGTGGGGTTTTATGTATTGATTTCTAATTAGTGGGCCCTATTATAAGTATATAGATAATATATTTGTTTTATTTTTTAATGGGAAGTGGGTCCCATCAAAGTATTTATATAATTTTTTTTTTTTGTTTTAAAGAGGGATACTTTAGTTATTTTTAAAATATTAACGGTCAAACTTAATGGAAATGCACTCCTGGGACCATTTTTGTTATGTTTGTGCAAATTATTGGACCAACCTTGTAGTTTCTAAGAGTTAAGGAACAAAAGTAAAACCATGCCTAACCATAAGGACCACCCGTGTAATTAAGTCCCTATATTACAATAAAAGATTGCTTAATATAGATTTATGATGAAGAAAATTATCTTTTGATTACATTACGTTTAGTATTTCTCATGATCATGTATTCTTACGATGCAATTTCGTCACCCACTCATGTTTCTGCCTTGGTGAGGGTGTGACAATATTTTTATTTCATTTATTATAGTTATAGGTCATAAGAATTAGTGTCATATGTGATGGATGGATGATTTGCATACGCTAATTATGTTTAAAGATGTTTCTCTAGGCCTAAATTCATAATTGGATGACATGTAAAGTTTGAATGCTCTAAAATATTATGAGTAAAAATTATGTAAATTGGCTAAAACTGAGACCAATGGATGAAATTTCGAACATGTTTAGAGATTGTGATTTTTTGTCGAGTAAATTGTCATTTTCGTCCTTACGGTTTGGTGAAAATTGTCATTTTCATTCAAATAGTTTGTTTTTTCGCATCCGGGTCCTTATTGTTTATAAATCTTGTGATATTTATCTAGTCCGTTAACTTCATCCTACATTCTCCGTTAAATTAGGGGTATATGGGTCATTTTACATATATGTTTTGTTTTTCTATTTTATTAAACTCGATTTAATATGTCCCCTTCAAATGCATTGCTATTTTAGTCCCTATAGTTTGGGTATGTTTGCTAATTCAGTCCAAAAAACTCACCACCATGTCTAAAAACACAACATCACCATCACCAGTGATGGAACCACCACACCAACACCACGTCATAAAACCATCAGCACACCACCACTCCATCATAAGAACCACCAAATCATCACCACCACTGATCTGGTTGTCGAGAATCTATCAAAAACAAGTTATTATATCGGTCTTAGATACATTTATTGTGTAAGGGTAAGTAAGGTAGTCTCCATAGAGAATATGTAAAAAATGTTTAATTAACACGACTCGATTAATTAAAAAGCTCAAACTTTAGAACAAAAAATTGAAACTTTGAATGAATTAATAAGCACAATTAGAACTTTGAAACTAATTTACACAAATAATAAAAAACAATTACTTCCAGGTTTCTAATTTTGCATGATCAACAATTGGTACTTTTAAATTAGAGTTTGTAAAAACGTAACTTAAAGATGATAAATTTTGATTAAAGTGATAACAAAGGAACAATCTTTTAAGATTCGTTCATTCATAATATTACTTTACCTATATCAAATTGTCTACTTTTTTAATGAGCTTACGATGCAAGAAAATCGAAAACTGATAATCAAGCAAACAACTTTATTTATAAGCAAACCTTTTAAATCAACCAAAACATAATGTTTCATTCAATAATTCATTATTCAATACAAAAACTTAATTAAAGCATACCAAATGTCTCACTTGACAAGAATCGTACTCCCGAAAGCAATCAAAGAACCTAGCCACTCATGATCTTCATTGGATCTTTAATCTTGTTTTGTTGATGATTGTAGATGATTCTGGATGAATTCGAAGACATGGAATCACTAAAAATTAGCTTAAAATCTTCAATTTTCATGTATGAGAAGTTGTAGATCGAATTGAGATTGATTTGGTTTAAGTAAACATGAAAATCCCAAAATTTGGAGTTTGTTCAGCTAACCGCCGTGTCATACTCCGCCCCAGCCATATCATACGCCGCCCTCAGATACGCCCAACTTTTTGAAATTTTTATCAAATACGCCCACAAATACGCCGCCAATACGACGCCCGACATATTATACGCCGATACCCGGCATATTATACGTTGGTACACCTAAATTTGTGCCTTTTCTTGTAACTTTTGATATTTACGTCTTCGGTCCTTGTAGTTCCGTATTTTGCTTCTTTTCATCCAAAAAAGGCCTCCTTCAGCTCCAAACACCTATATTCAAAACACAAACAACTTAAACTTATTCCAGCGTAATCATGATGTAAAATCAAGCTTTTAAGTTAATTAAACATTGAATTATCGCCACGCGATCAACCACCTATCATAAAACCACCAACACTACAATAGACCGTCACCACCACCACACATTAGATCTCGGCCATCACCACACAATAGATCACCACCACTATGTGGACCCTAGAAACGAACTGTTAATCTCGAACTTGTAAAAAACCCTTCGGAAAAAGTATATGGAACCCGTGAAAAAGAGAATTGTGGAGGTATTAGTGGGGTTTGATATGCGTTTTCAAAGCGGTATTATTACAAGTTCAATATTAACTGTCAATTTCTAGGGTTTATATGGTAGCGACAACCCGATGTGCGTGGTGGTAGTGGGCGCTCTGTTATGGTGTTGGTGGCTTTGTGATGGGGTGGTGGCGATGGTTTAGTGGTTCTTGTGGATGGTTGTGTGGTGGTACTTTTTTGGACTGAATTAGTAAATATGCTCAAACTAAAGGGACTAAAATAGCAATGAATTAAAAGAGAATATATTAAATCAGGTTAAAAAAGAAAATAAAAACATATATGTGAAATGACCAATATACCCCTCATTTAATGGAATTTTGGATGGAATTAACGGACTGGATGAATATGACAAGATTTGTAAATGATAAGAGGACCAAGATGCCAAAAAACAAAATATTGGATGAAAGTGACGATTTACACCAAACCACATGGACGAAAATGACAATTTACTCTTTTTTGTTAGAACTAATTTATTAATCTAAATAAAAAATAATTAAAAAATAATTTATTAAATACAAAGTGAAGCCAACGTAAAATATTTTCTCTAATTTAAATTGAATATATTAAATAAAACAATGATAAATTTCAATTACAACCTTACATGCATTAACAATATTATTTTATTGATATATTTATTTCACTATCTTTAGTAAACCTGCATATTACACAGGTAAAATAAATAAAATATTAAATAGAATGAAAATTATTAATAACAAAATAATATACTAAGAAATAATATGGTTGGAATTATGTATGAGTAATAATTATAAATAATAAAATAATAATACAAAGTTTTTAAATTTTTTCATAGATAAATTAAATATTTTGCTTTAAAATAACGTTTTAGAAAATTTTTATTTTTAAAAATTTCCTTACTATAACTCCCTATTTAATTATTTTTATTGTATAAAAAATTTACTTTAAAAACATTTTAAAATATTAAGTAAATATAGTTTGATTTTTTAGAAAATATTATTTTTATAAAAAACTATTTTTATAGAAATAACGTTGATAAAAAGTTATTTTTCTTAATTTATTAAAAAAATAATTATAAATAAATAATATTATTAGTAATTAATGTATTTATTTAATAAAATAGATAAACCAGAAAAAATTAGTAATAAAAAATGTGATATTAACACGAGTCACTTTCATTTACTTTTTTATTATAGTAGGAAGATTTGTTAAACTATTTATAGTGCTACATGGATGGAATAAAAATTGCAATGCTATTTGCAGAATTAAATTGTCATCAGTTCATCGAAGGCTAGAATAAAAGGTGGCTTTATGGGCTAATATAATTAATCACGTGGGCTAACAAATAGATGAAACCCAATTGGTTAGGCAATGATTTTTTAAGAGGATTATACCGAATTGAGACCTAAAATATATTGGAAGACGACAATAATTTTGAGGGCTGTCGTACGCAATCAAGAACACATCCATAATAAATCATTAAAGGGCGTATCATGAACATGCTAGGTTGAATCATATGTGATTTACTCCATGTAATGTTATCGGGGTTGGACATGTAGTTGTTACTTTTACTTTTGTTATAGATTTTGGGATAGAATCTCGTAGTCATTAACTTTTCTTTGATTTAACTTGTGATTTGGTTATTTAAACGATTCAATGATATTTAAACTTGGTTTTCATATTATATGCTTTTTTTTTACGTTGTCTATTTGCTTTTTAGAAGTAGGGTTTGTGTTATATTTGATTGATGATTGTACGAATAGAGTCCTTTTTACTCTATCTACAATCATCAGTTGAATATCATCGCATACATAGTCACCAAGCTAAGATAATTATTACTTAACCAAATTGAAATCCTCAAGGGGTTACATTTCTTTTATATTGCATACAACTAATTTCAAATACAATTAATTTTAATAATTACCAAAACTAACACCAATAAATTCTAGATCAACTGTTTTAGTAGAAGACATCTATAACTTTCTAAAGTTAAGGATATGGATTGGAGTTTCACTTAATGCAATTTGCTACAAGTCGGTCAATAGTTTTACCACAGTAGGCCTTTGAGTGATGATTTTCCTTTGGAATGGTGGACGATCGGGTCACCAACGCTGTCTGTATTCGCGTGCGTGGGTGACCTTTCGTCAATGGCTTTACCTGGATGACCGGGATTAAAAATTATTCGTTGACCGTTCAATAAAAAGCTAAAACTAATCAACTAATTAAGTTACTTTTAATGTTTGGTTTAATTAGTTATCTTGTTAATATCCTTATTCATTATTTCTCTTGGGTACAACACCCTACTTTTCTTTACCACTAAAGATAAAGAGAAAATCTTATTATGTGTATTTTCAACAGACCACACGATATTGATCAATAGGTAAGAATTACTAGTGATACCCACAACCAAATGGAGATATGGTCCATGCGTCTACATTACAAATGAACACTTGTTAACATCTTTAAATGAAGAAGCGAAGATACGTGTCCGCGCTACAAATAAAAGTTACAAACATAGTCAAGTGAATAAGCCAAATGATGCATCCACGCTATAAATGCTCACTTGTTAGCATCATCAAATGAATAAGTCAAGGTATTTAACGCTTAAAAACATCAACAAGTGAATAAATTGGATTATGCATCTGCACACTTACGCAAATCATTGTTATCGATAATCTACTAATCCATCATCTCTGTTTTCTTAATCTCATGTAATACTAGAGACTTACCAAGTATGTTTTGATTTTAATACTGTGATAACATCCTGGTACTCTTCGATTGCAAGTAAACATTAAATGATATCAACCCATTTCTCCCTTGTTTCAACTTCTCTACATCACCACAAAGCTTTTAGCCCACCTCAGAGGAAAGTGCAAGGAGTAATTACGAATAAATTGACGGTTCGAAATGCGGAATGCAACGAATCACTCGAATGTTCGATCTGAATTGCAATAACACGTTGAACACGGATGTAAATAATCTCAGGAATTCATTTCCCTGAACACTTGTTTGTAATAAAGAATTGAGTATCAAAAAGTTATAACTACAAACACTACAGCTTCTAAATGAACTCCTACGACCTACAATTAACTCACTATTACAACCATTGTTTTGAAAACTAAACCGGCCGGTTTGACTGGATGGACTGGGAACCGGACTCGAATTCAGTACAGTTTGGTGCTTAAACTGTTTTGATGTCGAATCGGTAGTCGGACCAATTGAAGTGGTCAAACCGGCGGTTGCACAGTGAACTAGACCGGTTGAACTGATTTTTTATATATATATTTTAATTTTTCATTAATTTTTTACATCTATTTATTACAATAATTTTAATTTTATCCGGTCCGGTCGAAACAGTCCCGCCAACGGATCGATAAGACGTCTGTTTCCATATTCGATCCGGCTCTGAATACATTGATTACAATTCAAAGTCTACTCCTAAATACATCAAAGCCAATTGTGTAACCCGCAGTGAGGAAACATGAAAGTCGGTAATTAAATCAAACCACCAGTATTAGTAGTCATTGAGATTAGTGAAGCAAAGCCTTAAGTCCTTAACTCACCCGCATCCAACACATATTGTTACACGTAGTCACCTTAATTATCGGCCCAATGTGACAGCCCACTTACATAATCATAATTCCAACGTCCCTCCCAGGCTCCCATAGTCCCATATGGCCCATTTGTGTTGGAGGACTAATTTTGTAATTCCATGTTAGATGAGGGTGTATTCAGTTTTTTGTTTGTTATAAATAGTTAGTTAGTTAGTCGTTTAATTTTAATTCATTTTTCCTCCGGTCATTATTCTCGATCGAATAATAGCATCCATGGTGTGTTCTATCTTTTAATGTGTATCTTGGTACTTGCTTTCAAATTGGTATCAGAGCTCGAGGAAGAAGACGACAAGAGCTTCACATGATATGATCTGTAGTTTTCCATGGTGATTCAAGATCCGAAGGACTTGATACCGATTCAACGTTTGAAATCTCTTATCATGAGTTGCCCCTTTGACCCCACTGGGGTTGTTGCCCCTAGAACCCCACTATCAGGGGCCACCACCTCCGAATCCCTACTGTCCCACGAAGGACCGGTTGTACTATTTGTATTCTTTTGTTGAAGAATGTGAATAAATGGACTATGAGTTAAGTCTTAGCATGTATAAGTATGTGTATAACTAAAGATGAAAGTGAAACCTAAAGAAATGTTATTGAGCTCATAACAATGTATCATTGCTAAAGTAAAAGTCTTGCAAGCAAAGGATAAATGAGAGTTGCATTTGTTGTGCTCTCATGGATAAAGTAAAGCCTTATGTTCATCTCAAGCATACCTAAAATAAAGTCTTGTGTTTATCACAAGCGAGGGCCGAGCTCTTGGGCAGATCCCGAGACATAGTAACTGGGAATTGATAGATAACAGATAGTTATAGATAATAAACAAGCGAAAGCCTTAATGATAAAGTATCGATAAAGTGATAGTCTGTGTATAGTAAATGTTTGTTTTTGTGATGACTACTTTGAAATGATAAAGTTAACATATCTCACTAAAACATTATCTGATAAAGTAAACCTAGAACTCACTCAGCAAAGCTGACTTGTGTTTGCATACTAGTTTGACAGGTGAACTGTTGGGCTTAGAAGGATGAGGGCATGGATCCAAAGCTTCTTGGCAACTAAAGACTGACATCCAAAATCTTAGAAGATTGTTAAACATTCTTTAAAGACTTGCTTAATGTATTTAAGACAATGTTAATATGTTCTTTGAATTATGAAATGACGAGTTTGAATTAAAGTAATTTTCACTGTAAAATCTACTTGAATAAATGCTTTAAATCTTTGATATGCCGTAAATGACCAACTGTGAGGCTTTCTGAAACCGGAGCCTTACACGATTAAAGAGAATTACTCGATTCCTCTCCAATATCCCGTCCTCACAGGCACCAATTATACAATCTGGGTGTTGATGATGAAACAAATATTCAACGCTCGTGGACTTTGGGAAGCGATGGAACCTGCCACCGAAGCTGCGGTGGATGCGAAGATGAACAATTCGGCAATCGCCTACTTGTATCAAGCGATGCATGAAGATTTGATCATTCAAATGGCGAGTTATGAGACAACTAAAGAGACCTGGAGTGCCATCAAGACTCGATTCATTAGAGTACATAGAGCAAGCTTGCCATCTTGACAAAAGCCTTATCCAGAGTGAAGTTTGTCATTTGAATTAGTATCAGTTGATTTTGTTTTTGAAGGTTTACAGACAGCTGACATCTTGGCAAAAGCCTTGTCAAGAGTGAAGTTTGTTAAGATGAAGTTTCTTCTTGATTTTGAAGATCTTGGAGGTATAAGATGGAATTAGGGGGAGTAATGTTAAATGACCAGTTTTGTAATTCCATGTTAGATGAGGGTGTATTAAGTTTTTTTTCTTATAAATAGTTAGTTGGTTGGTTGTTTCATTTTAATTCATTTTTCATCATGTACTTGTTCTCGATCAAATAACAGCATCCATCGTGTGTTCTATCTTTTAATGTGTATCTTGGTACCTGCTTTCAATCTCATGAGTAATATTGCACTTGCATTCAAATTTCGTAACCACCAAGACTTGCTTTTGTGTGAGCATAATTATACAGTTAGATTTATAATCCTACTTGACATACAATTGTAACAAAAGAAAATTAATGTGTGTTTATCTTTTTATTTATTTTGTTTATTATTCATTCCTTGAACAATTAGATGATTAGGGATACATGTACACCAACTTAGACCCCATTATGAGACTAAACAAACTAACATCGGCCATTGGTGTTTGTCTTTCAATACAATATTTTTCTCACGAACTCACTAAGTCAAAATAACATCGGTATTTGTCTCTCAACATAATATTTTCCTCACAAACTCAGTAAGTCTCACTCGTTTGATGATGCAGAATCTCTAACTATGTTGATAATGATATACTAAGTTAATAAACATAAGAAATGGTTTTCAAGATACTTGTATATATTACTTCTCAACTTAGTGTTACAAGACTCTTACAAAGCATGCATAATGAGTTACATTAAGAAACTATATATACTACTATCTATAGCCGGTTATACTTAGAAAACCAGCTGGAACTTACATCTAAACAAATACGACATTGCTAGAAGTAAGGTATCTAAGATAAAATACTATCCTAGATTAGGTAGTCATGACATGTCCATGACTTACATTTTGTTACCAAGTAAAGTTGGTAGCTGTACTAACTGATAAAAAGGTTGTTGATACATATGTACCTAGTTTAGGAGCTTAATGTAAAATATCTTTCATATCTTACATATATGTAACTGAATGGGTATGAATGAAATACAATATGTGGTTGATGCTTATAACGTTTAATATTTCATTGTTTATTGTATGATAACACATATTGAACTAACTATATAGGTTTGTGAATTGTATGAAGTTCTCATGCAAATGGACCATGCTAATGGACCATACGCATGAATATTTCATGCTAATGGACCAGTCGTACGACTGAACCAGGAGACTGGATCAGTCGCACGATTGTGAACATGAGATTGACTCAGTCACACGACTGGACCTTCAGTCGTGCGGATGGATCAACCGTATGTTTCAGTCGCATGACTGAACCATGCTGATGGTTCAGTCGCACGAATGAAGACACCAAATCTATAAATACCACTTAATTCGTGGAAAAACAGAAGACCTCGAGAATTTACAACCCTAGCCGTCCCAGAACGTCCAAGTCGTCCCTTCCAACTTCATAAAGTGTTCCTGATCATTCCTAATCAATTCTTAACGTTTTCTAATCGTTAGTTTTGATCAGATTAACGTTCTCCCTGATTGGATCGTCAATCAAATAGGATTCCGCACTATTTGATCTGGTTTTTCCGTAGATTCGGTTAGTACCGGTTCGTACTTGTTAGGACCGTGTACGAACTGGTACTAGCCAAATCTACGGAAAAACTAGATCAAATAGTGCAGAATCCTATTTGATTGGCGATCCAATCAGGGAGAATGTTAATCTGATTAAAACTAACGATTAGAAAATGTTAAGAATTGATTAGGAATGATCAGAAACGCTCTATGAAGTTGGAAGGGACGACTTGGATGTTCTGGGACGGCTAGGGTTGTAAATTCTGAAATCTCCTGTTTTTCCACGAATTAAGTGGTATTTATAGATTGGTGTCTTCATTCGTGCGACTGAACCATCAGCATGGTTCAGTCGTGCGACTGAAGCATGCGGTTGATCCATCCGCAGGACTGAAGGTCCAGTCGTGCGACTGAGTCAATCTCATGTCACAATCTTACGACTGATCCAGTCTCCTGGTTCAGTCGTGCGACTGGTCCATTAGCATGAAATGTTCATGCGTATGGTCCATTAGCATGGTCCATTCGCATGAGAACTTCATACAATTGACAAACCTATATAGTTAGTTTAATATGCATTATCATACAATAGATAATGAAATATTAAACATTATAAGCATCAACCACATACTGTATTTCATTCATGCCCATTCAATTACATATATGTAAGACATGAAAGACATTTTACATTAAGCTCCTAAACTAGGTACATATGTATCAACAAACTCTCCCTTGTACCTAGTTTACATCATTGTCTAAAATTCTTCATCAGCTCATTAAACTTCTTGTACTTCTCCTCTCTTGTAACTCCGGCGTTTATCTCAAACGCAAAACAGAGTCGTACAACGTTCTGGAACTGGAGGGCTTGTACAATGTCTTGCATATCAAAAAACAGAGGCCACTTGTGTAATGTGTATACATCATTAGACGACAAGTTGGTCAGCCACATTACGTCAAATACCCTGATAATATCCATTTGACGCTCTTTCTGCAAGACTATCACCACTTCACCTGTTCTCCAATCGTAGTACCACCACTTGAAGTGTGGAGTGAAGTCCTGTGGCATTTCCCTTAGAGGAATTCTTGACATAGTGCGCGGAGGACTCCACTTAAACACAATCTTAGGGCTTCCAGTAATGGAATCAACTTCAAACCTTTGGATGTACCTCGTCGGTTGTTGAGGTCTGAAGTTCACCCACCTAGTGTGGTACTCCCTTCTCAAAGCAACCTCAAACCAGCCTGACATTCTTTTCGGGTCAGCATACAACAAATTTAGGCGTGCCAGCTGGTCGAGCTCAAAACAGGTAGAGACTTTAGATCGTATGGGAATCTAAAGTACTCTATACCCTACTCCCTCTTCACTACGTATACATTTAGATCCTCAAAATATGCCCACGCTATAATCTTGCCTGACACCTTGAGATGCTTCTTCACTTTGTAGAGCTTGGTGTAGGCACTCGGCTTTGGTGCAGTGCGCTGGGCTCGGATCTATGCAAAACAAGCCACCCATTCAGCCTTTTTGATATCAACAACGGCGTCTGAGGCTTGGGCTTGGCTTGATGATGTCTCTGCCTCCTTTTCCATCTGATCCAGCTTCTCAAATGTATCACTGCCGAGAGCACTACCCAAATTGGGAACCATATTTCCCTCTCGGTCAGTGTACTCTGGATAATGTTGGACTATGACGTCCTCAATCTCTATTTCATCCACATCACTGAGCTCGTCATCACTAACCACGTCAACGGTACGTGCATCCTTAACAATCTCATCTGGGTTCAGCCGAAACATCTCCGCAAGTTGCTCATCGGTAAGGTTATGAATTATTTCTCCTTCTTCGGGAGTATAACTCACAGACCTCCTGACAATCCCTTGCAAATCAAGTATCATTGTTAATTAAGACTTGATTTGCTGTAGGGGAGCAACATCATACTCATTTAGCTGAGATGATTGATCTGCTTGATTTAAACATGTAACACACCAATACTTAGTAAGTAATCAAGACAATCAAACATTTGATAACAAAATATAAACATTAATTTACATAACATTAATACATGATTCAAGTACAAAGCTTTCATAAATACATAGACATCTAAACTTTACTTTTGTCCTGAATCATGCTGGGATCTTCTGCAGTTGGAGAAGTAGGTGGGGCAGACGATGATGCTCCTTGGTCTTGCTTTCTCTTCGTTCTTCGCTCTTGACCAGGAGCTGAGGCATATGCTGCTGCATCGCTTCATCATCTTCATCGCTTCAACATCATCATCATCATCAGTTAAATTCTTTTAAAGTCCCAACCTCTTTGTTCCTATGTGCTATTATTTTCCATAGTCATTGAATTAGTATCACATATACGATCTCATTACTATTAACTAGACTGTCCTCCTCCCTCGTTTTTTTAGTAAATAAATACTGAAACTAAACGAATCTCCCTCTAAAATTCTAAAACCAAAAATATTTTTGTGTTTTTGGATTTTTGAGACAGTACCAGTCTCCTGGTATACTCCTTGTGCTGACAGTACCAAACAGGTCCATATGCAGAAGCTCCAGGGGCATCTCAATAGAATTAATGTTCTTGGAGTTGTAAGACTTCCTGGTCTGCTTTCCTTTCTTGCATGAGACACAAAAATCTGGAAGTTGGAAGCTCTTAACATTTACTCCCTCAACTAAGTTGTTCTGAATCAGATGATTCATCTTCCGAGGATTTATGTGTCCCATTCTCCCGTGCTATGAAATGGACTCCTTCTCCGTTGCCTTTGATAAGAAGCACTGAGCAGTGGACTCAGTTGTAGAAGCTTTAGACATGTCCAAGACGTACAAATCATTGTACCTTGAAGCTGACATTAGTACCTGCTCCTCAGGGATATCCATTTCCTTCTTCAGAATGTAACATTTCCTATTGTCGAACATAACCTTAAAGCCCTTGTCACATATCTGAGAAACTGAAAGTAAATTGTTCTCTAACTGCAGAACATAATTTACCTTATCAAATTTTACCTTCCTATTACCTACTTCTCCTTGAGCGGTGATGCACCCACCTTTGTTACCAGCAAAGGAAACATGTCCCCTATTAATTTGTTTGACGTTGAAAAGGAGAGAGTGATTTCCAGTCATGTGCCAGGATGCCCCGCTATCAATAATCCATGTGTTGGTAGAAGCACTGTAGCGGACAACCTGCGCAAAACAGAAAAAGATTAATTAAGGAGGGGGACCCAAGCCTTTACAGGATTGGGTTTCCTAGAGGCATCACACATCACAAACTCCACCCACTGTCCATTTGAAGTTTGAGAAACCTCATTCTTCTTCTTATCACCACTATCAGACACATCAGATGTTTTAGCTTTCCACAAACCATCCTTGTGTAAGGCTTGTTTGTGGTAAACCGGTGACTGATTAACAGTTTGAACTTTAGGCCTATTTTCAAAAATCAGTTTTGCCTCGGGTATCACAGACTTGCCTGTGGCTTGTCTGTGTTGTCTTTGGTGTTGGGAAGGGGTGAAAGACCTAGCAGGTGTTTTAGACCTCTGTTTTGAAAAAGAAGGTTTAATTTCCTAAACCAATTCAATTTTACGTCTAGGTGTCTGATAGCGAGGAAAGCATGAAGAAATGTGTCCTCTTTGTCCATAGTTATAACATGATCTCCTCACAACAGGAATAGGAGATCTTTTATGGGGTGGGGAATACACCTCAGGATTTGTCCTTTTGGTTTTAACCTTTGGCTTTTCACCTTCTTTGACAAATTTGATTTGTTTAACACTTTGGTTGTTTTGTCTTTTCACATTGCTGAGATCTTGCTTGACCGGTTTAGACTGAGTTGTTTTTGAAATTTTTGGTTTTGACACAGCAGTCGGTGATCCCAAACCAAGAGGAACGTGATCATCCTCTACCACCCAGTCCCCAATTAAGACTTCATCCTTTGTGCCCGAAGTTGATACCTTCTGATCAGTCACATGAGGTGCAGATTTAACTGCAGTATCAGGAACACTGACCAAAGGTGTAGTCACCACATGATCCTTGATAGGATTACTGTTAACAGGATGTTGTTTTGTGTTCAAAAGGATCTCATGTGGCGGAGGCACAACTTTATAACCAATCCCTTCCCCATTGTTTCTTTCTTTAACCAAGTTTTTTATGATATGTAAGGAACTAGCTAAACTATGCAGTCTTTGTTTTAATGACTCATTTTCCACTTTAAGAATAGCTTTTTCCTTTTTAGTTTCCTCAATTAAATTTAAATAAAACTTTATGTCATTTTCTTGGTTAAAACCCACAACCTCAGTTTCCCTTAGTTGTTTTCTCAATAATCCAAATTTCTCTTTAAAACTACTTTCATTTTGCTTCAACACTCTGTTAGCCTCAGTGCAAAGTTTTATGTCATTTACCAAGTTAACATTATGTTCTTATAACCTAGTAAATTTTAAATCAATGTATTCCCGAAACTGATTACATTCAACACAAGCATGTTTATCGAATAGGGTTTCTTTAGATTCTACCTGTGTAGAGTTTGAGGTGCCAGCAACAAATGCGACCTAGGGTTCCTGGTGAGTTTCAGAAGCATCATTCAGTTCATCCTCTACCAGATGATCAACACCTACCATTGAGTCATTTACGTCAACAGTATCAAACTCAGCCAAGTTCTCCCCCTCACTTGCTGAGTCATCGTTTAGATCCTCAACAGGATATTAGCTTCACCGTCAGATAAGAAGCGAAAAGACCAGTCTTGACCTCGTCACCTTATGCCACCATTGCTTTGGAGTCCTGACTTGTTGGATCTATCTTCTTGTCTTTTTCTTGTATGTTGGTTGATGAAAACGGGTTACCATTTCCTATTTTCTTAGGTTTAACACACTCTCTCTTGAAATGACCTTTTTCTCCACAGTTGAAACAGGTGACCTTTGACTTGTCAAATCCAAAAGTAGTATCCTTTGTGGCCACCAGGTTCTGTCCCGTTTTCTTGATGAATTTCTTAGCTCTTCGCACAGCACTAGCTAGAGCCCACATGATATCCATCCTCTCTAGCTCGGTTTCATCCACTTGCTCGTAATCTTAATCTGCCAAGTGACAGTTACCAATCTTCCCTTCTACTAACCTATCATACGAATGGACCACAGTAGCACGTAAATCCATATGCTCCTTAGCAACTTCCACAGTTACGTTGCTCAGATTCTCAGTCATTAACTTCGTTGGTTGAGCTTCTGCAGAACTGTATTGAACACTTGATGAACCACCGGACTTACAACCTAAAGATGCACTTTGAACGTTTGCAGATATGTTAGACACAAAAGCAGTCTGCAAGGGTGCACTTGAAGATGCAGTAGTAGGAGCCACATTGTATAGAGAAGGATTCTGAGTGTAGGTTCCCTTTTTAGACTTGTACTTCTATCGTAGCTCTTCCTCTCTCAGTTTCAGAATAAAGTCATTTATATCCAATGTTTCCAGCACTTCATTATGTCTTAAAGTGGAAACGAATGAATCCCACTTATCAGGTAAACCATCAGCCAGACTCGACACCTTATATTCCATAGACGTTTTAACTCCATGAGTGTGCAGTTCACTCATCAAATGATAGAAGCGATCCATAATGTCGTCCAGACTCTCATTTTTGATTGACGAGAAATTATCAAATTCCTTCTTCAAAGCTTTAGCCTTTAGAGACTTAAGCGTTGCATTTCCTTCATACCGCTTCTGTAGAGCATCCCGTAACTTCTTGCACTGCTTGTGCACTGAGAACTGATGAAAAATATCTTTTGGGATGGACTGTGTCAACAATGCATAGGCCTTAGTATTGTACGCAACCTTTTGCGCCTCATTCAAACCACTTAGAGTCAGTGGAACACCGTCAGCTCCAACTGGCATAGTGTAGCCGGTCTCAATTGTGTTCCATAAGTTGGTGTCCACTCCGTTCAAATGAATTTCAAACCGTTGCTTCCATTAAGGATATTCGTCAAGTGTCAGAAGCTTCGGTGGTTTGTTGTGATTTTCGATCTCAATTTCCAAAAGCAGGAGATTCTGAATTCTGGAGTCCTTCCCAGCTAAGAAAGCAAAGTGTTGTTCGTCCATGATGACTTAGTCTGAAAAACTTGACAATCTAGCTGACTGATACGACTAGGAAATGCGTATGAGACTTAATCGTGCGATTGAAATGTGCGACTGAATTCACACGTGCGATTAAGGTCAACCGTGCGTATGAATCTATGCGTATGAGTTCAGTCGTACAAATGAACTATACGACTAAGCTGAACCGAACGAACGAGCTTAAACGTGCGAATGAACAGACGATTGGACCAATCGTGCGAATGAGCTGTGCATATGAAGTTCAGTCATGCGATTGGATCAATCGTGCAACTGAGACGTCTGACTTTGAAATCTTTCAAAAATTTTTCACTCAATTCGACTAAAAACATGATTTTGAAACCCTAGTCGGCTAGAACTCGAAAAATACGAACCTTTGAACACATGCACTCGTAAAAATCGAATTTTTATGCAAAAAGAACAGATCTTTGATTGAAACACGTTTATTTTTGCAAAAACTTGATGGAATCCATGTAGAATCGAGAGCCAAGGTTCTGATACCACTTGTTAGGACCGTGTACGAACTGGTACTAACCGAATCTACAGAAAAACCAGATCAAATAGTGTGGAATCCTATTTGATTGGCGATCCAATCAGGGAGAACGTTAATCTGATCAAAATTAACGATTAGAAAACGTTAAGAATTGATTAGGAATGATCAGGAATGCTCTATGAAGTTGGAAGGGATGACTTGGACGTTCTGGGACGGCTAGGGTTGTAAATTCTCGAAGTCCCCTGGTTTTCCACGAATTAAGTGGTATTTATAGGTTACAGTCTTAATTCGTACGACTGAGCCATGAGTATGGCTCAGTTGTGCGACTGAGTCATACAATCCATTCATACGCACGTATGAACCATAAGATTGAATCATTCGTACGACTGAGTCATTCGTATAACTCAGTCGTGCGACAAGGCTCACACGCATGGTTCAGTCGTGCAACTGGGTTATAAGACTTAGTTAAACATATTCCTAAATCTTTATTGACATAGAACTATGTATAACAACTGTTAACCCATATAACATGTTCATATATGTGTGTAATAAACACTGATATAAAGATGTAAGACATTCAATAACAAATATACATTCATTCAAGAGTCTTTCATTACAAATATCAAATGATTACATCAGTGTAACAAAATGAAAGTCCTTAAACATTTAAGTACATTAGAACTGGAACTAGGGACATGTGTACCAACAAACTCCCCCTTGTACCTAGTTCTACCTATTCTTTGACTTCCTTTAAAAACTCTTCATATCTCTTGAATCTCTCTTCCTTTGAAACCCCAGCATGTATATCAAATGCAAAGCATAAGCGTATAACGTGTTGAAACTGAAGTGCTTGCATGATATCCTGCGTATCAAAAAATAGTGCCCACTTGTACAAAGTATATATATCATCCGCTGACAAGTTGGTGAGCCACATTGGGTCGAACACCATGATAATATCCATTTGACGCTCTTTCTGCAAGACTATCACCGCTTCACATGTTCTCTAATCGTAGTACCACCACTTGAAGTATGGAGTAAAGCCATGTGGCATTTACCTTACAGGAATTCTTGACATAGTGCACGGAGGACTCCTTTTCAACACAATCTTAGGCCTTCCAGTAATGGAATCAACTTCAGACCTTCGGATGTACCTCGTCGATTGTTGAGGTCTGAAGTTAACCCACCTGGTGTGGTACTCCCTTTTAAAGCAGCCTCAAACCAGCCTGACATCTTTTTCAGGTCAGCATACAACAACTTTAGGCGTGCCAGCTGGTTAAGCTAAAAACAATGTAGTCTTTAGATCGTGTGGGAATCTAAAGTACTCTATACCATTCTCCCTCTTCACTGCGTATACATTTAGATCCTCAAAATATACCCACGCTATAATCTTGCCTGACACCTTGAGATGCTTCTTCACTTTGTAGAGCTTGGTGTAGGCACTCGGCTTTGGTGCAGTGTGCTGGGCTTGGATCTCTGCAAAACAAGCCGCCCATTCAGCCTTTTTGATATCAACATTGGTGTCCGAGGCTTGGGCTTGGCTTGATGATGTCTCTGCCTCCTTTTCCATCTGATCCAGCTTCTCAAATGTATCACTGTCGAGAGCACTACCCAAATTGGGAACCACATTTTTCCTCTCGGTCTGTGTACTCTGGATAATTCTGGGCTGTGACGTCCTCAATCTCTATTTCATCCACATCATTGAGCTCGTCGTCACTAACCACGTCAACGGTAGGGGCATCCTTAACAATCTCATCTGGGTTTAGCCGAAACATCTTCGCAAGTTACTCATTAGTAAGGTCATGAATTATTTCTCCTTCATCGGGAGTATAACTCACAGAACTCCTGACAATCCCTTGCAAATCAAGTATCATTGTTAATTGAGACTTGATTTGCTGTAGGGGAGCAACATCATACTCATATTGCTGAGATGATTGATCTGCTTGATTTAAACATGTAACACACCAACACTTAGTAAGTAATCAAGACAATCAAACATTTGATAATGAAATATAAACATTAATTTACATAACATTAATACATTATTCAAGTACAAAGCTTTCATAAATACGTAGACATCTAAACTTTACTTGCGTCCTGAATCATGGTGGGATCTTCTGCAGTCGGAGAAGTAGGTGGGGCAGACGATGATGCTCCTTGGTCTTGCTTTCTCTTCATTCTTCGCTCTTGACCCGGAGCTGAGGCAGATGCTGCTGCATCGCCTTCATCATCATCATAATCATCCTGCCTTCCTCTTATCCCTCCATCATCACTCTCCTCATCATCATCACTGTCATCGTCTTTACCATCATCATCCTCTCCTTCTCCGATCTTAAGAGGCTCATCCTTAGATCCTTTGAGCTTGAGCATGATGGTCTTATTGGTAGCCTTCAACTCCTCTAGCTTCTTTGCTTATTCCACCTTATGCTCTTGGAGTTGGGCAATCTGCTGGGCTTGCTGTGAGATCTGCTATGCTTGGGTAACATTGAGCTCCACAAGCTGACGTATCTATGCAGTCTTCTCCTCATCAGCAGCCAACAACTTCAGCACCATACGGTTTAGTGCTGAAAGCTGTTCCTCCACTCCAATGGCAGGAAGGGATGATCGCGTAGGGAATATAGGATGGGATGATTGTCCGGCTTGGTAGCTGGTAGTGGTAGTTGTGGCTGTGGTGAATATGGGTGGTGGTGAATGAATGGGTGGTGAAGTATGGGCTGTAGAAGTGGAAGGTGGAGGTGTGGTAGTAGTAGTGGGTGTGATGGTAGTAGTGGGTGGTGTGGTAGTAGTGGGTGGTGTGGTAGTAGTGGTGGTGGCTGTAGTGGTAGAGGTGGTGGCTGGAGTGGTAGAAATGGTGGCTCGAATGGTAGAAGTGGTGGTAATCAAGGTGAACCTCGGCCTCTTCCCCTTCTTGCCATAGGGTTGAGCCATTCTCTTTCTCCTAGATCCATTGGTGATAGAGGCTCCCCCTTGGCTACTGGGCTGGTCTAGGTGTAAGATGGATCAGAAGTAGTCTTCCCAGACTCACCCTGGCGTCCACCAACCGCCCTAACACCTCTCTTAGTGGCTACGACCCGGCTCCCCACAGTTCGTACCAGAGGTTCTTCATCAGACTCACCCTGGCGTCCACCAACTGCCCTAACACCTCTCTTAGTGGCTACGACCCGGCTCCCCACAGTTCGTACCAGAGGTTCTTCATCAGACTCATCCTCCTCATCAGGTTGGAACTCCTGATGGAATCCGGCGGTCTCAGCACCTCCTTGGGTGGATGGTGGAGATGTCACATCGGTTGTAGTGGCCCTAGATTGGGTGGGGCCAGTATCTCTACCATCACCCCTGTCATCATGATCAGATTCATCAGCCGGGAGCACAATCTGTTCGGTGTCCAAGTCGCTGTCATCGTGGCGCCACTTTCGCCGAGCTGGCGCCACATACTCCTCCCGGGCCAGATGCCCAAACAGTCGCCTTACCGAAGGCTTCACCTGCTTGCCCCGGTATACCTTCATCCGTCCTAGAGTGGTATGATCCATCACCTCTAGAACCATGACGTCCTCCTTCTCCTTTGGCAGCGAAGGGAGCTTCTGATCGATAATCATCTGTATAAAGCGCGGGTACATACAGAAGCTCTCTTTGCCCTTCGCCTCGATGTTCTCCACAAGATATGTGACGATCATCCTCGAGAAGTTGAATGGGTGATTCAGCACCAATGCCACATAGGCGTTCTGCATTTGATTGGATAGCTCTTCGAAGCCTCCCTTCCTTGAGGCGATGCATCTTAACAGCACGTGGGCTAAGTACTTGAATTGGGGGCACAGGTTACTCTTGTTGAACACACCTGCGTTGATATCCCCTGAGTACTTAGCCCTGAGAAACATCCTCGGACTGTCAGTGGATGTAGTCGTGTAGGGCAGTCAGCATCGTCCCCAAACTCCAATACAGTCCTGAGATCATTCTCAGTGATCTCTATGGCCTCACCAAATATGGAGCTCCTGATACAGTGGGGCTTGAAGGACCTGTCGACAACAGCGCTTTCCCAGAAAGCCTGCTGGGCTGAACGATATGGGGTGCATGGCGTCGAGACGGCACGAAAGAACCTCGATCTCCGTAAGAATGAGATAATACCGGAGAACTCAGTCGCATTCCTTGAGGATAGATCCAGATGAGCACAAATTTTATGCTTTGTGCTCATGGTCCAACGACTCGCCATCTGTTGCACAAAGTAAATAAACGTTAGTAAGTGTCAATCAATGACCATTTGATTCATTGGACTTGAAAACTTTTCTTCTGTCGTGCGAATGGGCTATGCGATTGAGATCTAGTCGTGCGAATAGACTGTGCGACTGAGATCTAGTCGTGCGAATAAGCTCATACGTACGACTGAGTCATGCGACTGGGCTTAGTCGTATGTTCTCTCATGCGTATACATCAGTCGTGCGACTGAACTCTTATGCATGGTTCAGTCATGCGGTTGAACCCATTTGTCCAGCTCAGTCGTGCGATTGAGCCATTCGCATAGCTCAGTCATGCGATTGAAGTTCATCAGTGTAAGGCCTCGATCCCGGAGACCTCACAGTTGGTCATTCACAGCAATAATTACATAAAACATTTAGTATTAAATATTTAAGCAGCGGCATTAATTTAACAAAAGCCATTCATCTCATTATAAACACTGTTGTTAAGCAATACACCATAGTTTAATCTGGTTACAAAATAATCGTTCAATTGCATTACGAAACAACAGTATTATCATGTAAGAATGGATGTCAGTCATGCCCTGCCGAGTAGCTCCACCCGAGTGCCATCCTCAGCAACATTTTTACCTACCAACTGAAAAATGCATAAAAGTCAGCGTTGCTAAGCAAGTCCTAGTTTTGTAATAAAATATACTTTACTTTTGTTTAAGAACCGTTGTTTACTTTTGCATGTGATCACACATCATACGTACACATAGGTAATATCATTATTATCTTCATCATTCGTTCATTTCGTACTTTTATCATTATCTTTCCGAGTCTTTTGCTACAATAGGGTCGCTCACCTCTTTAGCAATCTCAAGGATTGCACGTTATCCGAGTCTTTTACAACAACAGGTTCGCTCACCTCATTGGCAATCTCAAGGATCGCACTTCATCCGAGTCTTTTGCGACAACATGGTCGCTCACCTCATTGTCAATCTCAAAGATTGACCCTGTGTGCATCCTTCGGGGTAGCTAACCCGCATCACAGTTGACCTAACGAAAACAAGGCTGTGCACCTCTTTACATTTGCTTGCAAGACTTTCATTCATTCATTTACGTTCCACTTTTCTTCATCATTAATCTTTCACTTTATTAATGATAATACTTTCTGTTTCGATCATAAACATACCACGTAAAGTCATACAGTATGTTGGAGCATATATAGTCATATATAGTATGTCCGTCGCTTGACAAATAGTCTAGGCTTAATGTTATACACCTTGTAAACACATGAAACCGGGTCATTCGCAGGAGCATATGCGAATGAGACTCAGTCGTACGACTGAGCCATGCTAATGGACCCGTCGTGCGACTGAGAGATGCGATTGGGGCATTCGTAAGACTGAACCATAAGAATGGTCCAGTCAAACGATTGAACCACACGGATGGTCCAGTCGTACGATTGAACCATACGCATGGTCCAATCGCACGAATGGGCCTAGTCGCATCTAATATGGGCCTAGGCCTATATATATACCAGTTTTAATGTGTAAAAACCTAAGGGTTTTTGATAGTCTGCCCGGGGCGTAGGTGCTGCCAGATGAGAGGGGAGATCATGCTCGATCTCCCCTTGCCAAAAGTCTTGATTCTTAAGTTGTAACGAGCTTAAAATCGTTATGTTTTATCAATAAAATCATTCGATTATTGTTCGTACTATTGTTTGTCTTTTGGTTTATCACCTTCCGTCAAGAACATGCTCGGATGTTTACCGATCCAGTGACTTCACAATTGGTATCAGTGCCAGGTTACTGCTAGAATGATCTAACAATCATTCTAGCAACCCGAGCTCTTGATTTCTGGATCAAATTTCAGATCTTGACGTTAAACCCACTTCGTGTTCTTCGTGTTTTGTTCAGATCTGGGTACGTGTGGTGTTTCTATGTTAAAATCGAATTCGAAACCACATTCCTATCACCCTTGCGAATCTAATGATGTCTATTTTGGTTCGAATCATGTAAAATTTGTCGGATTAGGGTTTTTGGCAGCCTTGGCGGCTGCAGATATGAAATTCTACGTGCAGACCCGTTTATGCGACTGGGCCATGCGAATGGACCATTCGTACGACTGGACCATTTGAATGGACCATTCGTACGACTGGACCATGCTAATGGACCGTTCGTGCGACTGGACCTGTCGTATGTTTAATCGTGCGACTGGACCAGTCGTATGTTCAATCGCCCGAATGAGCCATCTGCATTGACTCATCCGCATTTGTTCCAGACCAAAAAAAAAGAGTCTGGAACAGCTTCTTGCACGAATTTTTCCCTAAACCATTTTTATCAGTCGGGAAGCCTTCTGAAAAAGTTTGGTAAAACAAAATTTTTTTGGGAAAATTTTCGGGTCATGTATAGTTCGTCTTCGGGTCAATAGTGAAGATTTTCCTGGAGAGTCTATGCAAGAGTTGAGGATGAGCAAAGGACATTCACCCTGAGGTTCTTACGTCAAACAAGTTTGATGGATACCCCATTATTCATTGGACTTCCAGAATAGGTGAATGTTGATAGAACACGAAAGAGAGAAGAGAAGATGTCAGCTGTCGGTGCTGATTTGTGGGGTAGTCAGGAGCATCTGACTATTTATGGGCCAATCAAGTTATATTTATCCGCACAGAGAGGATTCTCATTCTTAGGGGGAATCCATGTATAGAGAGATTGAAGACGCAATCAGAAAGTGATGATGTGAGCAGGTTTCTGATGATGACTCTACGTTGATGCTGATTTGTTTGATATTGTCAGCTATGGATTGGAACCTTCAACCTTTTGCCCAATACACCGTATGAAGACGTTAGGAGAGCACAACGTTAATATATTGGGATATGCTGAATGTGAGGGGGAATTTTTGCAGTTGTTAATGTTAATCAGGTTAGCCTGTGTGAAGATTGAAGCAATGGAAAACTGTTCATGTCGTTATCTGGAAAAATCAGTCATTTGGGGAATCTTACTGCTATGATGGTGTTCTGCAAAGTAAACAAAAGCTATTGTGCCTAAATTCACTTTTAGGGATATTGTGGTAACCTGACGGGTCGGCAATGTTGGCTAATATGGTTGTTCGTTTGATTCTATTGGAAAGCAGAGCAAAGATTGACTGAAGATTGTAAGAGGTGTTATCTACTATTCGCAAGCAACGTCCAAGGGGGAATTTGTTGGAGCATATATAGTCATATATAGTGTGTCCGTCGCTTGACGAATAGTCTAGGATTAATGTTATAGACCTTGTAAACACATGAAACTGGGTCATTCGCAGGAGCATATGTGAATGAGACTCAGTCGTACAACTGAGCCATGCTAATGGACCAGTCGTGCGACTGAGAGATGCGATTGGGGCATTTATAAGATTGAACCATAAGAATGGTCCAGTCGTACGATTGAACCATACGTATGGTCCAGTCGTACGATTGAACCATACGCATGGTCCAATCGCACGAATGGGCCCAGTCGCATCTAATATGGGTCGAGGCCTATATATATACCAGTTTCAATGTGTAGAAACCTAAGGGTTTTTGATAGTCTGCCCGGGGCCTAGGTGCTGCCGGATGAGAGGGGAGATCATGCTCGATCTCCCCTTGCCAAAAGTCTTGATTCTTAAGTTGTAACGAGCTTAAAATCGTTATGTTTTATCAATAAAATCATTCAATTATTGTTCGTACTATTGTTTGTCTTTTGGTTTATCACCTTCCGTCAAGAACATGCTCAGATGTTTACCGATCCAGTGACTTCACACAGTAATAATATTAATAGCATTAGTAATAAGGTTAACAATAATGATAATAATAATAATAATAAGGAATTATAAAAGCAGTCATGATTATGCTTGGAATTAAGCATTTATTAACCCTAGTCAAACATTGTTGCAAACCCTAGTGGCACAGACTCCCATAAAATTCCCGAAATAAATTCTAAGTGTTGGGCGCATGGGCCCTATTCGGACGCATGGGCCTCTCAGACGCATGAAGTCACTTAGGCGCATGGAAGGTCCAGATGCATGGTCATTGTTGGGGCGGTTCAACACTTAGGTGTTTGGAAAATCCCAGACGCATGGGCACTATTCAGACGGTTGGACACTTAGGCGTTTGGGGAATCCCAGACGCATGGGCCCTGTTCAGACGGTTGGGCCCTGTTTGGACGCACGGGCTTACTTAGCATATTCTAAGGCAACTTTCAGATGTTTGGGTTACTGTTTAGGCGGTTGGGCATCAAATTTTCACTTAAACAATATAAATAAGTCCCAATTCGTTCTACCATAATATCTAAGCTTAGTCCTATCATTCTAAGCATCAAAAGATACACACATATCATGGTAATAACATCAAATGCACTCAAATCACACCCACCCACATCCACATTCAAAATATACTTATGGGTGTAATAACGTACATACATGCATTTCCAGCCCCAAAAATCAGTTAAAACATGTAAAAAAAATAGGGGATCTAGAACTCACCTTAGTTTGTTTTCGGATTTGAACCCTTCTTTGAGCTTCCTAGATGATTCTAGCACCTAAAACCCACACACACACAACCCGAACACACAATCACATTTATAAGCACATAACCGAGACTAGAAACTTCTAAAACATCATAAACCGAGAATTCTTACCAAAACTTCGAATTCTTCTTCTTTCTCTCTACAAATCCGAGTTCCCTGCTGTTTCTCTCTCTAATTCCGAATGAAAAGAAGTGTAAGCAGACAACATGCGGCGGCCATCACCTTTATTCACCAACTTTTAAACTTTTGTCATTTTGGACACTTTTAACCCCTCAACTTTGGGCTACCTCACATTTCTTTCTTTTTTTCATTTATCCTTCCTTTCTTTGTCTATAAAATTTTGGGTGTTACAAGTCCACCCCCTTATATAGGTTTCATCCCCGAAACCTGTTATTCCTCAAACAGATGAGGGTAATGCTGCCTCATCTCTCCTTCAGCCTCCCATGTAGACTCAGATCCCTTCTTGTGCTTCCACTGTACACGCACCAGAGGGACCACTTTATTCGTTAACCTATTCTCCTTATGATCAATGATCGCCACTGGTTGCTCCACGTAATTAAGCCGTTCATCCACTTCAATGCCCTCTAGTGGTACAACATATCCTCATCTGCTAAACACTTCCGCAGATGAGATACATGGAATGTAGGATGAATTCCACTCAACTCGTCTGGTAGTTCTAACCTGTAGGCCACCTCTCCTACTCGAGCAATGATTCGAAAAGGCCCTATATACCTTGGGCTTCACTTTCCCCGCTTTCTAAACCGAATGAAACCTTTCCAAGGTGAGACTTTTAACATAACCCTATCACCCACCTGGAACTCAATCGGTCTACGCCTCTTATCGGCATACGACTTCTATCATTCTTTAGCTGCCTTCATGAAGGCTTTAATATTTTCGAGCTTCTCCATTGTAGCCTCAATCACTTTAATACTCCCTAACTCTTTCTGACCAACATCACCCCAGCAAACGGGTGTCTTACATCTCCTACCAGATAGCATCTCGTAGGGTGGCATGCCAATGCTGGCATGATAACTGTTGTTGTACGAGAATTCTGCTAACAGCAGATGGTCATCCCAACTCCCTCCAAAATCGATCACGCACGCTCGAAGCATGTCCTTGAGTGTCTGGATCGTCCTCTCAGACTGACTGTCCGTCTGAGGATGATAAGCCGTGTTGATGTGTGGTCTCGTCCCCATCATGTCATGGAATTACTTCCAAAACTTAGATGTAAACCGAGTGTTATGATCAGATACAATAGATGCTGGCACACCATGACGAGCTACAATCTCTTTGATGAATAGATCCACGAGCCTTTTAGAAGAATAAGTCTCTTGGATCGGTAGGATGTGAGCACTCTTCGTCAAACGGTCAACTATCACCCATATAGCGTCATACCCTTTTGTGGTACGTGGTAGCTTTGTAATAAAGTACATGGTGATATGCTCCCACTTCCACTCGGGTATATCCAAAGGTTGGATTTTCCCATATGGCTTCTGGTGTTCCGCCTTCACCTACAAACAGGTAAGGCATTTGCTCATATACTGCGCTACGTCGCGCTTCATACCCGGCCATCAGTAATCTTTCTTCATATCGTGATACATCTTGGTAGCACCGGGATGAATAGAGTATCAAGTCTTATGAGCCTCGTCCATGATCTTTCCACGTAGATCCCCGTAACGAGGAATCCACATTCGCCCATATCGGGTTCTAACACCGAGAGTGTTTTCACCCAACTCCGTAACCAGGCCTCTCATCCTTTCAGAGTTAAGATGATCTTCTTTCAATGCCTCATCCTGAAACTCCTTGACCTGCATCATCACATCAGAGGTCATAGTTAGCTGATAAGCCTTCACCCGAATCGGCTCAGGTCTCTCCTTCCGGCTAAGGGCATCTGCCACCACGTTGACCTTGCCCGGATGGTAATAGATCTCACAATCATTATCCTTTATGAGCTCCAACCATCGCCTCTGCCTCATATTCAAGTCTTTCTGCTCGAAAAAGTACTTAAAGCTTTTGTGGTCTATGAAGATGGTGCACTTCGTCCTGTACAAGTAGTGCCGCCAAATCATCAACGCAAAAACCACCGCAGCTAGTTCTAGATCATGCGTGGGATAGTTAACTTCATGGGTTTTCAGTTGTCAGGATGCATAGGCTATTACCCTTCCGTGTTGCATCAGTACGCAACCTAGCCCCGAATAAGAAGTATCCGAGTATACCACTAAGTCTTCACTACCTTCGGGTAATGTCAAGACAGGAGCTCGTGTTAGTCTTTCAACTCCTCAAATGCACTCTCCTGTTCTCGACCCCACACTAACTTCACATCCTTGCAAGTCAATTTAGTCAAATGTGAGGCTATCTTGGAAAAGTCTTGAATAAACCTCCTGTAGTAGCCCGCCAATCCCAAGAAGCTACGAATCTCGGATGGCGTCTTGGGAGACTTCCATTGCATCATGGCCTCTACCTTTGCCGGGTCTACCATGATTTCCTCCGCATTTACCACGTGACCCAGAAATTGCACCTCGCGTAACCAAAAAGCACACTTGGAGAACTTAGCATACAGTTTCTCCTTTCTCAACGTCTCCAACACCTCTCAAATATGACCGGCATGCTCTTCCTCTCTCCTTGAATAAATCAGGATATCATCGATGAACACAATCACTGATTTATCTAACATTGGCCGACACACTCGATTCATCAAATCCATAAAAGCAGCTGGTGCGTTGGTTAAACCAAAGGACATAACAAGGAACTCATAGTGTCCATAACGCGTGTGAAAAGCTGTTTTAGGAATATCTTGCTCCTTCACCTTTAACTGATGGTAACCAGATCGAAGATCTATCTTCAAGAACCAACTGGCACCTTGGATCTGATCGAACAAGTCATTAATCATCGGTAATGGATACTGATTCTTTACCGTCAACTTGTTCAACTCACGGTAGTCAATGCACATCCTCATGCTACCGTCCTTCTTCTTTACAAACAAGACCAGAGCACCCCAAGGAGAGATACTCGGTCTAATGAACCCCTTATCGAGCAACTCCTGCAGTTGCTCCATTAACTCCTTCATCTCAGTCGGAGCCAGTAGATATGGTGCCTTAGCGACAGGCTGAGCACCGGGTATCAAGTCGATTTGCAATTCGATTTCGCGATCCGGTGGCACACCAGATAAGTCTTCTGGAAACACATCGGGAAAGTCACACACCACAGGCACATTAGGCAATTGTGGTGTTGACGTATCCACATCCTTCACGTAGGCCGAATAAGCGCTACATCCACGCCTCATGCATTTTCCCGCCACCGCCATCGAAATCACTTTCGGAATCATCGTAACTCGATCGCCGTATATTGTCACCGAACTCCTGTCAGGCATCGTCAGTCTGACCATCTTCTTACGACACACGATATTCGCTTCATAGGTTGCTAACCAATCCATACCTAGTACTACATCAAATCCACCTTGGGGCATCACATGTAACTTAGCAACAAACCTATGACCCTCTAGTTCTATGGTGTAGTCCTCTATCACATCAGTAACTCTAGTGGACTTACCAATAGCGGTTTCTACATCGAAGGGCTCATCGATACGTCTACTAGCAGATAATTTAGCACAGAAAGTAGCAGAAATGAAACTCCTACTAGCACCAAAATCAAATAACACAGAAGCAAGAGTTTTATTTACTAGAAACGTACCTGACACAACATCAGGGTCCATCCTAGCCTCCTCCCTGGTCATGGTGAAAGCTCTGGCGCTCGCCTTCTGCCCTTCAGTTTCGGCTGTCTTCTTTGCCCCGGAACTCTCCACCCTCGGCCTCCTGCAATCCCTACTCATATGGCCCTCCTCACCACAGGTATAACACCTCAGCGCCTTACAGTCTCTGTAGATGTGGTCCGGCTTCCTACACTTGAAACACATGGTGAGCCCCAGCCTGCACTCCCCCGTATGCTCCTTCCCACACTTGCCACACCTCTTGGGTCCCGAGCTTGATGACCCCACTCTACGGTCATCTATTCTCATATTCTTGTTGTTAAAGACGAAACCACCATGCCTGAACCGCTTTCCGTTCCAGTTCCGGTCACTCCCACCGGTCTTCTTCGCCTCCACCACCCTCACCTCCCTCTCATCATAGAGCCTCCCGGCCAAATCCAATGCCGACCTAAAAGTGCTTGGTCGGGCAGCGATCAGGTGTCTACGAATGTCGGCTGGCAATCCCTGGATGTACCGACTGATCTTTCGGGACACCGGTGTCACCTGATCCGGTACCAGTCTCGCCATCTCGTTGAACTTGGTGGTGTACTGTTGGTGGGTCATGGTTCCCGCCTCGAGTTGTAGGAACTCCCTCTCGATCTTATCGAGTTCCCTGTGAGGACAGAATTCCTCAATCACCAATTACTTCAACTCCTTCCATCGAATCTTCCCGATGGCTCTGGCACCTTCAGCTTGGGCAATGTTGTCCCACCAACACAATGCCTAGTCAACAAAGGAGTGAGTCGCGAATTTCACCTTCTGGTCTTCGCGACACTCACTGATTTCCAACACCGCCTCCATCTCCCTTACCCAGTGGTGAGCGGCAACAGCATTGCCATTGCCATTGAAGGTCGGGGGCTTGCACCTTTGGAATGCCCCATAACTGCACCCCTTGGTGGTCACCCCCACTACATCGTCCTCTTCTTCATCAGACAATATGGTCTCAGGCTCTTGGCGTTCCTCCTCACCTCTACTCTCCTTGCCCATTGATCCCTTCCCCGTCTCCTTCTCCTTTCTCTCCTCACTTCTCACAGCCCTAATGATTTCAGTCACCACAGACGGTAAAACTGTCTGCATGACCTGGTGCACTTCATCAGCAATCGCCTCCCTAGCTGAGGCATTCAGGCTGGCATTCTCATTCTCCTCACTTCGGCCATGAACATCAGGGTTCTCACGAGCCATCTCAGGAGCCTTAGCACTACTCCTAGTCACATGTGGCCGACCTCTACCTCTAGAAGCCTTGGAAGACTTCTATCCATCCATTTCCTAGATGCTATAAGATTCAAACACTAACACAGTCATTCAAGGTAATAGCTCAGTTTATGTCAAGTATAGTAAGTCCCTAATGACAGTGGCCAGTTGTGATTGGCCACTTACCTTACTCTCCACACCCAAGCATTTCCTATCTTGACTACATTAGTATCTAAATCTACTAAGAACACATAAGTCAAATAGCACACACACATAATACTGATTAACTTTAAGAAAAGAAATACATGATGGCACGTAGCTACTCGGGCTGACATTCCTCTTTCTGTCCCATTTTTAGTTTAAGTTTAAGTTTTTTTTTGAATATATTTTACCCAATTCACTTAAACTATGGCTCTGATACCAACTTGTAAGGCCCCGATCCCGGAGACCTCACAGTTGGTCATTCACAACAATAATTATATAAAACGGTAAATATTAAAAATTTAAGCAGCGGAATTAATTTAACAAAAGCCATTCATCTCATTATAAACACTGTTGTTAAGCAATACACCATAGTTTAATCAGGTTACATAATAATCGCTCAATTGCATTACGAAACAACAATATTATCATGTAAGAATGGATGTCAGTCATGCCCTGCCGAGTAGCTCCACCCGAGTGCCATCCTCGGCAACATTTTTACCAGCCAACTGAAAAATGCATAAAAGTCAGTGTTGCTGAGTGAGTCCTAGTTTTGTAATAAAATATACTTTACTTTTGTTTAATAACCATTCTTTACTTTTGCATGTGATCACACATCGTACGTACACATAGGTAATATCATTATTATCTTCATCATTCGTTATTTCGTACTTTTATCATTATCTTTCCGAGTCTTTTGCGACAGCAGGGTCTCTCACCTCATTAGCAATCTCAAGGATTGCACGTTATCTGAGTCTTTTGCGATAACAGGGTCACTCACCTCATTGGCAATCTCAAGGATCGCACTTCATCCGAGTCTTTTGCGACAACAGGGTTGCTCACCTCATTGTCAATCTCAAAGATTGACCCTGTGTGCATCCTTCGGGGTAGCTAACGCGCATCACAGTTGAGCTAACGACAACAAGGGTGTGCACCTCTTTACATTTGCTTGTAAGACTTTCATTCATTCATTTACATTCCACTTATCTTCATTATTAATATTTCACTTTATTAATGATAATACGTTCTGTTTCGATCATAAACATACCACGTAAAGTCATACAATAATAATATTAATAGCATTAATAATAAGGTTAACAATAATGATAATAATAATAATAATAAGGAATCATAAAAGCAGTCATGATTATGCTTGGAATTAAGCATTTATTAACCCTAGTCAAACATTGTTGCAAACCCTAATGGCACAGACTCCCATAAAATTCCCGAAATAAATTCTAAGTGTTAGGCGCATGGGCCCTGTTCGGACGCATGGGCCTCTCAGACGCATGAAGTCACTTAGGCGCATGGAAGGTCCAGACGCATGGTCCCTATTGGGGCGGTTCAACACTTAGGCGTTTGGAAAATCCCAGACGCATGGGCACTATTTAGACGGTTGGACACTTAGGCGTTCGGGGAATCCCAGACGCATGGGCCCCGTTCAGACGGTTTGGCCCTGTTTGGACGTACGAGCTCACTTAGCATATTCTAAGGCAACTTTCAGACGGTTGGGGTACTGTTTAGGCGGTTGGGCATCAAATTTTCCCTTGAACAATATATATCAGTCCCAATTCGTTCTACCATAATATCTAAGCTTAGTCCAATCATTCTAAGCATCAAAACATACACACATATCATGGTAATAACATCAAATGCACTCAAATCACACCCACCCACGTCCACATTCAAAATATACTTACGGGTGTAAAACCCAACTCCATAATAACATACATACATGCATTTCGAGCCCCAAAAATCAGTTAAAACATCTAAAAAAATAGGGGATCTAGAACTCACCTTAGTTTTTTTTTGGGTTTTAACCCTTCTTTGAGCTTCCCAGACGATTCTAGCACCTAAAACCCATGCACACACACAACCCGAACACACAATCACATTTATAAGCACATAACCGAGACTAGAAACTTCTAAAACATCATAAACCAAGAATTCTTACCAAAAACTTCGAATTCTTCTTCTTTTTCTCTACAAATCCGAGTTCCCTGCTGTTTCTCTCTCTAATTCTGACTTAAAAGAAGTGTAAGAAGACAACATGCGGCGGCCATCACCTTTATTCACCAACTTTTAAACTTTTGTCCTTTTGGACACTTTTAACCCCTCAACTTTGGGCTACCACACATTTCCTTCTTTTTTTTCATTTATCCTTCCTTTCTTTGTCTATAAAATTTCGGGTGTTACAATCAGGTTGTCCATTCGCATGAAAGACTGTTTTGATTTTCAAATTCAAATTTTTAGCCAAACTTGATGTTAGACGTTGTGGTTTGGCTCATTATTTTCGCAAGTGTCTGACATAACACCTAATATCTTTTATTTGATCAAGATACTTAGTTTTATCAGTTTATTCAGTGACTAAGTCTCGGTTATGGTCAGGTCTCAAATTTGATCATTTTTGGGCACCAATTGATTGATCTTTGAATCATACATCATCGCGCATTACCTGGATAAACACTGCAAATCATCAGATAACAATAATCAGTGGTCTAGGCAATCAAATGAAAATAGGGCAGAGTAATGGTCCTATCGTGCATTTGAGAGCGATTGAGGGGAGAATGCGAATGTGCGACCGACTACTCCTCTATATATACTAGGGTTTCCTCTAGACGTGCGACTGAATATCAGTCATGCAACTAGCACAGTCAGTCACCTCCATTCATGCGAATGGGTTTCAGTCGTGCGACTGGCATAATCGATCACCTCCATTTGTGCGATTGGGCTCATACGTATGGTCCAATCGTACGGCCGGTCCATACTCATGGTCCAGTCGTGCGAATGGCTAATACTTATGATTTTGACTTTATGACCATTCAACACTTATCCCCTTTTAACGATTGATAAAACATTTTGACCAGTGATCATCTCAGACATGACCATTTTAACTTAAAAAACATTTTTTAACATTTGAAAACTCGTTTGGTCACCTCAGACGTGACCCTTTGTAGTGATGAAATCCCAAATAGAATTCCAATGCATAGTCCGACGTTTTATAACTAAACTAACTAGAAATTTAAACAAATTAAACAACTAGAACTAAAAGACAAAACTAAAACTTATTTTTGTAATTTTGAGTGAGGTTGAAATCCTAAGATAAGTATCTACCAGATTTTCCTTTCTAGAACAGTATGGCATAAAGTTACATCGATCATAACTGGAATAATTCATTATGGAATCATACAGGTTTATCAAATCATTTGAGATATATTACCAGTCTTTTGATGCTAGATTCTTTTTTTCATCGAGAGTCATTAGCAAGTTTAGGAAATTATACTAGTACTGTAAGATACACACAATGATTTGGACTTTCAAGAATTTGCAGCTCACGATGATTGTCAGTATACTTGTCCTCTTAAAACCATACACAGATTTTTGACACATACTGGTGATGATTTAGGTTTAATTATTTCAACAAGCATTTGTGGATCCCACACTTATATGGTAATCAACATTCCTCAGGAGATCTTTGAGCGGTCTACGGGTATTTTGAGAAGAAGCGACTATTCTAAGAGCTTTCAAAGAGATTCAAAGCCTCATGTCAGTGCCATCACCCAGCAAAGAGGTGCAAACAACAATGAATTCTAGAATATTTAGGTTATGCTTATCCTCAGTCCAGTGCCACCGCACAGCAGAGAGGCACACAACCTACATTATTGTTTGAGCAATTATATTCTTTTTGCACAGATCTCACCAACAACATAGGTTATTAGCTTGATTGCTTTTTGCATTTTTTATGTGCTTTGCTTATTTTTATGTTCATCCGCGCACATTTGTGGCGTTAATTTTGCGCGTCACCCCTTATTGGAACTTCGTTGATTGTGTTGACCAGGGATAAGATGATAACCCACAGCTTGTTGAACAACTTAGTTTTAGCTTGAAATCACCATCATGGTCTACTTATCTATTGTGTTGAATCTACCGATACATCATCTCGTGATCTAGCAACCTCTAGGTCTACTTTCTCAGTGTTACCTTAGTAGTATCTAGATTTACTATCATTTTTCCTTTTATGTTGCTTAGACTTCTCAGACTTATACTTTGAATTTTGCATTTTAATCAGTTAAATTCTTTTAAAATCCCAACCTTTTTGTTCCTGTGTGCTATCATTTTCCATAGTCATTGAATCAGCATCATGGATACGATCTCATTACTATTAACTAGACTGTCCTCCTCCCTCGTTTCTTTTTTTGAGTAAATAAATATTGAAACTAAACTAATCTCCCCCTAAAATTCTAAAACCAAAATATTTTTGTGTTTTTGGATTTTTAAGACAGGAAATTAAAATAAGATAAATAAAAGAAAATAAAAAGAAAAAAAACTAAATAGCTGTCCGACTAAGCATTTTCATCTTCTGGAATCACGTCACATTTCTTTTTCACGCCGTTGACCTCTAATAGATATAAAAATATGGGTTTATCAAAAGGTTTAGTGTAGAGGTCGGAGGAGAGCTGATGAACAATCCCCTTTTCTTTGCAGAAAGCATCCATCTACTGATTCTTGAATTCAGTCCCATTGTCTGAACACACATTCCTTACCTTTAGTTTGTACAGAGATTCTAGTGTAGTCACAAGCACTTTTAACGATTCAAATGTTTCTGACTTAGTTTTCAAAAACATCACCCACGAAAATCTCGAGTAGTCATCAGTGACTATGAAACAGTACAAGTCTTCTGCTATACTCATTGTGCTGACAGGACCAAACAGGTCCATATGCAGAAGCTCCAGGGGCATCTCAATAGAATTAACGTTCTTGGACTTGTGAGACTTCCTGGTCCGCTTTCCTTTCTTGCATGAGACATAAAAATCTAGAAGTTGGAAGTTCTTAATATTTACTCCCTCAACTATAATCAGATGATTCATTTTCCTAGAAAGCCTGCTGGACTGAACGATATGGAGTGCACGGCGTCGAGATGGCACGAAAGATCCTCGATCGCCATAAGAATGAGATAATACTGGAGAACTCAGCCGTATTCCTTGAGGACAGATCCAGATGAGCACAAATGTTATGCTTTGTGCTCATGGTCCAACGACTCGTCATCTATTGCACAAAGTAAATAAATGTTAGTAAGTGTCAATCAATGATCATTTGATTCATTAGACTTGAAAACTTTTGTTCTGTCGTGCGAATGGGCTGTGCAACTGAGATCTAGTCGTGTGAATAGACTGTGCGACTGAGATCTAGTTGTGCGAATAAGCTCGTACGTACGGGTGAGTCATGCGACTGAGCTTAGTCATATGTTATGCGTGTACATCAGTCATGCGACTGAACTCATATGCCTGGTTCAGTTGTGCGGTTGAACCCATTCGTCCAGCTCAGTCGTGCGATTGAGCCATTCGTATAGCTCAGTCGTGCGATTGAAGTTCATCAGGTTGTCCATTCATATGACAGACTGTTTTGTTTTTCAAATTCAAATTTTTAGCAAAACTTGATGTTAGACGTTGTGGTTTGGCTCATTATTTTCGTAAGTGTCCGACATAACACCTAATATCTTTTATTTGATCAAGATACATAGTTTTATCAGTTTATTAGGTGATAAAGTCTCAGTTATGGTTAGGTCTCAAATTTGATCATTTTTAGGCACAAATCGATTGATCTTTGGATTGTACATCGTCGCGCATTACCTGGATAAACACTGCAAATCGTCAGATGATAATAATCAGTGTTCTAGACAATCAAATGAAAATTGGGCAGAGTAATTGTCCTATCGTGCATTTGAGAGCGATTGAGGGGAGAATGCGAATGTGCGATCGACTCCTCCTCTATATATACTAGGGTTTCCACCAGACGTGCGACTGAATATCAGTCGTGCGACTGGCACAGTCGGTCACCTCCATTCATGCGAATGGATTTCAGTCGTGCGACTAGCATAGTCGGTCACCTCCATTCGTGCGTTTGGGATCATACGTGTGGTCCAATCGTACGGCTGGTCCATACTCATGGTCCAGTCTTGCGAATGGCTAATACTTATGATTTGACTTTATGACCATTGAGCACTTATCCTCTTTTAACGATTGATAAAACATTTTGACGAGTGATCATCTTAGACATGACCATTTTAACTTAGAAAACTTTTGATCACCTCAGACGTGACCCTTTTTAACATTTGAAAACTCGTTTGGTCACCTCAGACGTGACCTCTTGTAGTGATGAAATCCCAGATAGAATTCCAGTATATAGTCTGACGTTTAATAACTAAACTAACTAGGAATTTAAACAAATTAAACAACTAGAACTAAAAGACAAAACTAAAATTATTTTTGTAATTTTGGGATAGGTTGAAATCCTAAGATAAGTATCTACCAGATTTTTCTTTTTAGAACAGTATAGCATCAAGTTACATTGATCATAACTGGAACAATTCATTATGGAATCATACATGTTTATCAAATCAGTTGGGATATATTACCAAAGTCTTTTGATGCTAGATTCTTGTTTTCATTGAGAGTCATTAGCAAGTTTAGGAAATCATACTAGTACTGTAAGATACACATAGTGATTTGGACTTTCAAGAATTTGCAGCTTACGATGATTGTCAGTATACTTGTCCTCTTAAATCCATACACAGATTTTTGACACACATTGGTGATGATTTAGGTTTAATTAATTCAACAAGCATTTATGGATACACACTTATATGGTAATCAACATTTCTTATGAGATTTTTGAGCGGTCTACGGGTATTTTGACAAGAAGCGACTATTCTAAGAGCTTTCAAAGAGATGCAAAGCCTCAGGTCAGTGCCATAACACAATAGAGAGACACAAACAACAATGAATTCTAGAATATTTAGGTTATGCTTATCCTCAGGTCAGTGCCACCGCAAAGCAGAGAGGCACACAACCTACCTTCTTGTTTGAGCACTTATATTCTTTTTGCACAGATTGTACTAACAACATAGGTTATTGGCTTGATTGCTTTTTGCATTTTTTATGTGCTTTATTTTTATGGTCATCCGCACACATTTGTGGCATTAGATTTGCTCGTCACTCCTTATTGGAACTTCGTTGATTGTGTTAACCAGGGATAAGATGACAACCCACAGCTTGTTGAACAACTTAGTTTTAGCTTGAAATCACCAACAAGGTCTACTTATCTATTGTGTTGAATCTACCGACACATCATCTCGTGATCTAGCAACCTCTAGGTCTACTTTCTCTGTGTTACCTTAGTAGTATCTAGTTTTACTATCATTTTTTCCTTTTATGTTGCTTAGACATCTCAGACTTATACTTCGAATTTTGCATTTTAATCGGTTAAATTCTTTTAAAGTCCTAAACTCTTTGTTCCTGTGTGCTATCATTTTACATAGTCATTGAATCAGTATCACAGATACGATCTCATTACTGTTAACTAGACTGTCCTCCTCCCTCGTTCTTTTTTGAGTAATTAAATAGAACAACTAATTTAATACTAAACTAACCTATTCTCCCCCTAAAATTCTAAAACCAAAAAACTTTTTGTGTTTTTTTGGATTTTTAAGACAGGAAAATTAAAATAAGAAAAAAAAAAAAAAATAAAAGCTAAACAGCTGTCCTAGCATTTTCATCTTCTTGAATCAATTCACAATTCTTTTTTCACGCCATTGACCTCTAACAGATATAAAAATCTTGGTTTATCAAAAGCTTTTGTGTAGAGGTCGGCGCGTTCAAAATCCGTGTTTATTGTAATCACATCAATTAAATGCTTTTCATAGCAATCACGTATGAAATGATATTTTATGCTGATGTGTTTAGTCTTAGGGTGTTGAACAGGATTTTTAGTTACAGCTATGGCAGCAGAATTATGAACAAAGATAGGAGTGTTTGAAAATTGCAAACCGCAGTCCCGCATTTGCTGTTGTATCCAGATGATTTGTGAATAGCAACGTTCAGTAACAACGTATTCCGCTTCACATGTTGACAGAGCAACAGATGTCTGCTTCTTGCAATGCTAGGTGACTAAACGCCGTCCAAAGAACTGACACCTTGCTGATGTTGACTTGAAGTTCATCTTGTAGCCACTGTAGTCTGATGAAGAAAAATACCTAGTCTGATGAAGGAAAATACCGGTAGGTGTCTGATCCACCTGTAAACCTAGAAAGAACTTCATCTTTCCCATGACACTCATTTCAAATTCTGCCTTCATCACAGATTCGAATTCTTTACATAATTCTTCATTTCGGGAACCGAAGATTATGTCATGCACATAAATCTGCACCAGTAGTAAATCTCCATCTTTCTCTTTGAAAAACAACATGCAGTCTATCACACCCCTGCGAAAACCATGTTTTAATAGGTGGGTGGAGAGCTTCTAATACCAAGCTCGAGGAGCTTGATATAGCCCGTACAGAGCCTTGTCCAGCTCGTAGACTCCGTCCCGATGGTAAGGATCTTCAAATCCTTTAGGTTGACTGAAGTAAACTACTTCACGGATTTCCCCACAAAGGAATACACTTTTAACATCCAGCTAATAAACCTTGATCTTCATGTAGGATGCATAGGCCAGAAAAATATGAATAGCTTCCATCCTTGCCACAGGTGCAAACACTTCATTGTAGTCGACTCCCTTGACTTGTCAGAATCCTTGAACAACCAATCTTGCCTTGTTTCTGATTCCTACACCTTGGTCGTCCTTCTTACAGCGCAGCACCCATTTGGTGCCAATCACCTTAACTCCTTTAGGCCTATCCACGAGGGTCCACACTCCAAGCTTCTTGAACTGTAGCAGCTCTTCCTGCATAGCATTTACCCAGGCCTCATCCTTCAGGGCATCACTTACGTGTTTAGGCTCGACTTGAGAAGCAAAGCATTTGAAAGCACCATCATTCACGTAACCCTTTTCCATAATAGCAGCATAATCAGCAGAGTATAGCAGATTTCTTGTCTGAACACCGGAGTGGAGATCCCCAATGATGGTATCCTGGGGATGATTTAAACTAATCCTTGTCACAGGTGTCATAGGAACGACCGCTTCAGTATCCATGTTTGTGACTACAGGTTCAGCATCCAGGTTCCCTGATGCGTTCTCAGCATTTGTTGAACTGCCTGCTTGATTGATGTTATTCTTAATACCTATTTCAACTGTTTCTGTATCATCTGATGAGACATCACTAATGTCCTGAGCAGTTTCCAAAGAGCTAGAAACACCACTAGTTGGTACTGTATTGCTGAAATCCAGATTTGGAGCGTTTAAGACGTCGTACATCATCTGTGCACCAATCTCGTCATCTGAACATGCTGGAGGAAGGTTGAAAGATTTGAAAAATCCATCGTAACTGAAGAATTAGGATGGACCTTTCCCAGCAGGGGGTGGTGTGTCTTTGCATATCTACGTTGCACCACACTTCTACCTAACCTGTAGAATTGTTATAGACTCGTTTGTCAGGTATGATGTATCCGAGAAAGATGCCTTCATCCGCTTTCTCACTGAACTTTCCTTCCAGAGTTTTCTTCAGTAACATACATGGAGCCCCGAATGGTTCCAGATAACTCAGATTTGGTTTGCATTTCTGAAGCAACTCATAGCAAGTCTTACCATGTCGCTTGACTACCAATACACGGTTAAGAGTGTAGCACGCATTAGCGACTGCTTCATTCCAGAATTGTACTGGTAGCTTTGAATCTGCCAACATCATCCTTGCAGTTTCTATCAAGCTCCTATTCTTGCGTTCAGCAACTCTATTCATCTGTGGCATGTATGCGGAGGAGAACTGATGAACAATCCCTTTTTCTTTGCAGAAAGCATCCATCCACTGATTCTTGAATTCAGTCCCGTTGTCTGAACGAACCTTCCTTACTTTCAGTTTGTACAAAGATTCCAGTGTAGTCACGAGCACTTTGAACATCCAAAGTGCTCGTGACTACACTGGAATCTCTGTACAAACTGAAGGTAAGGAAGGTTCATTCAGACAACGGGACTGAATTCAAGAATCAGTGGGTGGATGCTTTCTGCAAAGAAAAGGGGATTGTTTATCTGTTCTCCTTCGCATACACGCCACAGATAAATGGAGTTGTTAAACGAAAGAATAGGAGCTTGATAGAAACTTCAAGGACGATATTGGTAGATTCAAAGCTGCCGGTACAATTCTGGAATGAAGCAGTCACCAATGCATGCTACACTCTTAACCGTGTATTGATAGTCAAGTGACATGGTAAGACTTGCTACGAGTTGCTTCAAAAACACAAACCAAATCTGAGTTATCTGGAACCATTCGGGGCCCCATGTGTGTTACTGAAGAAAACTCCGGAAGGCAAGTTCAGTGAGAAAGCGGATGAAGGCATCTTTCTCGGATACAGCATACCTGACAAACGAGTCTATAACAATTCTACAGGTCAGGTAGAAGTGTGGTGCAATGTAGATGTGCAAAGACACACCACCCCTACTGGGAAAGGTCCATCCTCATTCTTCGATTATGATGGATTTTTCAAATCTTTCAACCTTCCTCCAGCATGTTCAGATGACGAGATTGCTGCACAAATGATGTATGACATCTTAAACACTCCAAATCTGGATTTCAACAATACAGTACCAACTAGTGGTGCTTCTGGCTCTTCGGAAACTGCTCAGGACGTTAGTGATGTCTTATCAGATGATGCAGAAATAGATGAAACAGGTATTGAGAATAACGTCAATCAAGCTGGCAGTTCAACAAATGCTGAGAACGCATCAGGGAACCCTGATGCTGAACCTGTAGTCACAAACATGGATACTAAAGTGGTCATTCCTATGACACCTGTGATAAGGATTAGTGTGAATCATCCCCAGGATACCATCATTAGGGATCTCCCCTCCGGTGTTCAGACAAGAAATCAGCTATACTCTGCTTATTATGCTGCTATTATGGAAAAGGGTTACGTGAATGATGGTGCTTTCAAATGCTTTGTTTCTCAAGTCGAGCCCAAACACGTAAGTGATGCCCTGAAGGATGATGCCTAGGTAAATGCTATACAGGAAGAGCTGCTACAGTTCAAGAAGCTTGGAGTGTGGACGCTCGTGGATAGACCTAAAGGAGTTAAGGTGATTGGCACCAAATGGGTGCTGCGCTATAAGAAGGACGACCAAGGTGTAGTAATAGAAAACAAGGCAAGATTGGTTGTTTAAGGATTCAGCCAAGTCGAGGGAGTCGACTACAATGAAGTGTTTGCACCTGTGGCAAGGATGGAAGCTATTTGCATTTTTCTGGCCTATGCATCCTACATGAAGATCAAGGTTTATCAGCTGGATGTTAAAAGTGCATTCCTTCATGGGGAATTCCGTGAAGTAGTATACATCAGTCAACCCAAAGGATTTGAAGATCCTTACCATCAGGACTGAGTCTACAAGCTGGACAAGGCTCTGTACGGGCTACATGAAGCTCCTCGAGCTTGGTATGAGAAGCTCTCCACCCACCTATTAAAACATTGTTTTCGCAGGGGTGTGATAGACTGCACGTTGTTTATAAAAGAGAAAGATTGAGATTTACTACTGGTGCAGATTTATGTGGATGAGATAATCTTCGGTTCCCGAAACAAAGAATTATGTAAAGAATTTGAATCTGTGATGAAGGCAGAATTTGAAATGAGTGCCATGGGAGAGATGAAGTTCTTCCTAGGTTTACAGGTGGATCAAACACCTACAGGTATTTTTCTGCATTAGATTAAGTATGTTGGAGACATTCTAAGTCGATTTGATACAGAAAATGTCACTGTTGCCGGTATCCCACTTGCCACAAACCATGATGTGGCACCAGATGATAATGGAGATTTGGTGGATGCCACTATGTATCGTGGGATGATCAGATCTCTCATGTATCTCACTGCCTCGCATCCGGATATCATGTATGCCACATGTCTATGCTCCAGATATCAAGCCAATCCAAAAGTAAATCATCTGATCAGGGTGAAAAGGATTTTTTGTTATCTGAAGGGTACTCCAACACTGGGGTTGTGGTATCCTCATGATGATGACTTTGAGCTAACTGCTTATAGTGATTCAGACTGCGGTGGATGCAAGATGAACTTCAAGTCAATATCAGCAGGGTGTCAGTTCTTTGAAAGGCGTTTAGTCTCCTGGCAATGCAAGAAGCAGACATCTATTGCTCTGTCAACATGTGAAGCTGAATACGTTGATGCTGCAAGTTGCTGTTCACAAATCATCTGGATACAACAGCAAATGCGGGACTACGGTTTTCAATTTTCAAACACTCCTATCTTTGTTGATAATTCTGCTGCCATAGCTGTAACTAAAAATCCTGTTCAACACCCTAAGACTAAACACATCGGCGTAAAATATCATTTCATCTGTTACGCCACAAATGTGTGCGAATGACCATAAAAATGAGCAAAGCACATAAAAAATGCAAAAAGCAATCAAGCCAATAACCTATGTTGTTAGTGAGATCTGTGCAAAAAGAATATAAGTCCTCAAACAAGAAGGTAGTTTGTGTGCCTCTCTGCTGTGCGGTAGCACTGACCTGAGGATAAGCATGACCTAAATATTCTAGAATTCATTGTTGTTTGTGCCTCTCTGCTGTGCGATGGCACTGACCTGAGGCTTTGCATCTCTTTGAAAGCCCTTAGAATAGTCGCTTCTTGTCAAAATACCCGTAGACCGCTCAAAGATCTCCTGAGGAATGTTGATTACCATATAAGTGTGGGATCCACAAATGCTCGTTGAAATAATTAGACCTAAATCATCAACAATGTGTGTCAAAAATCTGTGTATGGATTTAAGAGGACAAGTATACTGACAATCATCGTGAGCTGCAAATTCTTGAAAGTCCAAATCATTGTGTGTATCTTCCAGTACTAGTATGATTTCCTAAACTTGCTAATGACTCTTGATGAAACAAGAATCTAGCATCAAAAAACTTTGGTAATATATCCCAAATTACTTGATAAACCTGAACGATTCCATAATGAATTTTTCCAGTTATGATCAATGTAACTTGATGCTACACTATTCTAGAAAGGAAAATCTGGTAGATACTTATCATAGGATTTCAACCTCACCCAAAATTACAAAAGTAAGTTTTAGTTTTGTCTTTTAGTTCTAGTTGTTTAATTTGTTTAAATTTCTAGTTAGTTTAGTTATTAAACGTCGGACTATGCATTGGAATTCTATCTGGGATTTCATCACTACAAGGGGTCACATCTGAGGTGACCAAACGAGTTTTCAAATGTTAAAAAGGGTCACGTCTGAGGTGATCAAAAGTTTTCTAAGTTAAAATGGTCATGTCTGAGATGATCACTGGTCAAAACATTTTATCAATCATTAAAAGGGGATAAGTGTTAAATGGTCATAAAGTCAAAATCATAAGTATTAGCCATTCGTACGACTGGACCATGAGTATGGACCAGCCATACGATTGGACCATACGTATGAGCCCAATCGCACGAATGGAGGTGACCGACTGTGCCAGTCGCACGATTGAAACCCAATCGCACGAATAGAGGTGACCGACTATGCAAGTCGCACGACTGAAACCCATTCGCACGAATGGAGGTGACCGACTGTGCCAGTCATAAGACTGATATTCAATCGCACAATTGGAGGTGACCGAATGTGCCAGTCACACGACTGACCCTTAGTCGCACGAATCAAGTATGCGACTAGGTTTAGTCGCACGTCTAGAGGAAACCCTAGTATATATAGAGGGGGAGTCAGTTACTCTGCCCGATTTTCATTTGATTGTCTTGACCACTGATTATTGTTATCTGACGATTTACAGTGTTTATCCAAGTAATGCGCAACGATGTACAATCCAAAGATCAATCGATTTGTGCCCAAAATGATCAAATTTGAGACCTGACCATAACCGAGACTTAGTCACCTAATAAACTGATAAAACTAGGTATCTTGATCAAATAAAAGATATTAGGTGTTATGTCAGACACTTGTGAAACTGATGAGCCAAACCATAACGTCTAGCATCAAGTTTTGCTAAAAATTTGAATTTGAAAAAAAAAACAGTCTGTCATGCGAATGGACAACCTGATGAACTTCAATCGCATGACTAAGCTATGCAAATGGCTCAATCGCACGACTGAGCTGGATGAATGGGTTCAACCTCACGACTGAACCAGGCATATGAGTTCAGTCGCACGACTGATGTACACGCATGAGAGAACATACGACTAAGCCCAGTCGCTTGACTCAGTCTTACGTATGAGCTTATTCGCACAACTAGATCTCAGTCGCACAATCTATTCGCACGACTAGATCTCAGTCGCACAATCTATTCGCACGACTAGATCTTAGTCGCACAGCCCATTCGCACGACAGAACAAAAGTTTTCAAGTCCAATTAATCAAATGGTCATTGATTGAAACTTACTAACGTTTATTTACTTTGTGCAACAAATGGTGAGTCGTTGGACCATGAGCACAAAGCATAACATTTGTGCTCATCTGGATCTGTCCTCAAGGAATGCGGCTGAGTTCTCCGGTATTATCTCATTCTTACGGAGATCGAGGATCTTTCGTGCCATCTTGACGCTGTGCACCCCATATCGTTCAGTCCAGCAGGCTTTTTGGGAAAGCGCTGTTGTCAACAGGTCCTCCGAGCCCCACTGTATCAGGAGCTGCATATTTGGTGAGGCCATACCGATCACTGAGGATGATCTTAGGACTGTATTAGAGTTTTGGGATGATGCTGACTGCCCTATACGACTACATCCACTGACAGTCCGAGGATGTTTTTTGAGGGCTAAGTACTCAGGGGATATCAATGCAGGTGTGCTCAACAAGAGCAACCTGTTCCCTAATTCAAGTGCTTAGCCCACGTGCTGTTAAGATGCATCGCCTCAAGGAAGGGAGGCTTCGACGAGCTGTCCGATCAGATGCAGAACGCCTATGTGGCATTGGTGCTGAATCACCCATTCAGATTCTCGAGGATGATCTTCACCTATCTGGTGGAGAACATCGAGGCGAAGGGCAAAGAGAGCTTCTGCATGTACCCGCGCTTTATGCAGATGATTATCGATCAGAAGCTCCAGTCACTGCCAAAGGAGAAGGAGGACGCCGTGGTTCTAGAGGTGATGGATGATACCACTCTAGGACGGATGAAGGTATACCTGGGCAAGCAGGTGAAGCCTCCGGTAAGGCGACTGTTTGGGCATCTGGCTCGGGAGGAGTATGTGGCGCCAGCTCAGCGAAAGTGGTGCCACGATGATAGCGACAAGGACACCGAGCAGATTGTGCTCCCTGCTGATGACTCCGATGATGATAGCAGTGGTGATGGTGGAGATACTTTCCCCACCCAATCTAGGGCCACTGCTACCGATGTGACATCTCCACCATCCACCCAAGGAGGTGCTAAGACTTCCAGATTCCATCAGGAGTTCCAACCTAATGAGGAGGAGGAGTCTGATGAAGAACCTCTGGTACAAATGGTGGGGAGCCGGTTCGTAGCCACTGAGAGGTGTTAGGGCGGTTGGTGGACGCCAGGGTGAGTCTGGGGAGAGAACTACTGATCCATCTTAAACCCCAGACCAGCCCAGTAGCCAAGGGGGAGCCTCTATCTCCAAGGGATCTAGGAGAAAGAGAATGGCTCAACCCTATGGCAAGAAGGGGAAGAGGCTGAGGTTCACCATAATTACTACCACTTCTACCATTCCAGCCACCACTTCTGCCACTCCAGCCACCACCTCTACCACTACAGCCACCAAGCCGGACTATTATCCCATCCCATATTCCCTACAGGATCATCCCTTCCTCCTATTGGAGTGAAGGAACAACTTTCAGCACTAAACCGTATGTTGCAGAAGCTGTTGGCTGCTGATGAGGAGAAGACTGCACAGATACGTCAGCTTCTGGAGCTCAATGCTACCCAAGCATAGCAGATCTCACAGCAAGCCCAGCAGATTGCCCAACTCCAAGAGCATAAGGTGGAATTAGCAAAGAAGCTAGAGGAGTTGGAGGCTGCCAATAAGACCATCATGCTCAAGTTCAAAGGATCTAAGGATGAGCCTCTTAAGATCAAAGAAGTAGATGATGATGATGGTGAAGACGATGACAGTGATGATGATAAGGAGAGTGATGATGGAGGGACAAGAGGAAGGTAGGATGATGATGATGATGAAGGTGATGCAGCAGTATCTGGCTCAGCTCCGGGTCAAGAGCGAAGAACGAAGAGAAAGCAAGACCAAGGAGCTTCATCGTCTACCCCATCTACTTCTCCGACTGCAGAAGATCCCAGCATGATTCAGGACAAAAGTAAAGTTTAGATGTCTATGTATTTATGAAAGCTTTGTACTTGAATCATGTACTAATGTTATGTAAATTAATGTTTATATTTCGTTATCAAATGTTTGATTGTATTGATTACTTACTAACTATTGGTGTGTTACATGTTTAAATCAAGCAGATCAATCATCTCAGCAAGATGAGTATGATGTTGCCCCCTATAGCAAATCATGTCTCAATTAAAAATGATACTTGATTTGCAAGGGATTGTTAGGAGTTCTGTGAGTTATACTCCCAAAGAAGGAGAAATAATTCATGACCTTACTGATGAGTAACTTGCGGGGATGTTTCGACTGAACCCAGATGAGATTGTTAAAGATGCCCCTACCGTTGACGTGGTTAGTGATGACGAGCTCAATGATGTGGATGAAATAGAGATTGAGGACGTCACAGCCTAACATTATACAGAGTACACTGACCGAGAGGGAAATATGGTTCCCAATTTGGGTAGTGCTCTTGGCAGTGATACATTTGAGAAGCTAGATCAGATGGAAAAGGAGGCAAAGACATCATCAAGCCAAGCCCAAGCCTCGGACGCCGATGTTGATATCAAAAAGGCTGAATGGACGACTTGTTTTTCAGATATCTGAGCCAAGTGCACTGCACCAAAGCCGAGTGCCTATACCAAGCTCTACAAAGTGAAGAAGCATCTCAAGGTGTCAGGCAAGATTATAGTGTGGGCATATTTTGAGGATCAAAATGTATACGTAGTGATAAGGGAGAAGGGTATAGAGTACTTTAGATTCCCACACGATCTAAAGACTCTACCTGGTTTTGAGCTCAACCAGCTGGCACGCCTAAAGTTGTTGTATGTTGACCTAAAAAAGATGTCAGACTGGTTTGAGGCTGCTTTGAGAAGGGAGTACCACACCAGGTGGGTTAAATTCAGACCTCAACAACTGACGAGGTACATCCGAAGGTCTGAAGTTGATTCCATTACTGGAAGGCCTAAGATTGTGTTAAAGTGGAGTCCTCCGTGCACTATGTCAAGAATTCCTCTAAGGTAAATGCCACAGGACTTCACTCCACACTTCAAGTGGTGGTACTACGATTGGAAAATAGGTGAAGCGGTGATAGTCTTGTAGAAAGAGCGTCAAATGGATACTATCAGGGTGTTCGACCCAATGTGGCTCACCAACTTGTCGTCTGATGATGTATACACATTATACAAGTGGCCACTTTTTTTGATGCGGAAGACATTATACAAACCCTCTAGTTCCGGAATGTTATACGACTCTGTTTTGCGTTTGAGATAAACACTGGAGTTACAAGAGAGGAGAAGTACAAGAAGTTTAATGAGATGATGAAGAATATTAGACAATGATGTAAACTAGGTCCAAGGGGGAGTTTGTTGATACATATGTACCTAGTTTAGGAGCTTAATGTAAAATGTATTTCATGTCTTACATTTATGTAACTGAATGGGTATGAATGAAATACAATATGTGGTTGATGCTTATAGTGTTTAATATTTCATTGTTTATTGTATGATAACACATATTGAACTAACTATATAGGTTTGTGAATTGTATGAAGTTCTCATGCAAATGGACCATGCTAATGGACCATACGCATGAACATTTCATGCTAATGGACCAGTCACATGACTGAACCAGGAGACTGGATCAGTCGCACGATTGTGACATGAGATTGACTTAGTCACACGACTGGACCTTCATTCGTGCGGATGCATCAACCGCATGCTTCAGTCGCACCACTGAACCATGTTGTGGGTCCAGTCACACGAATGAAGACTCCAAACCTATAAATACCACTTAATTTGTGGAAAAACGTAGGACTTCAAGAATTTACAACCCTAGCCGTCCCAGAACGTCCAAGTCATCCCTTCGAACTTCATAGAGCGTTCCTGATCATTCCTAATCAATTCTTAATGTTTTCTAATTGTTAGTTTTGATCAGATTAGCGTTCTCCCTGATTGGATCACCAATCAAACAGGATTCCGCACTATTCGATCTGGTTTTTCCGTAGATTCGGTTAGTACCAGTTCGTACACGGTCCTAACAAAGGTAAACAGTGGGATAAACTACGGTCAACTATATGGACATGGAAAAATGTCATGTAGTATATCAAAGTTGATAGCATGTGTCAGTTAGACCACACGTATGTCCGCTGGTCCATAGTTAGTTCTTCCGAAGGTCAAATGGCTTTGGAAGAATAAATTCTTCCAAAATAATTTATACATCGGAAGAGATAACTTCTTCTGAGACTTCTGCAAGTCTTCATGATGTTGTCCTTCGGAAGACTTTGTCTTGAATCTTCTAAGTGTTTTACTTCAGAAGGAGAACTGCTTAGTCTCGGAAGACTGAGTTCTTCCTTCGAAAATTCTTCATCCTTTAAGTTTTGGAAGATCTTTAACTTAGCTTCGGAAGTGTATCTTTGTCTGTGGAACACTTTATTCAGTTGCACTCAAAATCTTCTAAGTGTAGTTTTGGTTGAACCAGCCTCATCTGATCCAATAAACTCCCCTAGGCTGATGCTATCAAAACTTTACTCTCTTCATTTTCTCAAAACTTTCAACACCAAGTAAAGGAGGTATTTGTCAGTTTTCTTATTCTTTCCTGAAGCGGTACTGAGAAGTTTGTACAAGTCGTTGATAGAGAGGAGATCCAATCTATTGCTATGGATGACATGTACCCTTTGTTGTGGCCGTCTAAAGAGAGTTAGTTGATGGGAATTATAGTCATTCCCAAATAACTATGGAATCTGAAGTAGGGCCTTGAATCATTTGAAGGAATGAACTTCGTTTAGTAATGGAACCTTCTTCTTCTTTTCTCAGCTTTAACTCCACTTCAACTATTGCTTTATTTGTTAGTTTAGTAAGATGAAGGCTACTCAGGTGATTTCTGATATGAGCAGCTACTTAGGAGTTTGAGGGATTGGAGAATGGCATCTTTGCTAACTCAGCAATATTGAATCTGCTTGAGTGTAGCAGAGATGGTCTGTCAAGTCTGTTGACTTCACCATTCTCTCTTTCCACAACAATGTTATGAGAAGATTCATCAAACCTTCACTGGACAATTTTCTTCCTATGAGTGACGGGCATATGTGACAGTTTGTGCCCTTTCCTGGTGTCCAGTAAAGTCACTAGTCTTCTTCTTGGCTTCTTCTCTGCTTCCTTGGGGGAGTCGGATTTTGTAACCAAGAGTTGAAAAGTTTGGTCCAGTGTTCCCCTGGGTAGATCTAGGAATGCATCTCTTATGTGGGAACAGGAAGAGCCATCAATGTATCTCAGTCTTATGAACTCTTCCTCATATAAGATGTCACTCAAGGTTGTGTAGTTAATAGGCTTCTCTTTGATCTCCTTGAACTTCTCCAATGTCAGAGGCTTAGATGGTTTAGAGGATGGCTTGGGTAATGGTTAGGTTTTGGGTTGTGTTTTAGGTTTTAGGATGAGTAGTGGTGGTGGTTGTTAAGAGGCAAATGGATGAGGGTGATGATAAGGCTGATGGTGTTGGTTTAGGAGTGTAAGGTTCAGTAGTGGGTTCAATTTTGATAGAGAGGAAAAAGGTGTAGGCTCAGGTTCTTTTATTATGGTTTGGGTGTTGGTTTGGGTACCATCCTCTATACACCTTGAGTTCGGTACACCTCTTTCCTTTTTCCTAAGGGAATGTCAACTTTGATATCACTGACATATTGTTGTAAGGTCTTCTCAAATATAGGACCTACTTGCCTTCTTATGAAGTTGTGGGCCCTGAGATAAGCCTTCATCCAGGCTTTGTCTCCCACCTTCTTGGCAGCCTCAAGTTGGGCCTCTTCCTCCTGCTTCTTCTACTCCTTCAACTTCTCTCTTGTAGCTTTCTTCCTTTCCTTGTTGATCTGATCTTGTTCTTTGTTAAAAAGGAATAAGACCGTCTTATTTTCATGAGTAGTTAGCTCCTTTTGAGATTAGCCCCTTGAGCATAGGAAAGCTATCCTCTGCGACCTCTGCCTTTGTTTAGCTTCTTCTCTCTTTCTCATCTTCTCTTCCTCTTTGGCTAGCCTAGTTGCTTCCTCCTCCTTTTGCAGCAGGGTTGCCTTTTCTACTTTTATAAGCTCATCAAGTGGGAGTGGGAGCATTTCTTTATTATTCATTCCCATATTAATGAGCCTGTCTATTACCTCCACTCTTCTTTTGTTGTTGATAGACTCTTGAGTTGCTACTGTTGCCTTGCTGCTTGTAGCGAGCAGCTTCCCAGTGTTGAGTCTACCTTTCCTTTTTAGCTTTTCCAACCTTTCTTCTTCAAGAATCTTTTCAGAAGTCATCTTGCATTGGCTCAAGCATACTTAAAAGGAGGTTAATAAACCTTCTAGTAAAGTTGGTGGATATCTTCTTCAACATCTTGAAGATACCCTACCTCATCTGGGGAATAGCTAGAACATCTACATATTTTAGCTTATTCTGATCCAATTCATAATTGATTATATGCTGGACATACCTAGGATACATGTAAAATGTATTCCTAGTGAGATTACCTCTTAAGTTATTCGGCACAAACCTAGAGTAGTTGAATATGAGGCCCTGTACTAACCCATGGAATAGGCAGCCCAGATCATAAGGGATTTGATCCCAACCCCCTGACTTGTTGGACAAGCTGTGTAGGATGACATGCAGCAAGAACTTCTAGTTGTAGGAGAAGTTAAACTTGTAGGCGGTGGACTTGCTAACATCTCCTCCACATCCTATATGTGTCTTCCAAATCTTGTATGAGGAACTTAGTGGTGGCGCCTTCATCATGAGGCTCCAGATGCTCCCTAATGGTGGTTTCACTGACAGTAATCTCCTGTCCGCATACTCTAGACTGGATAACCCTTTGATCGTTAAGCATTTTGTTTTCACCGTTGGCCCAGAATTTAGCCATATGGTTTGAGTAAATGGTGGGGTTAATGGTGAGAGCAGTAAAATATGCTGATTGGGTAAGGAATTGGATGATTAGGGCAAAATCGACATCCCTGGAAAAGTCAAGGATGGCGATCTGGTTGTGCTGGGGATTCAAGGCCATTGTTTGGTGAAGATACTGTTTGAAGAGGTTTAAGAGTAGTAATTTGAGAGTGACTGGAGATGACAATAGAAATTTTAGGGTTTTTAAAGTGGTAAAGAATGTAAAAAAGAAAGTCAGAAATATTTAAATAGTGGTACAAAAAATCAAACTGATAAGGTGAAAGGACGTTTCGGAATCAGATTTGACAGGGGCGGTAAGAAAGACCTTTTAAAATATTCCGACAATCTCAATAAAATCTTATTTTTCACAAAGTGGGGCCTAAAGATTTCTGTTACATGGTAAAGTTTTCCTTCGATAGTAAAATTGCTTCCGAGAGAACACTTGTGATTCTCTTTCTTGATTGTCTTCCAAAGTCATTTTATCTTCCAAGAGCAAATTATGTTTGAGGACAAATTTACTTCCGAGAGTAAAGTGTTCTTCCAAGAGAGGAAGTTAGTTCGGAAGGAAATTTGATCTATGATCAAATGATCTTCAAAAGCTAAAAATTCTTCGGAAGAGAATACTTGTGCAGAGTAATTTGCCTTCGGAAGATGAATAAAAAGCTCTTCCGAGGGTAAATTTCTCTTCGGAAGAATTTATGCTTAAAGAATTTTGGAGAAAAATTCTTATAACAAGGCTTAGATTGTAAGTAGACAACTTAGGAATGACATATATTTCAAAAGATTTTCAAAGGATATTTACTAGTTAATTTTGATCATTCCAATAGCCGTAATTAAATACTTAAATCTTTGTTCATCAAAGGCTTTGGTGAACAAATCAACATATTATTCATTTGAATCAACTTTAACTAGTTTGATCAAGTTTTTTCTCATTTATATCTCGAATGAATTGATACCTGATGTCAATATGTTTTGTTTTGGAGTGCTTGACTAGATTTTCTATGATAGAAATAGCACTTTTGTTGTCTATGTGGATAGGAGTCTCCATGAAGTTGAAACCATAGTCTAACATCTGATTCTGAATCCATAGTAGTTGAGCATAGCAGCTTACAGCAACGATGTAATCAGCTTCAGCAGTTCATGTAGAGACACATGATTGCTTCTTGCATTGCCAAGAGATGATCCTTCCACCAAAAATTAACATCATCCTGATGTGGATTTCTTATTAATATTGCAGCCACTATAATCACTGTTAGTGTAACTATAAAGATTGAAATCCTTGTTCTTAGGATACCAAAGGCCTAGTTTGAGAGCTCCTTTAAAATATCTAAGAATTCTCTTAACAATAATTAGGTGAAACACCTTGGAAGCAGCCTGATATCATGCATAGATGTTGGTTGTAAACATGATATCAGGTCTATTTATAGCGAGATACATTAGAGATCTAATAATTTTCCTATACTGATGTCGATCAGTGTCCTCCCCCTCAAAATCAGGACAAAGATTGTGATTTCTTTGTTTAGGTGTCTTGGATCTTTCTAAGATGTCCTTGACATACTTAGATTGATGAAGAACCCTTCTTCCATCTGTTTCACTTGAATTCCTAGGAAGAAATCCATCTTTCTCAATGACTCATTTCAAATTTCTTCCTCATGATGCTTTCAAAGTCTTTGCACATTTGGTTATTAGATAAACAAAATATGATTTCATCAACATAGACTTGTACAAGCAACATCTCCTTCGTAGATTTCTTTATGAACAATGTCTTGTCTATGGTGCCTCCGGTGTAGCCATTCTTTAGAAGAAACTAACACAATGTCTCATAACATAGCCCAGGTGCTTGGTGTAACCCATAAAGAGCTTTATCCAATTTGCACACATAGTTAGGGTGTTATTGGTCTTTACATCCAGGTGGCTGGCACACATAGACTTCTCTATCAATATCCCCGTACAGAAATACACATTTGACATCAAGTTGATAGACTGTGAAGTTCTTGGATACTATAAAAGCAAGGAAGATTCTTATATGTGACATCCGGTGATTCTCCGTTACCAAACTCCGTTAGTTCCGTTAAGTTTTACATACACACGTCGTAAGCACACACTAGTTGTCGTTTGATGTTGGTGACTTAATAGTAATTAATAATGTTAATTTAATAATAATCTAGTGGATTAAATGGTTATTGTGTTATGCTTATGTGTTTATGCGATTTAAAGACTATTCGTGAATTTAATCGCGTAACGCTGAAACGCATGTGTTAATAAGTATGTTTTGTGTTTTTATAAAATAAAATATATATGTGTTACCATTAGTTTAGATGTTCATATTATTAAGTTAAAAACACATTACAAAGAGTTAAAAACTTAACTTTTATAAAAAAATACAAAATGCAAGGTTTAGAGGGGGTATTCTTGTAAAATGATAAAAACAAAATAACCCCTAGCCCCCACCTTCTCCCAAAATCACGACCTGCACATCCTCCAGCCCTCTTTCTACGATTTTCAGCCTAGAAGCATCAATTCATCACGGTTTTGATCAATCTCAAGCCCTAGAACGCGATTTGGACCTTCATTAACAAGTACAAACATGAATTGAAGGTTAGTTTTGTTGTTTTTGTGGGTTTCTTGAGTTGGCCGAAGCCCTAGCTGTGAAATTGAAGTTCTTGGGGCTGAATTTTAATGCTTTGTTGATGATAATATGTTAGTTTGATTTTATACATGTTGTTTAAAGTTGATTATGCAAGACAACTACACATTTGATTGATTGATTATGAACCTTGAGGAATATGAACCCTAATTCGAAAATTTTGGGGCTTTTGGGGAATTGATTGTTGTTTGATGTTGTTTGGATGTTAATTAGTTAGTATGAATGTTAGAAAACATGAATTATGCAAGAAATTGGTGAATTGAGAACTTTGTTCATAGGTTAATAAAAATAGTAACTTTTGTGTATGAACTTGATAATTCAATGATGAATTGATGGTATTAGAGTGGTAATGATGTTGTATGAACATTGGGATTACGATATGAATGCTAGATTGTTGCCATGAATGCTAGAAATCTTAGGTTGGATGTTGTTGTTCATGTCTTGCCAAGAGTAGAAACTTTTTAGTTTTGGATGAATGAATCATGCTAGTTTGATGTTGTTGATCATAGTTGGATGTTGTTATGAGCTTGAACTAGTATATTACTGATGAATTAGGTGTACATTGGGTGTTTACTAGATTTTGGGATGAACTTTCCCAAACGGGAAACTTTATTGTGCATGAACCTTGGATATTTGTAATTGGACTTATTCATGGCTTTAGGATCATGCTAGAATGCTTGTTGTGGATACCTAATGTGATAGAATCTGTAAATTGGGTCGTATGGAATGTTTATTAGGTTGTTGTGTGATTTATGCACTTTGGAGATCATGTATGGATTTGTATGTTGACTAGTAACTAGGACATCACGTTTGGGTCTGGAAATCAATAATCTTGATGTATGTGGTATGTATTAGACATATTGAAGGTGTTGTGGTTAGAATGGATGATTATTTGGTAGATTATCTGCTTTGACCTAATGTGCTAACTCATGGTAATAGGTCATATAAGTAGGTTATGCATGATCTAACCTATTATATGATACACTAGTTATGTTATGAACACACTGAGTATGCTAGATGCTAAGAACTTACATGACTTGTATGATATATGCTCATGTCTGTTTAAATGGTTTACAACACATAATGTCACCAACAGGTCAAACGGGTCAACTGGGTCAAACATGTCTATTCTTCCAAAACCTTAAGTCTTGGTTGTAGTGCACTTAGGGTTTCTCATATTCACTGTTTACACAAACTCATGTACTTACATGATCTAGGTAAATTTTGAGGGTTGACTGTCCACTTTGTCTTTCAAGTAAACTCTAGTACTCAATACGCGTATCAGGTGAGTTCATGCCCCACGGTTTTACTTAATCTCTTTTGGGGGAGATAGCATACTGGTAACTCTACAACGCTTTTTATATTTAAGATGTGTATGATATTAATATAGTGCTGTTTACCATGATAAAGTCCTCACACTTTCGAATTGTTAATATTGAATAGCGGGGAAACTTGAGTAGTACTACTGGGTCTGACGAGCCCCACCTGTGTGACTCGAGGTCAACCGGGTGCAATTTGTCCTATGTACATTTGTCACGATATGGTAAAGTCGTGACAGGAGGCAAACATAACACGGTCAGCTTCAATTACGAAATCACTATGTATTAATATCTTTTTGTTAATAGACTAGCTATCTATTACAATGCACATGCTTATATATATCACGATTGTTAAACTGTTATGTTTAAATGCAAACTCTTGAACTCACCGACCATTATGTTGACTTTTTAGTATGCTATTCTCAGGTCGTTAATCCGGATTGCCAGTAGAAGCACTGCACGAGTCAAGCATGCATCCTAACACTTAAACGATGATACATTTGTTTATCTTTACATTTTGGGTTTTAAACAGTTGGTTGGCGCATGTTTTTCCATTTTATACGTTTTTATATTTTTGGTTTGTTTTATTACTATACGCTTCCGCATGATTGTTAAAGTTTGAACTCTGGTTTGGTTTATGTTAAACGTAGCATATAGAGTCGTTCCGAGTAACTATTGACTGTGATCCTGGTTTGTTCACACGCCACGCGGTAAAACTCCGCACGTGGATTTTGAGGGTGTGACAGATTGGTATCAGAGCCATAGGTTATAGAGAACTAGGTTGCATACACACTAGACTATAACCGCACACAGTTAGTTAGTTACTTGTTCCTGATTTTTCTACTGTATACTCATTGGCATACACAAATCACACTCTCTATAGCATGGCATCTTCATCGAGACACCTGGTAAACGACCAACATCACCTACCCGATCCGAGTCCCCACCTCCTGGACCAGTACCCGACGATGGACTTGACTGGCCTCGTTTGGACTACCCACGAGGTGAGTTTGACTGGGATCAACCGTTTGTGCCACCTGAACGCGACCCTCCACGAGACCGGAGTTTCTACCCTGAGTTCGTAGATCACCTCATGTATAGGGAACGTGTACCGACACCAAGACCCAGAACTAGGACCAACACTGAGCAACCACTACCTACACTTCCGCGGTCGGTGCAGTCCAACGAGCAGGTTATTGCTGCATTGGTGGCAGCACCGAACATGGAGCAACACCGGGTCTGGCGACTCACGAGCGATGTCTGTACACTACAGCACGAGGTGTACACGCTACGACACCAGCTGGATGAACTCGAGGAGCATCATGGTAAGACCTTGGAAGGATGTTACCAAATGCGGGACGGTTACCAGACGCCTAGTGGACGCATGACCATACGAGAGCAGCGCGATGAAATAGCAGACAACAGGATTGCTGCATTAGAAGCTCAGTTGGCGGCGCTTCAGATCGCCATAGCTACTGCTCTTGTGGAGGCCCCCGAGGAGGAGGAGGAACCAGAAGAGGAACCTAAGGGAGAAACCTGAGGAAGAAGCTATAGAGATGGATGATGATAGTGACGGTTTAGACATAGTTAATTGATTCTATTCTATTTCCTTTAAACGACTTGGACTATGTAGCGTTCCTTTATTTTGGAACCTATGTGGGAAGAGTTGTTTCCCCACCCGAACAACAAACTCAAATTTTGACATTGATAAATAATTGGTGACCCATTTGCAATTTATTACCCTTGGTTATTATTTTTGTTATAAATGTTATGGTGGTGATGAAATCCTTACAGTCTGAGGCGATAGGAGTGGTGCAGTGATGGGCATTATCTCCTACATGAAAGCACAGAAGCTACTGCGAAAAGGTCGTTTGGCTATTCTGACACTCGTCACCAATAAGCAACCAGAGGAAAGAAAATTAGAGGACATCCCCGTGGTACGAGACTTTCCAGAGGTGTTTCCAGAGGATCTTCCTGAACTACCACCTTATCGTCAAGTGGAATTTCAAATTGAACTGACTCCTGGCGCAACCTCGATTGCTAGAGCACCTTATCGATTAGCACCGAATGAGCTACAGGAGTTGTCATCACAACTTCTGGAACTTTTAGATAAGGGCTTTATTTGACCTAGCACATCACCTTGGGGAGCCCCTGTCTTTTTTGTTAAGAAGAAAGATGGTACGTTTCGAATGTGCATCGATTATAGAGAATTAAACAAAGTTACAGTCAAGAACCGATACCCTCTACCTCGTATCGACATTTGTTTGATCAGCTTCAGGGATCAAGTTGTTATTCGAAGATCGACTTTAGATCTGGTTATCATCAACTCAGAGTCTGTGAGGAGGATATCTCCAAAACTGCATTCCGTACTCGTTATGGTCATTACGAGTTCTTGGTCATGCCTTTTGGGTTGACTAATGCACCTGCGGTGTTCATGGACCTCATGAATCGCATGTGCAAACCCTATCTTGATCTGTTTGTTATTGTGTTTATCGATGACATACTGATATACTCTAAGACCAAGGAGGACCATGAAGAGCATCTACGATTAATCTTAGAACTACTAAAGAATGAGCAACTGTACGCCAAATTCTCTAAGTGTGACTTTTGGATATGCGAGGTGCAATTTCTAGGTCACATTGTTAATGAGAAGGGTATACATGCTGATCCTGCCAAGATTGTGGCGATAAAGAATTGGGCTATACCTAAAACACCGAGCGAGATAAGGCAATTTCTGGGATTAGCAGGGTATTACCGACGATTCATAGAGGGATTTTCTAAGATCACACAACCTCTCACAGCTTTGACCCACAAAGGAACGACATACAAATGGGGTGAAAGTCAAGAGGCGGCTTTTCAGCTCATAAAACAAAAACTCCGTAGTGCACCGATATTGGCACTGCCAGAGGGGACAGATGATTTCGTGGTGTATTGTGACGCATCCATTCAAGGATTGGGTTGTGTCTTGATGCAGCAAGATAAGGTAATAGCTTACGCCTCGAGACAACTGAAGGTTCACGAGAAGAACTATACCACCCATGACTTAGAATTGGGTGCAGTGGTTTTTGCCTTAAAGATTTGGAGACATTACTTGAATGGTACCAAATGCACTATCTATACCAATCACGAGTCTTCAACATATGTTTGAGTAAAAGGAGTTAAATATGAGGCAACGTCGTTGGGTAGAACTTCTTAACGATTATGATTGCGCTATCAAGTACCATCCTGGAAAGCCGAACATAGTTGCCGATGCCTTAAGCCAAAAAGAAACAGCTAAACCCAGGCGGGTACGAGCCTTACTGCTTACAATCAGTACCAATCTGCCTGAACAAGTTAAGGAAGCACAGATAGAAGCATTGAAAGAGGAAAACATTGGTTCTGAGTCATTACGGGGAATGGATAAACAATTGGTAGTGAAAGAGGATGGAATTCGGTACTTCATGAATAGACTTTGGGCGCCTGTCAATGGAAATCTGAGGGATTTGGTTATGAGCGAGGCACACAAGTCTAAATACTCTATACATCCTGGATCTGACAAGATGTATCATGATCTAAAGGCGCACTATTGGTGGCCTAACATGAAGGCGGACGTAGCTACAGCAAGTGTTTGACCTGTTCGAAGGTAAAGGTGGAATACCAAAAACCATCCGGACTGTTACAGCAACCCGAGATACCAATGTGGAAATGGGAACAAATTTCTATGGATTTTATCGCTAAATTACCCCGGACTAATACCGGTTGTGACACAATCTGGGTTATTGTGGATCGGTTGACCAAGTCTGCTCACTTCCTTGCAATTAAGGAAACGGACAAGATGGAGAAACTAACCCGATTGTATCTCAAGGAAATTGTTTCCAGACACGGTGTACCGATCTCGATTATTTCTGATCGCGATGCTCGCTTCACGTCACACTTCTGGCAGTCACTATAGAAATCCCTGGGTACACGATTGGATATGATTACTGCTTATCATCCACAGACTGACGGCCAGAGTGAGCGTACCATACAGACTTTGGAGGATATGCTACGTGCTTGTGTGATTGACTTCGGGAACAACTGGGAAGTTCACCTGCCTTTGGTGGAATTTTCCTATAACAACAGTTATCACACTAGCATACAGGCAGCACCTTTCGAGGCTTTGTATGGGAGAAAGTGTAGATCACCGGTTTGCTAGGCTGAAATTGGTGATAGTCAACTAACGGGTCCCGAGCTAATACATGAAACCACTGAGAAGATTGTGCAGATACGGAATCGTATGGCAGCAGCGCGAGATAGACAGAAAAGTTATGCTGACAATAGACGGAAACCACTAGAGTTTCAAATTGGTGACAAAGTCTTATTGAAAGTCTCACCATGGAAAGGCGTAGTTTGGTTTGGCAAACGAAGAAAGCTGAATCCGAGGTATGTTGGACCATTTGAGATATTGGAAAGAATAGGTCCGGTGGCCTATCGACTAGCCTTACCTGATTCGCTGAGTGGAGTTCACAATGTATTTCACGTTTCAAATCTGAAGAAGTGTTTATCTGACGAAACACTAATTCTACCACTAGAAGATGTGCAAGTGGATGAACAATTACGCTTCATCGAAGAACCAATCGAGGTGATGGATCGTGAGGTGAAAACACTTAAGCAAAGCAAGATACCCATAGTCAAAGTTCGTTGGAACTCGCAACGTGGACCGGAATTCACGTGGGAACGTGAAGATCAAATGAAGCTTAAGTACCCTCAACTGTTCGAGACGATGCCTGCAGACAACGGTATTGATTTCAATTTCGGGACGAAATTTCTTTCAACATGGGGATGATGTGACAACTCATCCAAAACTCACTCGATTTCGATTTCTGTGTGCCAATACAGTAGACCAGTGATGGAACACTCTCACCGTGTGATGGAACACTCTCACCGTGTGATGGAACACTCTCACCATGTAACGCGATTTTCAGGACGAAAATTCTTTCAACATGGGGATAATGTGACATCCGGTGATTTTCCGTTACCAAACTCTGTTAGTTCCGTTAAGTTTTACATACACGCGTCGTAAGCACACACTAGTTGTCGTTTGACGTTGGTGACTTAATAGTAATTAATAATGTTAATTTAATAATAATCTAGTGGATTAAATGATTATTGTGTTATGCTTATGTGTTTACGCGATTTAAAGACTATTCGGGAATTTTATCGCGTAACGCGGAAACGCGTGAGTTAATTCGTATGTTTTGTGTTTTTATAAAATAAAATATATATGTGTTACCATTAGTTTAGATGTTCATATTATTAAGTTAAAAACACATTACAAAGAGTTAAAAACTTAACTTTTATAAAAAAAATACAAAATGCAAGGTTTAGAGGGGGTATTCTTGTAAAATGATTAAAACAAAATAACCCCTAGCCCCCACCTTCTCCCAAAGTCACGACCTGCACATCCTCCAGCCCTCTTTCTGCGATTTTCAGCCTAGAAGCATCAATTCATCACGGTTTTGATCAATCTCAAGCCCTAGAACGTGATTTGGACCTTCATTAACAAGTACACACATAAATTGAAGGTTAGTTTTGTTGTTTTTGTGGGTTTCTTGAGTTAGCCGAAGCCCTAGTGTGAAATTGAAGTTCTTGGGGCTGAATTTTGATGCTTTGTTGATGATAATATGTTAGTTTGATTTTATACATGTTGTTTAAAGTTGATTATGCAAGAAAACTACACATTTGATTGATTGATTATGAACCTTGAGGAATATGAACCCTAATTCGAAAATTTTAGGGCTTTTGTGGAATTGATTGTTGTTTGATGTTGTTTGGATGTTAATTAGTTAGTATGAATGTTAGAAAACATGAATTATGCAAGAAATTGGTGAATTGAGAACTTTGTTCATAGGTTACTAAAAATAGTAACTTTTGTGTATGAACTTGATAATTCAATGATGAATTGATGGTATTAGAGTGGTAATGATGTTGTATGAACATTGGGATTATGCTATGAATGCTAGATTGTTGCCATGAATGCTAGAAATCTTAGGTTGGATGTTATTGTTCATGTCTTCCCAAAAGTAGAAACTTTTTAGTTTTGGATGAATGAATCATGCTAGTTTGATGTTGTTGATCATAGTTAGATGTTGTTATGAGCTTGAACTAGTATATTATTGATGAATTAGGTGTACATTGGGTGTTTACTAGATTTTGGGATGAACTTTCCCAAACGGGAAACTTTATTGTGCATGAACCTTGGATATTTGGAATTGGACTTACTTATGGCTTTAGGATCATGCTAGAATGCTTGTTGTGGATGCCTAATGTGATAGAATCTGTAAATTGGGTCGTATGGAATGTTTATTAGGTTGTTGTGTGATTTATGCACTTTGGACATCATGTATGGATTTGAATGTTGACTAGTAACTAGGACATCACGTTTGGGTCTGGAAATCAATCATCTTGATGTATGTGGTATGTATTGGACATATTGAATGTGTTGTGGTTAGAATAGATGATTATTTGGTAGATTATCTGTTTTGATCCATATGTGCTAACTCATGGTAATAGGTCATATAAGTAGGTTATGCATGATCTAACCTATTATATGATACACTATTTGTGTTATGAACACACTGAGTATGCTAGATGCTAAGAACTTACATGACTTGTATGATATATGCTCATGTCTGTTTAAATGGTTTACAACACATAATGTCACCAACGGGTCAAACGGGTCAACTGTGTCAAACATGTCTATTCTTCCAAAACCTTAAGTCTTGGTTGTAGTGCACTTAGGGTTTCTCATATTCACTGTTTACACAAACTCATGTACTTACATGATCTAGGTAACTTTTGAGGGTTGACTGTCCACTTTGTCTTTCAAGTAAACTCTAGTACTCAATACGCGTATCAGGTGAGTTCATGCCCCATGGTTTTACTTAATCTCTTTTGGGGAAGATAGCATACTGGTAACTCTACAATGCTTTTTATATTTAAGATGTGTATGATATTAATATAGTGCTGTTTACCATGATAAAGTCCTCACACTTTCGAATTGTTAATATTGAATAGCGGGGAAACTTGGGTAGTACTACTGGGTCTGACGAGCCCTACCTGTGTGACTCAAGGTCAACCGGGTGAAATTTGTCCTATGTACATTTGTCACGATATGGTAAAGTAATGACAGGAGGCAAACATAACACAGTCAGCTTCAATTGCGAAATCACTATGTGTTAATATCTTTTTGTTAATAGACTAGCTATCTATTACAATGCACATGCTTATATATATCACGATTGTTAAACTGTTATGTTCAAACGCAAACTCTTGAACTCACCAACCATTGTGTTGACTTTTTAGTATGCTATTCTCAGGTCGTTAATCCGGATTGCCAGTAGGAGCACTGCACGAGTCAAGCATGCATCCTAACACTTAAACGATAATACATTTGTTTATCTTTACATTTTGGGTTTTAAACAGTTGGTTGGCGCATGTTTTTCCATTTTATACGTTTTTATATTTTGGATTTGTTTTATTACTATACGCTTCCGCATGATTGTTAAAGTTTGAACTCTGGTTTGGTTTATGTTAAATGTAGCATATAGAGTCGTTCCGAGTAACTATTGACTGTGATCCTGGTTTGTTCACACGCCCCGCGGTAAAACTCCGCACGTGGATTTTGAGGGTGTGACATTATAGCCTCAAGTCTTGCAACAGATGTGAAGACATCAGTTTAATCTATCCCTTCCTCTTATGTGTATCCTTGAACTACAAGTCTAGCCTTGTTCTTGATGATCAAACCTCTATCATCATTTTTATACTTGAACAACCACTTGGTGCCAATAGGGAATTGACCAGGTGGCAATGGACATAGGTTCCATACTTTTTGCCTCTTGAATTGAAGCAAGTCCTCTTGCATTGCTTCAACCCAATTGTTATCCTTGAGAGCTTCTTCCACCTTCTTGGGTTCCAATTCAAAGAGAAAGAATGAGTACAAGCAGACATTCCTATTATGAGTCTGTCTTCTAGTTCTCACACCTTCTGAGACATCCCCAATAATGTTCTCAGTTGGATGAGTGTTGTAAATCCTGAGTCTTAGAGTCATATCTAGTTTCATAGATAGATCCAAGTTTGAAAAGTTCTACTCAGGATTATGAACATTGATTCCAGCTAATGTCTCACACTCATTCAATGAGGACTGGTAGAATGAATGAGTGACAACATCAATGGTCTTTTGCAATGAAGTAGTATTAACAGTTACCTGTTCCTCCAGATTACTGTCTTCATCAGCTTGATGTTGTGAAATAGAGTTGTTAGTTGATTAGCTTTAAGGCACTGACTGACAACTTGTTGAAGCTCCACTGTTTCCTGTAATATTCAAGCTTTCAGGACTTGTAGTAGTAGGAGCTTGCTCTTCATCTCTTCTTGGAGAAATTGGAATAAGTGTGGATAACTTAAACAGTTGATCATCAGAGGAGTCATTTTGAGGTCCTGTTCTAGCTGAAACATTCTTGCAAGATCGTTTAGAATAATTAGGAAACAATTCTAAATAAAAAGATATGGTTAGAGCCATTCCTTTTAGCGCGAGGAGTGTGCTTATTTACAACAATGTTGGATGATTCCTCAAATTGTTGATTCTTAATGTTGTATACTCTATATGCTATAAAGCTTGAGGAATACCCAACAAAGATAGCATCATCCAACTTTTTAGCAAATTTAGCGAAATTTTCCATAACTCATAAGGGGCTTTTTCGTGGGGCTTAACAATGAGAACCCTGTTTTGCATATAATATGTAGTGCTGACTGCCTCTGCCCAGAAAGTTAGAGGCAGCTTTGAGTCATCTAACATGGTTCTTGCAGCCTTAATAAGTGTCATGTTTCCCCTTTTAGCAACACCATTCTGTTAAGGACTTCTAGGAACACTGTATTGTCTAGTAATCCCTTTTGAGTTACAAAATGAGTCAAGAACTTTATTCTTAAACTCAGTCCCATGATCACTTCTACTTTTTTTTACCTTGTGATAAATTTTAGTTTCTATTTTGAGGATAAAAGATTTTAATGTTTTAGCAGTTTCATCCTTAGTTCTTAAAAAGAATACATGTGTGAATCTTGTAAAATCATCAACTATCACAAGGCAATATGATTTCCTTCCAATGCTCATTATACTTGTAGGACCAAATAGATCCATGTGCAATAAGTGTAATGGAGTGGTGAAGGAAATAACTTATTTGGATTTGTGGGTTGCCTTGTGTTGCTTTCTTTTAAGACATGCAACACAGTTGTCTTTATAGAAAAACTCCTTTTTAGGCACTCCATGTACCAAGTTATTTTTAACCAGCTTATTCATGGTTTTAAAATTAACATGACACATTCTTTCATGCTAAAGAGTTGACTTATCATCATTTGCTTTAGAAAGAAAGCATGAAACTTCACCTAGTGGGAAAGCATTGTTCATATCTAGCTTGTACATATCTCCTTTCCTAGGAGATCTAAGAAGCCCCAATTCTTGAAGAATTATCATCCCGGGTTTCAAGATAATGCACTCGTGCTCTATGAAAAGCATTTGGTGCTTTTGATTACAGAACTGAGAAACACTCAAGAAATTGTGTTCAATCTATTTGACAAAGTGTACTTTGTCCACTTTTCTCTTATTTCCATTGGATACACTACCTCTTCCAGAAATGTATCCTCTGGCTTCACCTCCAAATTGAACAGGGCCTCTATCAAAATGTTGAAATTCTTGAAGGAGAGATTTGTTCCTGTCATGTACCTGCAGCATCCATTATCCACAATCCAAATATTTTTATTCTTGTCATATGGATGTCCCTACACATAAGGTGAAATGATTAGTTACTATTAGAAGCCCAGACCTTATTGCTCTTAGGATATTCCAATGTAGATGACATAACTGAACCAAAATGTATGCATGGGGGTTCAATTATGGTTTGTGAAAAAGAGGTTTGGGCTGTAGCATCTTATCTGATCTTCTATTACATCCTATGGTTGATCAGAGTAGATGAGCATAAAGAGGCTTGAGCATCTTGACTTGCTTCCGAGGATTCTTTTTTCTTAGAAGAAGTTGTCACCACCTTTTCTTCCAAAGCAGTCTTCTTCTTGGAAGATTTCAAAGGATTCCTTTTATTCCTTTGTCTATCTTGGGCTTATCTTCTGAAGCTATTTTCCTTTCAAAAGAACGAGTTTCTTCCGAAAGTAACTTGGCTTCAGAAACAAGCTTTCCTTTCTTTAACACTTGAACCATGTGATAATTTCCAAATATGAAACCTTCCTTGACTCCTTTTTTAACATTGTTTGCATAATGTGTGCTTGCTGGATTGTAGTAACAATCTTTAGCCATGTGATTATGCAAGTCATAGATTATGCACTCAATGTTAACTTTAACGGGACATGACGACTGTTGTTTCTTGCACTTCTTGTCTTCTTCAACAGCCTTCCCCTTTAACTTCTGATTCTTCAGCTGGAAAGGAGTATTGGTACTACACTCCTTACCTGAGCCAGAGTTTCTAACCACTTGGAATCCAGCTGAGATGAATACACCCTTTTGCCTTGGGTCTATTTTCATCTTAGACTTAGCCACCTTCTTAGCAGTTTTCCTTGCTGCCCTAATCTTATTCTTTCTGTCTTTGGTGGTCAGACGTTCATCCTCGGTTGTGTGGATGAGGTTTTATACCTTATCCTTCACTGTGGTGGTCACCATTATTACATCATTCTTTTACTCAAAGGGTAGTGGATCAGCAGTTGGAACCTCTTACTCATCAGTTCCACATCTTGGTTGTCTGATAGACACATAAGAATATGGTGGAGCAGTTTTATTGGTTACCAACCCACTCTTGTTTTGATAGCACACCTTTGAGTGGGAGGATGATGCAAGAATGGTGTTGAAGTTATGCTCTTGAATCGAATACTTATCTACTTTAGCCTCAGCTATCACTAGCTGGCCTTGAGCCTCAGTCAACTTGGAAACCAAGACTTTTATTTGAGCCCTATAGTTTGAGTGTTCATGTTTTAAAGAAGAAACAGTTTTCTCTAACTCATAAATTTTGAATTTATAGTCAGATTCTACTCTCTTAAAATAAGATTTTAGTATATTTAAGTACTCAAAATCAGACTTAATCTCCATGTTGTAGTCGTGATACATTTTAATCTTAGCTATATAGGCTAGAGTACAGAAATGTTCATATACCTTGGTATCATTAGCTCCAGCCATGATCGCTTGAGCAGGGGTGATATCTTGCACCATAAAGCTCCAATCAACTTCTTGAGCAATAGCTGCAGTTTGCTGCTCAGTTAGCTTAAGCAGGGGTAACATCTGTCTAAACAACTTGCTGTGATCCCTCAACTTATGATCCACAAGTCACATCCAACCATAAACATCATTGGAAATATTGACAAGGGGGTGAGAATAAGAGGACAAACCAATGACAAAAATATTTATCTATATTCTTGTTTCTTGTCCCAGATATAGCCAAAGAAAGTTGATAAGGCTTTGAAGGATGGAAGATGGGTTGAAGCAATGCAAGAAGAGCTATTTTAATTCAAAAGGAAAAAGCTTTGGAGTCTATGTCCTCTTCCATAAGGGAAGACTATCATAGGAATCAAATGGGTGTTTAGGAATAAGAAAGATAAATAAGGACTTGTCATCAAGAACAAGGCAAGACTGGTTGTTCGAGCATTCACCAAAGAAGAAGGAATTGATTACACTGATGTTTTTGCTTCAGTAGCAAGACTTGAAGCTGTTAGGATATTCCTGGTGTTTGCTACATCCAAGGACTTTAAGGTCTGCCAACTTGATGTCAAGTGTGCATTTTTATATGTGGTGATTGATGAAGAAGTGTATGTCAAACAGCCACTGGCTTTGAAGACCCAGATCATCCTGATTATGTCTACAAGCTTGATAAAGCTCTTTATGGGCTGCACCAAGCTCCAAGAAAGTGGTATGAGACACTACCTCGGTATCTCTGTCAGCATGGCTACAAGAGAGGTACTATAGATGGAACTCTCTTCATCAAAGGAATAGGGAATGACTTGATGCTCGTTCATGTATATGTTGATGACATTATCTTTGGGTCAACTAATCCAAATATCTACAAAGGCTTTGAGAAGCAGATGAAGAATAAAATTGAAATGAGTGCCATTGGAGAACTCAATTTCTTTCTAGGAATTCAAATGAAGAAAGTTGACAATGGCATCTTCATAAGCCAGTCAAAGTATGTATAGGACATACTTACAAGGTTCAACATGACTGAATATAAGATTGTAAAGACACCCATAGCCAGAAACCACTCCCTTGGACCTGATCTTAAAGGGTAGTGTGTAGAGAATATCTTTACAAGGATATGATTAGGTCTCTTAAGTACCTTATAAAAAACAGGCATGATATCATGTTTGCTACATGCATATATGAAAGATATTAAGCTGACCCTAAGATGTCACACCTGGTTGCTGTCAAAAGGATTCTCGGATATCTCAAGGGTGCTCCTAAGCTAGGCCTTTGGTATCCAAAGAATTCTGACTTTAATATGTATGCCTATCTAGATAATGACTATGGTGGCTACAACATGACTACAAAGTCCATATCTTGGGGATGTCAATTTCTTGGTGGAAGGATAGTCTCATGGCAATGCAAGAAACAATCCTGTGTATCTGCATCACCTGCTGAAGCTGAATACATTGCTGCTGCAAGCTGCTGTACTCAAGAACTTTGGATTCAGAATCAGATGCTAGACAATGGATAAAACTTCAAGGAGACTCTCATCCACGTAGACAACAATAGTGCTATCTCTACAACAGAGAATAATGTGCAACACTCAAGGACAAAACATATCAATATAAGGTATCATCTAATTAGAGATAATCATGAAAAGGGATTGATAAAACTAATCAAAGTTAATATAAATGAACAATATGTTGATATGTTCACAAAGGCTATTGATGAATAGAGATTTAAATATCTTATATAAGCTATTGGGATGATCAACCTTGAATAGATTTTCTTAAAACTTAATCTATATTATTTCTAAGAGGAAATGTGTGTCCTAAGTTGTCGAATTTATTACCTATATAAGCCCAGTTTATCATGGGAGAAAATCTTTTTCAAATGATATTCCCTAGCATTTTGAAAATTACCAAGCGTATTTTCTTTCGGAAGACATTAACATTACCTTCGGTAGAATTTTAAGTCTTCAAATCACATAACTACTTAAAAGAAATTTACCTTTGGAAGAAATGCTTACATTTCTTCCGAAGCCAAAATATGCTTCTAAGTACGTATATGTATTTGAAGAACAAATTTCCTCCAAAAGAAATCATGTCTCGGAAGTTTTATTCTCTTTAAGAATAAAACTTTCAACTCCTAATATCTTCTAAAACCAAATATTCTTCGGAAGAGAAAATATTACAAGTAATTTTTCTTTCGAAGCCATTTTTCACTAAGCTTAGGAATAACTTCCGAAGTCAAAACCGAAGACAAATAATCTTCGGTAGAGTTTCAGCTTCTAAGAAAACTACGTTGTTGGGCACTTTCTTAGAGGTGGAATCGGTATTCGAACTTTAAATTTTATCCTTTTGCATTAACTTTGTTTCAAGTCCATTTCATATAAATATACCCAATGATTCCCCCCTCTTTCACTATCTTCTTCATTTCAAATTCTCTAAACCTAAATTCTCACTCACCGCCTTTGTTCTTACCTTTCTTCACTTCCAAGCTACCACAAATGGCCAACCTTGACCGCAGAAACCAACCAGATTTTTCTATGTAGTTTCACAGGCAACATAATCAGGTTGCTCTGTTAAACTCTGAGAAAGATCTAAGTTTCTCAGACGTTTGTTGGTTTCTCTCTTTATCTCACTACTTCACATCCCTCATCGTTGATCCTCCTCTCTATGAAGATCAACTGTTGGACTTCTGGAGGACCTGTCAAGAGGTCACCATGCATAGGGAGAAGGCACTGTTTGCCATAGTGTAGAGGAGGACAATTGTCATCACTCCATCTTTAATCAACTCTCATCTACAACTGGATGATGCGGAAGGTGAATTGTCCTTTCCAAAATCTGCTGTAAACTACTCCATTGAGTAGATGGGATATGAAGGTGACTTCTCAGTCAAAACCTTCAAGAAAGAAAAGGTCTCTCCTCAATGGAAATACCTCCTTCGTGTTATTATCCATAGTTTGTCTAACAAACACGGAGGTTGGGACCAAATTCTAGAAGACCTCTCTTTCATAGCCCATGGGATGGTTCATGGGGGAAGTTCAGGTACTCATAATTTGTGTACAATAATTTACTTGCAAAATTGGACTCCTTAGAATATTATAGGTTCCCTAGATATATCCAGCACATTCTCAATTGTGAACTGGGCTCATAGTTGAGGGGAACATGTAATGTTCTAAAATTAGGACAGATGAAACCCGACATCTTCAAGACTATGAGAAAGCCAATTGTTGGCTTCCCAGGGATAGAAACAATCCTAGTCCAAAAAATATTAGAGCTCATTTCTCAAGGTGACAACCTAGCAGCACCAGCTAGTGTTGAACCCATACTTTCTACTTCGAGATAACCCACACAGCCATAAATAACCATCACCTAGCAAAAAAAATCCAAACAAACCCCTGCTTAGATTATTCAACCTGTGCAGGTCCCCATATCACCACCTATACAGGAATAAGTGGACACTGGAGCTTCCACTTCTCCTGAAGAGCAAACCACTCTCATCTCACAAATGTTCAGTTATGAGGTTCTTATTGCTCAGACTGAAGAGCTCATCACCCAAGAAGCCTTAAGCCTTCACTTAGTGTCTCAACACTCTAGTGAATAACCTTTAGGGGAAAGCTACCATCTCCAGCCTCAAGATTTAAACCATTCAATTCTTTGCCTAGACTTCTATGATGATGAGGATAAGGCACTTAGTGAGTATCATGAGTATCTCTTCTCTTTCCCTATTCAAAGAGAGATGAGTACTCCTGTGTCACTCATATCTAGCCCACATCCTCCACCCCCTACTAAAGTGGATCTTCCTGAACCTATTCAGGAGATCCATATGGAAGAGGCTGTCACTTTTGCAAGTGATTACATCATTAAGACCTTAACCATGGAAACCTAGCCCATTAACACTTCAACTGAAGTTGTCAGTTAGCAGGGGAAAACCAGCTGCCAAGAACAATAAGCTGGTGATGAGGAAGAAGAATTAGGTCTAATTCTCTCATTCCTGGTGATTCTTCTACTGAAGATGAGGGGAATCTCGGACTAAAGGTGCACAAACTAACAAAAAAACATGCACCTATTTAGTCTCCAAGGTAAGTCACTTATATTCTCAAGTGCCTACCTTACAAATAAGGGTCAATGATTAGCAACTTGGGAATTCTAATCTCAAGGAACAACTAGCTATGAGACCCTTCAGGATAACTTATCCAGGAACACAAGAACCTGAGGATGTGATAGATTTCACCTCTAGCTCACCTAAGAAAGAGGGTGATGCTACCAAAAAGGGGGAAGAAGTTGTCACAATCACAGAACCTGCGAGTTCTTTGCAGAGTATGGACATTGAGGAGTCACCAACCTTACTTATAATTGTTCACACTCAGCAACCTCCTCAAGTTCACACTGATATGGACTCAATTATACAAAGTCAGTTGGAGGAGGGAATACCAAGGGTAATGTCAACCCCACCAGGGCAGAGGTATGATGATGATAGAAGAGCCCTAGTACTACATAGTTTTCAAGGGCGGTAAGAGGTTTTCAATTTTCAAACCTTGAACTTCTATAATAGTCTTTCTCTAGTCAATATTCCACTAGCCTACCCAACTCAACATAGGCAGGCTGACAGATTGGCTGAGAGAATTTATGACAGGATTGTTGAATAATTCAGACAAAGAAGAAGACAACTGCAAATAGGTAATATCATTGGTCAATTGGATGTTGAGGTGGAACCCATGATTAGCTTCGATGGGGAAACCTTGACTGAAGGCCCAATGACAGAACCTGTGAAACTACTTCAACATCCTTTACCTCAGTGAAGCAACAATTGTTGAAGGAGCTTCAGAACTTTTCTCTAGCCAGAGCTTGACTACTGAACCAAACAATAAAGGCCAAAGCTCTCTCCACCCTGAGTCACCAAGGGCTGTAAGTAACAAAGGGAATCGGAAAATGACCAAGGAGATTGAGGAGGACGAAAGAGAGAGGAAGAAATAGCTAAGGGGAGAGAGTTCAAATGGTTCCTCAGCTTTATGGAAGCTGTAATCAGGACGGACCCCAGGCCAAACACTCAAGATGATGAGTTGAGGGCTGCCAGATTGAACTAATGAGGAATCAGGAACTATAACATTAATGAACTTATCTCTCTTCCCTTAGAAGAGTTAAATGAACTGCCTGACTTAGAGTTGAGAAAGAAGAAGAAGGAGGCAGAGGATGCAGAATTGCTCCTCAAGGATAAAGAAAAACAGGCAAAAGAGGCTATACAAACATGCTCCTACTCTCTCACCAGTTCATGAAACAACCCGAGAGAGAGGCTGTGGAATTGAACAACCTCAGGTTGATAAGGAGGCTAACAGATAAAACATGATCAACTACCTGACTGCCACAGGCCTCCATCAGGCATCTGCACTTCTTCCCCTCTCATATGAATATATTGAATTTGAGTATCCTAGGCAGCTGGAACAATAGTTCATCAATGAACAAAAGGCTGCTAAGAGAAAGATGAAGGAAGGGTCAGGAAGGTGTACGTACGGAGTACTAATTGATTCAACGTGTAACCTAATCAAATACTGTGGAATCTTATTTGATTAGCGATCCAATCAGTGAGAAGGAAAACCTAGATCAATCTAACGATAGAACAACATTAAGAATGATTAGAAAATGATCCGAGACGAACTACGAACTTGGATGGACGAGATAGAACTCTCTGGACGGCTAGGGTATTAAAAAATTTGAAGTGTTGTGTTTTTCCACGAATCACGTGGTATTTATAGGTTTCAGTGTACAGTCATACGACTGAGCCATTAGCATGGTTCGGCCGTGCGACAAAGCCATTCAATTTGTTCATACACACGATTGAACTATACAATTGGTTCAATCATGTGACTGATCCAGTCTCATGACTCAATCGTGTTACTGAGTCAATCATCTGGTTCAGTCGTGCGACTGGTCCATAAGCATGGTCCATTAGCATGAATAACCATAAGACTAAGTCAAACACATTCCTGAATCATTATTAGCTTAGAAATGTGACTAACTACTACAAACCCATATATAATATTCATTCAAGCATGTAATTGTAAATAATTTAAGAATAAGACATATTCAATAGTAAATATACATTCCAACACTTATCATATTACCAAAATATCCTTGTATTACACATATGGAAGATTGAAAGACATAAAATTTAAGTACAATGAACTAGGGACATCGTGTATCAACAAACTCCTCCTTAGACCTAGTTCACTCTACACACCTACACTTCTTCTTTTCTTTTTATGACCCCAGCATGGATTTCAAATGTAAAGCACAGTCTGATTACATGCTGGAATTGAAGAGCTTGCACTATGTCCAGAGTATCATAGAAAAGTGCCCAGTTGTATAATGTGTAGACATCAGCCTCAGACAATTTTGTAAGCCACATTGGGTCAAACACCCTGATTGTCTTAATCTTTCCATTCCGATTCAGTACAATAATAGCTTCACCTATCCTCCAGTCATAATACCACCATTTGAAGTAAGGCATGAAGTCCTATGGCATTTTCCTCGAAGGGATCTTTGTCAAGGTCCTAGGTGATCTCCACTTCAGAACTACCTTAGACCTTCCTGAATTAGGATCAACTTTAGTTTTGCTCATAAACTACCTCGGTTGTTGAGGTTTGAAGTTCACCCACATAGTGTGATACTCTTTCCTTAAGGCCCTTTCAAACCATCCTAACATCTGTTTTGAGTCCACATACAGTAGGTTTAAACTTGCTAGTCTGTTCAGCTCAAAATCCAGTAGAGTCTTCAGATCATCAGGATGTCTAAAGTACTCGATCCCCTTGTCTCTTTTTATTGCATAAATGTTTAAGTCCTCAAAATATTCATAACTTATTATATTCCCTGACACCTTCTGATGCCTTTTGACTTTATACAACTTCATGTAGGCATCCTGTTTCGGAGGTTCATGCTGGTTTCTCATCTCAGCTAGACATGCAGCCCACTCAGCTTTTCTCCACTCTACATCGGCATCATCAGCTTGAGCTATCCTTTCAGTCGATTCTTTCTTAGTGACCTTCTCGTTTACCTAGTCGTTGGTTTCACTGTCAAACATCTCACCTAAATCAGGTAAGGCATCTCCATCATCATTAGTATACTGAGGATAATAATCAGATGTGACATCCTCTATCTCTACCTCATCTATACCAAGTAGTTCCTCATCGCTGATAACATCAACTTATGGTGCGTCTCTGACTATCTCATCGGGTTTAGCCTGAACATCTCCACAATCTATTCATCTGATAGGTCATGAATGATCTCCCCCTCTTCTGGTGCATAACTCACTGATCTTCTGACAATCCCCTGCAAATCAAGAATCATAGTAAATTGTATCTTGATTTGCTCGAGAGGTGCAACATCGTGTTTATCGACCTGGTGAGATTTATCTACTAGATAGAGTAATCAAACACAACAAAGTTTAATAAACATCATAGCATTTCACATAATTTGAAAATCAATTTCATTAATATAATACATTTCACTACATATAAGTTCAAATTACATAAACATGTTAATCATTACTTTTATCTTTCTCTTGATGATCCTTGTCTTGAGGAGCAGAGGATGAAGCTCCCTGATCTTGGTTCCTTCTCATTCGTCTCTCCTTATCAGTTTCCTGAGATGTTGGAGCTTTGCTTTCACCCTCTGGTTGATCTTCATCTTCACTGTCATCATTTTTCTTCTCCTCATCCGTCTCATTTATGTCAACCTCATCATCATCGTCATCATCATCATCAGACTCATCATCACTAGAGTCATCATCATCATCGTCTCCATCACCTTTGATCTTTAAAGGATCCGCCTTCCTTCTCGTCAATCTTAGCATAATCTTCTTGTTCTTTTTTTCCAATGCATCAATCTTCTTGGTGGATGCCAGCAGTAGCTGATTCTAAGTTTGTAGAGTCTTATGCGCTCAAACCAAGGCACGCTCATGAGCATAATTTCTCTTAGTTAGTTTGGCAATCTGTTGTCCTTAAGCTACATTCACTGACATCAATTGGCTGATCTGGTTGAATTTGAGATCATCATCAGCTAACAGCTTGAGTACCAACCTGTTAAGGCTAGCCAGCTGTTCCTCCAGACCAACTGTGGGTAAAAGGGATCTCTAAAGTGGGTGAACTTGATGGGTTGAGGTGCCAGTTTGTGAGATGGATGAGTTGGTTGTTGAGGTTGTGTATACACGTATGGTAATGGGTAAGGTTTGAGGAATTATGGTTGTTGTTCTTTTGGGTGAGGCTGGTATGGGCATTTGTGTAGTGGTGAGTGAGATGGTGGTAGTAGGTGAGACTATGGTAGTAGCACTGGATGGCTGGAGAGGTTTGTGAGGGAAAGTAAGAGGTCATCAGCACTAATCTATAGCTCTTACCCTTCTTATGGGAAGGTCTGTCCATTCTCTTCTTTCATGAGGCAGAGGGAGTCACAAGTTCCTTTCCTTTTGAGATAGGCTGATCAGGTGTGTAGGATTGATCAACCTGCTCACTATCCACCCAGCTGATTTCTTTTGTCGCACACCCACCATATCTTTACCTTATTTAGTGGTGACCTATTTCCCTCCTACCTGTCTAACTAGAGGTTCCTCCTCAGAGTCTACTTCCTCCTCTTCCAAGTCAAAGTTCCCTATATTTTCAATGATATGGATGTCTGGGTTGATGGCAGCCTACTCAGACCCCCCAGCAGTAGATGATCCACCCTGCTGAGTAAATGGTTCTGCGGTGAATGTCTCAGCAGATCAGGATTGGTTTGATTCTTCACCACCACCACCTTGACCTTCATCATGGTCATCATGATCATTATCATCCTTATCATCATTAGGAATCATCACATTCTCTATATCAGAATCACTATCATCATGACGCCATATATTTCCCTTAGGTGCAACATAGTCTGCTCTTGCTAGATGCACAAACAATCATCAAACTGGGGGCTTTTATGGCTTTCGCCTGTAAACTTTCATCCTTCCCAGTGTTGTGTCATCCATCACCTCTACAATGACCTCGTCATCTTTTTCTTTGGTATGTTGGGAAGCTTCTCATTGATCATCATCTAGAGGAATCTAGGATACATGCAGAAGCTTTCCTTCCTTTTCATCTCAATGTTCCCCTTCATGTAGTTGAAGAACATCTTAGGGAAGCTGAATGGATGGTTCAGAACTAGTGCCACGAATGCATTTTGGATTGATCACTGAGCACATCGAAACCACCTCGACATGAAGCAATGCACTTAAGAACCACGTGAGCTAAGTACTTGAAGGGCGGGCACATGTTACTCTTATTAAGTACTCTGGCATTGATGTCACCGGCATACTTAATCCTCGGAAAACATCCATGCACAACTAAGGGATGTAGTTTTTCTGGATGATCCCTATCTTCTCCCAAGCTTAATACCCTTTGTAGATCGTCTTCACCAATATCAATCTCCTCTTCAAAAATCGAGCTTCTGATTCGGTAAGAATCAATAGAACAGTCTACCACAGCATCCTCCCAGAATGCTTGCTGTAGAGATCTGTATGGTGTACATGCTGTAGAAATGGCTCTATGAATCCTCGATCGGTTTAGGAATTCGATAATTCCTATGAACTCGGCGGCGTTCCTTGACGTTGTGTTCAGATAAGCACAGATGTTATGCTTGGTGCTTATCGTCCACCGCTCTACCATTTCACTGTAACACAATAGACAAACACCCATTCAACACGTTTGATCAGTTTAACACATAAGATTACTTAACTTTGAAACTGATCATATGCAACTGGTTCAATCATATGATTGGACCATATGAATGAACTCAGTCTACGAATGAGCATACAACTGAGCTTAATCGCACATTTAGACATCCGATTGACCTATAACTGCGATTGAATTATCGATTGGTTCAATCGTGCAATTGAAACATGCGTATGGTTCAATCGTGCGATTGAAGTTAATCTGGATGCTCAGTCGTATGCGTACTACGCAAGTCCAAATATTTGAGTTTTGTTCAAATCAGACTCGATCCTTTCAAAACATATGTCATTTGATGCTCCTGGATTAGTTAAAACACCATTTGTGGTTTAATTTCACTTCCAAGCTCATTAAAGGTTCAATATTGAGAATTCTTTCTCAGTGTTTATAAGTTACATAGAATTTTGGTTTAGTAAACGATTATACCAATATAACGTGATTTTATCTTGAATCTACCTTTAATCTAATGTAGAATCGTTAGTGAACAAGCAATATCCCTAGATCGTAAAGAAAATTTGGAAAGGGTTCCACTAGTTTGCCGGTATTTTTAGAGGGTTTAAAAAATAGGTGAATGGGTGACTACCAACTGAGCCTCTATTTATACGCATGGTTCAGACTTGCGACTGAAGTCCAATCGCACAAATGACCTAGACGCCTTACCAATCGTGCGATTGGATCATACTGATATTGCCAATCATGCGATTGGGTCATGTTGATGGTTTAGTTGTGCATTAGGTCCATGCTCATGGTCCAGTCATGCGATTAGTCATATGATTGGGTCATACTCATGGTCCAATCATGCATTAGGTCCATGCTCATGGTCCAGTCGTGCGATTGGTCGTACGATTGGGCCATCCTAACGGTCTAGTCGTGCGATTGGGTCATATGATTGGGCCATACTCATGGATTAGACTTAGTTTGTCTCAATAATGCACACAGTTAGATTTTATGTACCTTTCTAGCCTACCAATCATCTCAGACATGATCTTTTTATCTATCGATCACCTTAGACGTGATCCCTTTTATTGAAAAACCATTTATCACCTCAGTCGTGATCCCTTTTTATCTTAGCTTTTCACAGTTAAGATTCAGTTCAATTTTTTGACTTTCACAGAGTTCAATCTTGTTACATAGTCTGACACTAACACATTGCACACCTAAATAGAACTAGAAAAACATTAAATAAAACTAAAATAAGACATATTTTTGTAATTTTCGTTTGAGGAGGGTTCAAATAATTTTACATCACTTAAACGATTTCTCCCCCTGAAAAGAACAGCATAAGGCACTACCTTCATTTCAAGAAAGATTCGTATGGAATCATACAGGTAAAAACACGATTATTTGGAACTTTTGTAGATATATCAATGACAGAGAACATTATATGTACAATTCACATAATTTCTTTCATCTAAGAATCAAAAGCACTAACAGAAAATCATGCTGGAACAGTTCTGTAGCACACTTTGATTTTGAACATCAAGAGATTCAGCCACGACGATTGTCAGTATGTTTGTCCACTTAAATCCACACACATATTTTTTGACACACATCAGTGATATTTAGGTGAATTAGATCAACAAGTATTTATCGATCCTACTTGTATATGGTAATCAATCTTTCTCAGGAGATTTTTGAGCAGTCTTGTGGTCAAGAAGAGATTGTTCTAAGAGCTTTCAAAGAGATGCAATGCCTCAAATCAGTACCATCGCACAGCAGAGAGGCGCAAACACCAATGAATTCTTATAACATATAGGTTATGCCAAGCCTCAGGTTAGTGTCATCGCACAGCAGAGAGACGCAAGACCTATCTTCTCATTAGAGCAATACGATTTGATACTTAATGCAGCAATGACATTTGTCATCAACTTGATTACATTCAGCTGTTATTTTGATGCTTTATAACATTTTTCATATTCATTGCTCTATTTTAGGTCATTTCCACACATTCATGGCTTTTATTTGCTCCTAGGGATATAATGGGAACCCATAACTTGTTAATTGATTTAATTTATGTGAATCATCGATGATGTCTACTAGTCTAGTATGTTGAATCTATCGACATATCATATAATGGACCAGTACCTCCCTAGATCTAATTTCTCCATGTAACCATGATACAGACTAGCTTACTATCATTTTTCAACTTGTTAGGCTTTGACATCTCAGATTTATAATATTCTATAATTTTAAATTTATCAGAAAAATGCAAAAGAAAATATTTTTGGTATCCCAAATAATTCGATGTCTGTGTATTATCATTTTCCATAGCATTGAATTGCTTTCTCAGAATTGTTGTCTTTGCCTATCAGCTTACCAGCCCTTTCCCCCCTCCCCCCTTTTTCCGGTAATTTCTCCCCCTAAAATTTTAAAATAGAAAATCTTTTTGTGATTTTGAAATTTACAAATGCGAGAAAAAATAAGATTAGACGTAATATTAAAGAAATGAACAAAAAACTAAAAATTAAAAAAATACAATTGAAGACACTTTGTCGGACTATTAACTCGATTCCTCAGGAATCACATCTTCTTTCTTTTTGACGCCGATAACCTCTAATAGATAATAAAATCTTGGTTTGTCAAATGGTTTTGTACAGAGGTCAGGGCGCTGAAAATCTGTGTTAATTTTAATCACATCGATTAAATGTTTTTAAAAACAGTCATGTATGAAGTGATACTTTATTCTGATGTGTTTAGTTTTAGGATGTTGTACCGGATTTTTAGTGACAGCTATGACAAAAGAATTATCAACAAAAATAGGAGTGTTAGTAAATTGCAAACCATAGTCCCACATTTGCTGTTGAATCCAAATGATTTGAGAACAGCAGCTTGTAGCAACAACATATTCAGCCTCACACGTTGACAGAGCAACCGAAGTCTGCTTCTTGTATTGCCATGTGACTAACCACCTTCTAAAGAACTGACACCCTACAGATATTGACTTGTAGTTCATCTTACAGCCTCCACAGTCTGAGTCACTAAACGTAGTAAGTTCAAAGTCATCGTCACGACGATACCACAACCCGAGAGTTGGAGTACCCTTCAGATAACGGAAAATCCGGCTCACCCCAATGAGATGATTTTACTTTTGTTTTTGACTGATATCTGGAGCATAGACACGTGGCAACATGATATCAGGACGAGAAGCTGTGAGATACATTAGAGATCCAATCATTCCATGATACATGGTGGCATCAACCAAATCCTCATTTTCATCAGGTGCCACATCGTGGTTTGTGGCAAGAGGGGTACCGGCAACAGTGACATTTTCCATGTCAAACCAACTTAGAATGTCTCCGACATAATTAGTCTGATGCAGAAAGATGTCGGTAGGTGTCTGATCCACCTGTAATCCCAGAAATAACTTCATTTCTCCCATGAAACTCATTTCAAATTCAGCTTTCATCACAGCTTCAAATTCTTTACATAAATCTTCATTCTTGAAACCGAAGATTATGTCATCCACGTATATCTGAACAATCAGTAAATTACCATCCTTTTCTTTATGACCAACGTGCAGTCAATTACTCCCTTATGAAAGTCATGGCTCAGCAGATGTGTGGAGAGTTTCTTGTAACAGGCTCTAGGACCTTGATGTAGCCCATACAAAGCCTTGTCTAGTTTATAGACCCTGTCCTGATGATCAGGATCTTCGATCCTTTGGGTTCACTAACGTATACAGTTTCACGGATATCACCATGTAGAAATGCACTTTTCACATCCAATTGATAGACCTTGATCTTCATGTAGGATGAATAAGCTAGGAAGATCCTGATTGTTTCCATCCTAGCCACTGGTACGAAAACTTTATTATAGTTCACAACTTTGACTTATCTGAATCCTTGAACCACTAATCGTGCTTTATTTCGGATAATGACTCCATTGTCGTCTTTCTTGCAGTGAAGAACCCCATTTTGTTCCAATAACCTTGGCATCCTTCGGCCTGTCCACTAGTGTCCAAACACCTAGATTTTTAAACTGTAGAAGTTTTTCTTGCATCGCATTAACCAATGCCTCATCTTTCAAGGAATCACTTACATACTTGGGCTCAACTTGAGAAATAAAACATTTGTAAGCCCCATCATGCATATATCCCTTTTCCATCACAACTGCGTAGTCAGTAGTGTATAATTGATTTCTTGTCTATACCCCAGAGAGAACATCCCCAATGATGTTTTCCTGGGGATGATTTACACTAATCCTAGTCATAGGAGTTGTGGGAACAACCACTTCGTTATCCAAATTTGTGAGCACTGGTTCATCATTAGTGACTATTTGTTGCTTTGCCCCAGACGATTCAACCGAATCATTTTCAACTATTGTTGTACTTTCACTTGGGCTGAAGCGCTCCTCATTGCTTGTATTTTCATTTTTTGTTTCCTCATCGTCTGAGGAATGATCACTTACTTCTAGATTTGTCCCTGAAGACCCAGAAGTACCATTAACTGGAGGTGTAGTGCTAGAGTTCAGATTTGGAGTGTTCAGAATGTCATACATCATTTGAGCAGCTATCTTATAATCAGAATATCTAGGCGGAAGATTGAATGATTTGAAAAATCCATCATAATCAAAGAATGATGATGGACCTTTCCCAGCAAGGGGGTTGGTGTATCGTTAAACATCTACATTGCACCACACGTCAACTTGACCTGTGGAGTTGTTGTAAACCCGTTTGACAGGAATATTGTATCCAAGAAAAATGCCCTCATCTGCCTTTTCATTAAACTTTCTAGTCTAAGTTTTCTTCAGCAACATGCAAGGAGCACCAAACGGTTCGAGATACTCCAGATTTGGTTTACGTTTCTAAAGCAACTCATAGCAGGCATTACCATGACGGTTGACTACCAGAACTCGATTGAGAGTGTAGCATGCATTCGCAACCGCTTCATTCAAGAATTGAACAGGCAGTTTCAAATTTACTAGCATAGTCCGCGCGGTTTCAATCAAGCTAAGATTTTTGCGTTCAGCAACTCCATTCATCTGTGGAGTATAAGCAGAGGAGAATTGATGTACAATCCCCTTCTCACTGCAAAATGCATTCATCCATTGATTCTAATTCCGTGCCATTGTTTGAACAAATCTTCCTCACTTTCCATTTGTACAAAGACTCTAGTGTAGTGACTAATACCTTGAATGACTTAATGTCTCTGATTTTGACTGAACAAACATTACCCATGAAAATATTGAATAATCATCTGTGACCATAAAATAGTACCAGTCCCCAGCTATGCTTTTTGTACTGACAGGACCAAATAGGTCCATGTGCAAGAGCTCCAGAGGCATCTCAATTGAATAAACTTTTTTTGATTTGTGAGATTTCTTGGTCTATTTTCCTTTCTTGCATGATATGCAGAAATCTGGAAGCTGAAAGCTTTTAACTGTAACTCCTTCAACTAGATTATTTTGAATCAAGTGATTCATCTTTCGTGGATTGATATGTCCCATTCTCTTGTGCAAAGAGATGGACACTTTCTCTGTGGCTTTTGACAAGAAACATTATGCAACTGACTCAGTGGTAGAAACTCTTGACATGTCCAAGACATATAGGTAACATATTGCTTCTTTAGAATCTAGCATTTCTTATCATCGAACATCAATTTAAATCCCTTATCGTAGATTTAAGAAACTGAAAGTAAATTGTTCTCCAGTTGTTGAACATAATTTACTTTATCAAAATTCACCTTCCCATTTCCTACTTCACCTTGAGCTATTATGTAGCCTCCTTTTTTTCTAGCAAAAGATACATGTCCCCCTTTGATTTGCTTGACATTGAAAAGGATAGACAAATTCCTGGTCATGTACCTGGATGCCCCACTATCAATAATCCAGGTATTAGTGATAGCGCTGTAGTGGACAACCTGCACAAAAACAGAAATGATAGGCGTGGGACCCAAGCCTTTGCAGGCTTGGGTTTCCCAGAGGCATCACACATAACAAACTCTACCTATTGTCCTTTTGAAGTTGGAGAGACAACATGCTTCAGCTTATCCTCACTCTCAGACAGAACTGACAATTTGGCTTTCTACACACCAGTTTTGTGTAAGGACTATTTGTGATAAACAGAAGATTGGGTTATTGTTTGAACTCACGGTTTGCTTTCAACAACTTGTTTTACCTCAGTCATTACAGCTTTACCAGTGGCTTGTCTGTGTTGCCTGTGGTGTTTTGGAGTGATATTTGATCTTGATTTAGTAAACCCTGGTTTATTATCTTGAAAGAGTTCAACCTTTCATCTTGGTGTCTGATAGTAGGGATAATTTGGAGATATATGTCCTCGTTCTCCATATCTAAAACAGGATCTCCATTCTACTGGACTGGGCGATCTTTTGTGTGGTGAGGAGTATGGTCTTGGATTGGTCTCATTCTTCTCAACCTTAGGTTTCTCACCTTCTTTGGCAAATTTGTTTCACATTTTGATTACTATTTCCTTTCTTTTTGTTAACATTTTGATGATGAACAGTTTTAGACTGAGTTGATTTTGAAGTTTTAGGTTTTGAAATAGTAACTTTTGAACCCAACCTGAGAGTAGCATTATCATCCTCTTCATCCCAATCTTCAATTATAATCTCATCTTTTGTGCCAGATGTAGTTGCTTTCTGGTCAGTCACTGGTGGCATAGGTTTAACTGTTGTATCCGGATTACTGACTAGAGGTGTTGTCACCACATGAGCCTTTATTGGGTTATTATTTATGGGTTGACATTTTATGTTTAAAAGGATCACATATGGTGGTGGAACAACCTGATAAGCAATCCTTTCCCCCCATTTCTTTCTTTAACCATGTTCTTAACAATGTGAGAGGAACTAGCAAGACTATGAAGTTTCTGATTTAGAGATTCAATTTCAACTTGTAGAATTGCTTTTTCTTTCTTCGTTTCCTCTATTATTGTAAGATAGAACTTAATATCATTTGCTTGATTAAAGGCAACAACCTCTGTTTCCCTAAGTTGCTTTCCTAATAGATCAAACTTTTCTTTTAAATAGCTCTCATTTTGTTTTAACACCCTGTTAGCTTCAGTGCATAATTTTAAATCATTTACTAAACTATCATTGTGATTTAACAGTCTAGTAAATTTTAAATATATGCTTTCATGAAATTTATCACATTCTTCACAAGCATGTTTATTAAAAAGTTCCATCTTTGGACTCTACCTGTGATGTGCTGGAGGTGTTAGCCATGAAAACAAACTGAGATTACTTGTTAGTTTGAGATTATGTGCATGCAGTAGCCAGTTCATCTACAATCAAGTGTTCAACTGCATCTATAGCTTCCTCGGTGTCTAAATTGGCATTATCAGCTATGTTATCTCCTTCACTTGCTGAATCATCATTACGATCTTCCACCAACACTACATTAGTTTCACAACCAAAAATGAATCGAAATGTCTAGTCCTGTCCTTCATCTTCTTGACCAACCATAGCTTTGGAATCTTGACTAGTTGAAGTCACGTTCTTTTCCTTGTCCTGGCGTTTGTTTGATGTGAAAGGGTTACCATTTCCACTCTTCTTTGGTTTCACGCACTCTCGTTTGAAGTGTCCCTTTTCACCACAGTTAAAGCATGTGAATTTTGATTTATCAAAACCAAAGGTTGTGTCTTTAGTAGCAATCAGGTTTTGTCCAGTCTTTTTCACAAACTTCTTTGCTCTTCTAACTGCACTAGCTAGAGCCCAGATTATGTCCATTCTTTCTAATTTAGCCTCGTCAACCTGTTCATAGTCTTCATCAGCAAGATGACAATTTTCAATTCTTCCAGCAACTAATCCATCATAAGAGTGCATAACAGCAGCAAGAAGATCCATGTGTTCCTTGGCTACTTCAACCGTAACATTTCCCAGATTCTCAGTCTTTAGCTTTGTTGGATTTGCTTCTGTGATATTGTATTGAGCACCATATGATCCTGACACTTCACTTCCAGATGACCCACTTTGAGAATTTCCAGACGTGTTGGATACAAACGTTGTTTAAAGAGGTGCTCCTGATGAAGTTGGTGTGGGAACAACATTATACAGTGATGGATTCTACGTATATGACCCCTTCTTGGACTTGTATTTTAGCCTCAGCTCATCCTCCCCCAGCTTCAAGATAAAATCATTGATATCTACAGTGGCTAGAGTATCATTCTGTCTCAGATTAGAAACAAAGGGATCTTATTTATCCATAAATCCATCAGCAAAGTTTGCAACTTTATCCTCTATTGATGTAGTTACCCTATGTGTATGCAACTCACTCATCAGATGATAAAACTAGCATTCATTTCCAATGGATGAGAAGTTGTCAAATTCCTTCTTGAGGGCTTTGGCCTTCAGTGCCTTCAAAGTGGCATTACCATCGTATCGCTCTTCCAAAGCTGACCACAACTTCTTGGATTGTTTATGTTCTGAAATTGATGGAAAATATCTTTAGGAATCGATTGTGTCAGTAAAGCATATGCATTCTTCTCAGCATTGTGAGCAACCTTTTTCACTTCGTTCATCCCACTCAAAGTCAGCTTAACACCATTAGCTCCAACCGGTGTAGAGTAACCCATTTCAATAGCAATCCACATGTTCGGGTCTACACCATTAAGATAAATCTCAAACGGTTGTTTCCATTATGGGTATTCATCCAAAGTTAATAGTTTTGGAGGTTTGTTGTGATTTCCAATTTCATTTTCCAGCAGTAAGTAGTTTGGGATTCATGAGTCCTTTCCAGCAGTAAACGCGGTGTTCTGATCGTCCATGTTATCAAAACTTGAGGATACCCAAATTCAAATACTAAAACTTGAAAACCTTATGCGACTGAGTCAATCATGCAATTGAGGGAAGCGAATGAGTTCAATCATACGAATGGAGAGTGCGAATGGATTCAATCCTAAGATTCAATTCAATCGTCCGATTGGGGATGTGACTGAGTCAATCGTGCGATTGAATTATGTGATTGGGATTCGCTCGTGCGATTGAGCCAATCCTGCGACTGAGACTGCTGAATTTGAAAAATTCAAGATTTTGAACACGTTTAGATTCAAAACGATTTTGCACAAACCCTAAACTGTTGTAAGTTGAAAAGTTCAAAACTATCATGCACACGTCAAAAACTCGTTTTTTTATTAAAAACAAGGATTTTTGAATAAAAAACGTTAACTTTAACCAAAACGTCAATCAAATCCATGAAGAATCAAAAGCCAAAGCTCTGATACCACTTGTTAGGACTGTGTACGTATGGAGTACTAACTGGTTCAACGTGTAACCTAATCAAACAGTGTGGAATCCTATTTGATTTCCGATCCAATCAGTGAGAATGAAAACCCGGATCAATCTAACGATAGAACAATGTTAAGAATTATTAGACAACGATCTGAACGAGCTATGAACTTGGATGGACGAGATAGAACTCTCTGGACTGCTAGGGTATGAAAGAATTGAAGTATTATGTTTTTCCACGAATCATGTGCTATTTATAGGTTTCAGTGTACAGTCGTACGACTGAGCCATTAGCATGGTTCACTCATGCGACTGAGTCATGCGATTTGTTTATACGCACGATTGAACTATACAATTAGTTCAATTATGCGACTGATCCAGTCTCATGACTCAGTCGTGCGACTGAGTCAATCACCTGGTTCAGTCGTGTGACTGGTCTATAAGCATGGTCCATTAGCATGAATAACCATAAGACTGAGTCAAACACATTGCTGAATCATTATTAGCTTAGAAATGTGACTAACTACTACAAACCCATATATAATATTCATTCAAGTGTGTAATTGTAAATGGTTTAAGAATAAGGCACATTCAATAGTAAATATACATTCAAACACATATCATATTACCAAAATATCCTTGTATAACACATATGTAAGATTAAAAGACGTAAACATTAAGTACAATGAACTAGGGACATCATGTATCAACATGAAGAAGCTGCAAAATCAAGAGCAATCATCCAGAATAGCCAAAAGTAGTCTGCTGATAGATAAAGGATGATAAGCTTCTTGAGGGTGTATGGATTCTCCAAAAGGAGGCTTGATCCAATGTCTCTATCAACTATGGATGATCATATTAGAGTGATCAAGAAAAAGATTAAAAAGTGAGAGTTCATGGACTTACATTCTCCCCCAAGCCAAGCTCCTCCTGAGGTAGAGGTTAACATTGAACCAACACAGACAACACAACCTTGGCCTTCAACTGCATCTCAGCCAACCTCATCTTCTATTCCATAGCAGGGTTCTACTCCTTCTCCTTTTGAACTTGTGAGGGAAGAGGAACCAATTGAGAGAGGCACAACAGAACAACCTGGTACTCAAGACCAGCCCTCTCAGTCTAACACTCCTAAGAGAAAGAAAAGAATGGCCCTGAAGAGAGTATACATAAATACAAAGGCATCCACTTCCAGACCTTAGGATGAGTCAGAGAATCCTGAGGAAGTACAACAAAAGGCTGCTCAACCAACTCCTACTCAAGCACAGCCTCTTGCAACTAGAAGACCCATCCTATCTTGGACCTTTGCTACTAATCCAGACATATGGTATGTCATCAAAGATCAAGGTGGTCAAGATGTCTACTTCTTGCAAGACATGCTTAATCTACCTCTGCATGAACTCCATGACATGAGAAGGTACTCTGAGAGTCTGAAGGATCCTGACCAAATGATAAAGAAGGGAATGGTCTTGATCCTAATGAAGATTGTCAACTGATGAACAACCTTCTCTGAACATAAAGGTTAATGCAACCAAAGCAACCAAAGGCTTCCTGCATGCATGCACTTAGTACCAAGTAGAAGTTGCTCCGAAAGTTTTATACTTAGAGCAAGAATTACTCTAAGTATAAAATCCTCCGAAGCCAAAGTTGCTCTGGAAGCTTTACATTGTACTCAAAAATATTATAAGTGTAAAATCTTCCTAAACCAAAGGCCAAATATTCTGAAGGTAAAAGATGAAGTCTTCTGAAGCTTCAAAGACGAAGTCTTCCAAATTCAAATGAAGTGAAGACTGATTTCTTCCGAAGACAGAGGAGAACATGCTTTTCTCGGATGTACTTTTTGCATAAATCTGACACACTTTCCGCTGCAACTCTAAAGACTTACCAATTTGTATGAGTTGGTGAAAAGGTACATGCTTTTGCAACTGTACATTGAGGTCTTGAGTGTGTAACTTTTTACTTTATGTACTTTTATCCTTTTTGTAATATATTAGGATGTGAGTTATAGCATATCATAGTCACTAGTCAAAAGGTAATCTGCCTTTTGACTCTACATTCATTTTGTTGCCTTTCAATGTTCTAACTGGCTTTCCAAGTATAGTCAGTTGTAGGATGTAGTATAAAGTATCTTAGGGTCTTGTATTGTATTTGAACTTATGCATGTAAGAGAACTTGAGATTAATATACAACATTCTTGAAAACCTTATATATTGTTCTTGAGTTCTGTCTCACTGTTACTTGTGTTCTTTGCATCTTGTTCTTAAATCTGGTTCCCTATTTGAACTGTTAAGTGTTCTAACACTCTGCTCATTATGAGACTGATTGTACTGACCATCCCTTAACCGGTCAGGCGAACCTTCTGAAACATCAGTTTGAGAACTTCACCTTCAAAACATGTGAAACCATGACTCAATAATACTTCAGGTATGTTGAGATTGTGGACACTCTAGTGGATGTTGGAGTGAAACTGGAGAACAGAAATATTGTGAGAAAGTTCATGTACTCTCTTCCTAGACAATGGACACACTATTGTATGGTCATTAAGAGGACTAAAAATCTAAAGACCCTCACTCTCATTGAGTTGTATGGCATACTTAGTGTAAGGCCCCACTCCCGGGCGCCTTACGGTTGGTGGTTCATCGCACGTAAAACATACATAATGTATATAATCATAAAATATCGTAGCGGAATTAATAAAATATACATTCTCATTCATTCATAAATGTCATTACATCATTGACATAATTACAAAATACAGCTTTCTCTACTTTGTCTCTCCTCATAGGGTCATACAGCGACCTCTAGAGAAGATATTAAGTTCAAAAATATAAAAATTATATTTTTATACTAAAGAATATTCCTTAAGTAATTCCGTACATCGGAACCCTTAAGGAACACTCTTGACACTCTCATGCAACATATTTCGTTGCATGTGCTGTGCACACGCACTTCCAGTGCGTGGCAGCATATTCAAAATTAAAGAAGATTTCTTAAGTATTCCCTTTTATGGGGATCCTCAAGAAATCTTGTAATGGCATGCAACGTGATGAGTTGCGTGCGTTATGGGCCCACAACGCATGATGTTGTAGCATTATCAAATGGAGAATGCCATCCCAAAAGAGCTGAGTAGCTGCCTCGTGCCATCCCCAGCAACGCTACCTGCCAACTGGAAACACATAAAAAGTCAGCGTTGCTGAGTGAGTTCTAGTTTTATAATAAACATACTTTGTTTATTTTAAAAACCGTTCATTCTTTACACGTGATCATACATCGTACACACACATAGATAATATCTTTATTATCTCATTCGTTCATTCGTTCGTTCGTCATACATCGTTATCTTTCACTTCTCGTTTAGGTCCTGTCAGGCTTTACCCACTTCATGGCACGCAGCCATGATTACTGTGGTCGAATGACAAGGACCCCGTTACATCTTTTCTTGCACATTGGATATCTTTTGTATCACTACCTTCTGCTATACCCCAAACGTTATTAGCTACCGGGCCGAAGTCATTAAATGAACAGCAAAACGTATGCCACGGTACTAGAGGTAAGCGGTAGGGATACCATACATATGGTCAATCACTAAGAAGGACCCGTTAACCTTATCCAATGATTGCAAGACATCTTTCGTTCGTTCGTTCGTTAATGCATGTATTCATCATCTTTTAAATCATTCGTTCATTCATTAATACATGCATTCATCATCGTGTTCCTCTTTCATTATCTTTCACTTTACGTTACATAATACTTCGTTCGTTCGTTCATTATTACGTAAAGCCATAGAAAGATATTAATGCGTTATTATAAGGAACACACACATCATACATAGCATCATACGTACATCGTCATACATAACATCATACATGCATCATCATTCATCATCATACTTAACCTCGTGCAATCATAAACTACATCATCAATCATCACTAGGCACTTACTCCCGTATCCTTCGCGAATCCGGGACCTACTATGCGTCATCTTGGTGCAGTAGCACTAACTGTCCCTCCAAGAACGTGGGGACTCATTCTAGGACCTTATATAACGTGCCGAGTCCACAATCATACCTTAGACGTATAACACAACATTATACCCAAATGGGTCATACATACATACGTCAGTAAACAAGTTTATATGTGTTCCAGCCCCAAAAATCATTTAAATTCAGTAAATGAGGGGTCCTAGAACTCACCTGTGCTTGACAAGCAGCTTCTCAATCAAGCCTTAAAGTCGCGGGTCACACTACACTGCCTGCAGATAAGTTAACACTCAAATGAGTTAATTTCTGCCTAATTTCGCTGCTAAGTTCGCAGGTAGTTTCGCCCGTAAATTCGCCAGCAGTTTCGCCGGGCGAATCAGCAGTTTCGCTGCTAGTTTCGCCGGGCAGCATTCTGCCAGTTTCGCTGGACAGATTCACTACCTCGAGCGCCCAACTTTCGTTGGAATTCCCTAGTTTCGCGATATCTGAGGTCAACTTGGGCATTGGCATAGTCATCAGCGAAACTATAGTTTCGCTAAGGCGAATATGTAGTTTCGCTGCAGCGAAACTGTTACTTCGCTGTAAATCCTTCCAGTTTCGCTGGACGAACTTACAGTTTCGCTGGTCGAGACCTTAAATTCGCAGAACGAGCTGAAATTTACGAATCAGCTCGTTTCAGCCCAAAAATCCAATCCTTTCCACCCAAACCCTTGGATTATCATCCAGGAAGCTATATCTAAGCTCATTACACGTTTTCTTACTCTAAAACGTGTGTTTTAGGGTGATTTTTGCCACTTTAAAACCCAAAAACCCCAAACTCGGGTTTTCCACCCAATGCAGCAATTTAGATACGTTTCTTACCTTGATTCTTGTAGTTTAGGAGTCCACAAACACCAGCCTTCGATTCTTGACCACCCGAGCTTCAATCCGGCACTTTCTCTCTCTACACTTTCTCTCTCTAGAATTGGCGTTTGAGTGAAAATGAGAGTTGCTCAGCTGATCCATCTATTTATATGCCAGGCATTCTCGGGACCCCAAACTCGTTAAACTCGTGACCCGGAGGGTTAACTCGGTGTAATACCCGCAACCATTTTATACTTATTAAATGGTTTTTCATCCGAGCCCATCACTATCACTTGACTCGATTAGAAAATTTTCCGGGTGTTACAAGTCCACCCCCCTTATTTAGGTTTCGTCCTCGAAACCTGTTATTCTTCGAACAGATGTGGGTAATGTTGTCTCATTTCTTCTTCAGTCTCCCACGTAGACTCAGATCCCTTCCTGTGCTTCCACTGTACACGCACAAGAGGAACCACTTTGTTTCTTAGCCGTTTCTCTTTTCTATCGATGATCGCCACTGGTTGCTCCACGTAGTTGAGCCGTTCGTCTACTTCGATATCCTCCAGCGGTACAATCATATCTTCGTCGGCCAAGCATTTCCTCAGATGAGATACGTGGAAGGTCGGGTGAATTCAACTCAGCTCATCTGGCAGTTCCAACCTATAGGCCACCTCTCCCACACGGGCGATAATTCGGAAAGGGCCTATATACCGCGGGCTCAGTTTACCCCGCTTTTGGAACCTAATAATTCCTTTCCAAGGCGAGACCTTCAACATGACCCGATCACCGACCTTGAATTCTATCGGTCTTCGCCTCTTGTCAGCATACGACTTTTGTCTGTCTTTCGCCGCCTTCATGAAGGCTTTGATCTTTTCTAACTTTTCAGTCGTTGCTTCAACTACCTCGACACCACCCAGTTCCTTCTGTCCAATGTCTCCCCAACATACGGGCGTCCTACATTTCCTACCGTACAGCATCTCGTAGGGCGGCATACCAATGCTGGCATGATAACTGTTATTGTACGAGAATTCTGCTAACGGCAGGTGATCGTCCCAACTTCCTCCAAAATCGATCACGCACGCTCGAAGCATGTCTTCGAGTGTTTGGATCGTCCTCTCAGACTGACCGTCTGTCTGTGGGTGATATGTCGTGCTAATGTGTAGCCTCGTCCCCATTGCATCATGAAACCTCTTCCAAAACTTGGAGGTAAACCGGGTGTCACGGTCAGACACAATAGACACCGGTACGCCATGACGAGCTACAATTTCTTTGATAAATAGATCCGCCAATCTTTCAGATGAATACGTCTCGCGGATCGGTAGGAAGTGGGCACTCTTCGTCAATCGATCAACTATCACCCATATAGCATCATACCCTTTCGGGGTACGTGGTAGTTTCGTGATGAAATCCATGGTGATGTGCTCCCACTTCCACTCGGGTATATCCAACGGTTGGATCTTCCCGTACGGTTTCTGATGCTCTGCCTTGACTTGTGAACAAGTCATGCACTTACTCACATATTCCACCACATCACGCTTCATGCCCGGCCACCAATAGTCTTTCTTCATGTCTTGGTACATCTTGGTAGCGCCGGGGTGAATGGAGTATCGAGTCTTATGGGCCTCATCCATGATCTTTCCACGTAGATCCCCGTACCGAGGAATCCACGCTCACCCAAATCGGGTCTTAACACCAAGAGTGTTCTCACCCAGTTCTGTAACTAGACCTCTCATCCTTTCAGAGTTAAGACGATCTTCCTTCAAAGCCTCGTCTTGGAACTCCTTAACCTGCGTCATCACGTCAGAGGTCATAATTAGCTGATAAGCCTTCACCCGAATCGGCTCGGGCCTTTCCTTCCGGCTAAGGGCATCAGCCACCACATTGGCTTTGCCCGGGTGGTAATGGATCTCACAATCATAATCTTTTATCAGCTCCAACCACCGTCTCTGCCTCATGTTTAGATCCTTCTGCTCGAAGAAGTACTTCAAGCTCTTGTGATCCGTGAAGGTGGTGCACTTCGTCCCGTGTAGATAGTGCCGCCAAATCTTCAACGCGAAAACCACCGCAGCTAGTTCTAGGTCGTGTGTGGGATAATTGACTTCGTGGGTCTTCAGTTGTCGTGATGCATAGGCTATGACCTTTCCGTGTTGCATCAATACGCAACCCAGCCCAGAATAGGATGCATCCGAATAGACCACCAAGTCTTCATTTCCCTCAGGCAATGTCAAGACAGGAGCTTGTGTCAGTCTCGTCTTCAATTCCTCAAAAGCGTCCTCCTGTTCTCGACCCCACACGAACTTTACATCCTTGCGAGTCAATTTTTTCAAAGGTGAGGCTATCTTGGAGAAGTCTTGAATAAATCTTCTATAGTAGCTCGTCAGCCCCAAGAAGCTGCGAATCTCGGTTGGCGTCTTCGGTGACTTCCATTGCATCATGGCCTCAACCTTTGCTGGGTCCACCATTATTCCTTCTGCATTCACTACGTGACCCAGAAATTGCACCTCGCGTAACCAAAAGGCGCACTTGGAGAACTTGGCGTACAATTTCTCCCTTCTCAACGTTTCCAATACTTCCCGAATATGCCCGGCATGCTCTTCTTCACTCCTCGAATAAATCAGGATATCATCGATGAATACAATTACTGATTTATCTAACATTGGTCGGCACACTCGGTTCATCAAATCCATAAACGCAGCCGGCGCATTGGTCAACCCGAAAGACATGACAAGAAACTCGTAGTGACCATAGCGCGTACGAAAGGCCGTTTTAGGGATATCTTGCTCCTTCACCTTCAGTTGATGGTACCCTGATCGAAGATCTATTCTTGAAAACCAACTGGCACCCTGAAGTTGATCAAAGAAGTCATCGATCCTTGGTAAGGGGTATCTGTTCTTCACCGTCAGCTTATTCAGCTCGCGGTAGTCGATGCACATCCTCATACTACCATCCTTCTTCTTTACGAACAGGACCGGAGCACCCCAAGGTGAGATACTTGGTCTGATAAACCCCTTATCCAGCAGCTCCTGCAACTGCTCCATCAACTCCTTCATCTCCGTCGGAGCCAAGCGATACGGTGCTTTTGCGACAGGTTGGGCACCCGGTATCAGGTCGATCTGGAACTCGATCTCTCGGTCAGGTGGCAATCCCGATAAGTCTTCGGGAAACACGTCTGGAAAGTCACACACCACTGGCACATCGCATAGCTGTGGTGTTGGCGTCTCTACATTCTTTACATAACATAAGTAGGCGCTACATCCGCGCCTCATACACTTTCCCGCCACTGCCATCGAGATCACCTTCGGAATCGTCGTAACTCGATCGACATAAATTGTCACCGGACTTCCGTCGGTCGCCGTCAGTATAATCATCTTCTTTCGGCACACGATATTTGCTTCGTAGGTTGCTAACCAGTCCATCGCTAACACTACATCAAATCCTCCTAGAGGCATCACATGTAACTTGGCAGCAAACCTATGGCCCTCTAATTCTATGGCACAGCCTTCTATCACATCCGTAACCCTAGTGGATTTTCCAATAGCGGTTTCTACTTCAAAGGACTTATCGAGGCATTTACTTCTAACAGGCAATTTAGCACAGAAGGTAGTAGAAATAAAACTCCTACTTGCACCCGAATCAAATAACACAGAGGCTAAAATTTGGTCTATTAGGAACGTACCGGACACAACGTCAGGGTCCGTTCTAGCCTCCTCCTGCGTCATGGTGAACGCCCTAGCCTTTGCCCTTGGTGCTTCTCCTCCCGTCTTCTTCTCCCCTGAGCCCTCAGCCCTCGGCTTCTTGCAATCTCTGCTCATATGACCACTTTCCCCACAGTTAAAACACTTGCCCATTCGGCAATCCTTGGCCATATGTCCAGTCCTCTCACACTTGAAACAGATGTTGGATCCCCACTTGCACTCCCCCGAGTGCTCTTTCCCACACTGTCCACACTTCCTCATCCCTGCTCCCTTCGCGACCACTCGGCGGTCGTCTACCCTTGCCTTCTTGTTACTTGTCGAGGTATCACCTCGACCAAACCTCTTTCCCTGCCAACCCTTCTCACCACATCCTTTCTTACCACCCTCAGCCTTCATCAACGCAGCTCGTTCGTCGTACAACCTTCCCGCCAAATCCACCGCCGACCTGAAAGTACTTGGTCGAGCGGAAATCAAATGCCAACGTATTTCGGCTGGCAACCCCTGAATATACCGGTTGATCTTTCGAGACACCGGCGTCACCTGCTCTGGGACCAGTCGCGCCATATCGTTGAACTTGGCAGTGTATTGTTGGTGGGTCATCATCCCTGCCTCCAACTGCAGAAACTCTCTCTCAATTCGGTCCATTTCCCGTCGAGGACTAAATTCCTCGATCACCATCCTTTTCAGCTCGGACCACTTCATCTTCCCAATGGCCCTGCTACCCTCGGCCTGGACAATATTGTCCCACCAGCACAACGCCGTCCCCGTAAACGAGTGGGTAGCAAACTTAACCTTTTTATCCTCCTGACAATCGCTGATATCGAGGACCGCCTCCATTTCCCTCACCCATTGGTGAGCATCCGCAGCCGTACCCGAACCATCAAAAGTCGGGGGCTTGCACCTCATGAATTTCCTGTAGTCACAACCTCGGGCTGTCTCCCGTACATGTTCTTCCTCCTCTTCCTCTTCATCATCAGAAAGAACCGTTTCCGGCCCTTGTTGCTGTTGTCGCCTCCCTGAGGCTCGATTCCTCCCTCGCCTCTCATCTTCACGTACTGCTTTTATCACCTCAGTCACTACAGACGGTAAGATCGCCTGCATGACTTGGTGCACCTCCTCGACCACTGTCTCTTTCACCGAGGCCCTCAAATCATCACTCTCATCCACTCCCCCCAAGGGAGTAGTATTAGGTTCTTCAGGAACCTTCTTCTCTTGTCTAGGCCTTCCTCTTGTGGCTCGTGGTTCCGCACCACTTCCACCACTGCCTCCACCAAGTGGGGCTTTAGATGATCTACCACCGACCATCTTCTATCTCACACTGAAAGGTTCAAATACCAACACGGTCATTCAAGGAAATAGCTCAGTTTATGTCAAGTACAGTAAGTTGCTAATTACAGTGGCCAGTTGTGATTAGTCACTTACTCTACTCTTCGCACCCCAAGCATTACCCTTACTGACTACATCAGTATCTAAATCTAACAGCACACATAAACCACATTATACGCGCACATAACTTTGATTATCATTAAGAAAATACCTGATGGCACGCAGCTACTCAGATGGCATTCATCCCCTTTCTGTCCCATTTCTCAGTTTAAGTTTTAGGTTTATTTTGAAAATTTACCCATTTTACTTAAACTTTTGCTCTGATACCAACTTGTAAGGCCCCACTCCCGGGCGCCTTACGGTTGGTGGTTCATCGCACGTAAAACATACATAATGTATATAATCATAAAATATCGCGGCGGAATTAATAAAATATACATTCTCATTCATTCATAAATGTCATTACATCATTGACATAATTACAAAATACAGCTTTCTCTACTTTGTCTCTCCTCATAGGGTCATACAGCGACCTCTAGAGAAGATATTAAGTTCAAAAATATAAAAATTATATTTTTATACTAAAGAATATTCCTTAAGTAATTCCGTACATCGGAACCCTTAAGGAACACTCTTGACACTCTCATGCAACATATTTCGTTGCATGTGTTGTGCACACGCACTTCCAGTGCGTGGCAGCATATGCAAAATTAAAGAAGATTTCTTAAGTAATCCCTTTTATGGGGATCCTCAAGAAATCTCGTAATGGCATGCAACGTGATGAGTTGCGTGCGTTATGGGCCCACAACGCATGACGTTGCAGCATTATCAAATGGAGAATGCCATCCCAAAAGAGCTGAGTAGCCGCCTCGTGCCATCCCCAGCAACGCTACCTGCCAACTGGAAACACATAAAAAGTCAGCGTTGCTGAGTGAGTTCTAGTTTTATAATAAACATACTTTGTTTATTTTAAAAACCGTTCATTCTTTACACGTGATCATACATCATACATACACATAGATAATATCTTTATTATCTCATTCGTTCATTCGTTCGTTCGTCATACATCGTTATCTTTCACTTCTCGTTTAGGTCCTGTCAGGCTTTACCCACTTCATGGCACGCAGCCATGATTACTGTGGTCGAATGACAAGGACCCCGTTACATCTTTTCTTGCACATTGGATATCTTTTGTATCACTACCTTCTGCTATACCCCAAACGTTATTAACTACCGGACCGAAGTCATTAAATGAACAGCAAAACGTATGCCACGGTACTAGAGGTAAGCGGTAGGGATACCATACATATGGTCAATCACTAAGAAGGACCCGTTAACCTTATCCAATGATTGCAAGACATCTTTCCTTCGTTCGTTCGTTAATGCATGTATTCATCATCTTTTAGATCATTCGTTCATTCATTAATACATGCATTCATCATCGTGTTCCTCTTTCATTATCTTTCACTTTACGTTACATAATACTTCGTTCGTTCGTTCATTATTACGTAAAGCCATAGAAAGATATTCATGCGTTATTATAAGGAACACACACATCATACATAGCATCATACGTACATCGTCATACATAACATCATACATGCATCATCATTCATCATCATACTTAACCTCGTGCAATCATAACCTACATCATCAATCATCACTTGGCACTTACTCCCGTATCCTTCCCGAATCCGGGACCTACTATGCGTCATCTTGGTGCAGTAGCACTAACTATCCCTCCAAGAACGTGGGGACTCATTCTAGGACCTTATATAACGTGCCGAGTCCACAATCATACCTTAGACGTATAACACAACATTATACCCAAATGGGTCATACATACATACGTCAGTAAACAAGTTTATATGTGTTCCAGCCCTAAAAATCATTTAAAATCAGTAAATGAGGGGTCCTAGAACTCACCTGTGCTTGACAAGCAGCTTCTCAATCAAGCCTTAAAGTCGCGGGTCACACTACACTGCCTGCAGATAAGTTAACACTCAAATGAGTTAATTTCTGCCTAATTTCGTTGCTAAGTTCGCAGGTAGTTTCGCCCGTAAATTCGCCAGCAGTTTCGCCAGGCGAATCAGCAGTTTCGCTGCTAGTTTCGCCGGGCAGCATTCTACCAGTTTCGCTGGACAGATTCGCTACCTCGAGCGCCCAACTTTCGTTGGAATTCCCTAGTTTCGCAATATCTAAGGTCAACTTGGGCATTGGCATAGTCATCAGCGAAACTATAGTTTCGCTAAGGCGAATATGTAGTTTCGCTGCAGCGAAACTGTTACTTCGCTGTAAATCCTTCCAGTTTCGCTGGACGAACTTACAGTTTCGCTGGTCGAGACCTTAAATTCGCAGAACGAGCTGAAATTTACGAATCAGCTTGTTTCAGCCCAAAAATCCAATCCTTTCCACCCAAACCCTTGGATTATCATCCAGGAAGCTATATCTAAGCTCATTACACGTTTTCTTACTCTAAAACGTGTGTTTTGGGGTGATTTTTGCCACTTTAAAACCCAAAAACCCCAAACTCGGGTTTTCCACCCAATGCAGCAATTTAGATACGTTTCTTACCTTGATTCTTGTAGTTTAGGAGTCCACAAACACCAGCCTTTGATTCTTGACCACCCGAGCTTCAATCCGGCACTTTCTCTCTCTACACTTTCTCTCTCTAGAATGGGCGTTTGAGTGAAAATGAGAGTTGCTCAGCTGATCCATCTATTTATATGCCAGGCGTTCCCGGGACCCCAAACTCGTTAAACTCGTGACCCGGAGGGTTAACTCGTTGTAATACCCGCAACCATTTTATACTTATTAAATGGTTTTTCATCCGAGCCCATCACTATCACTTGACTCGATTAGAAAATTTTCTGGGTGTTACACTTAGTGGATACCAGATGGAGATTAACATGCAAAATCCATCTAGAAACTATAGCAATAAACAGAGTTCTACCCAGCATGTGGTTGAAAGGGATTGTAGAGAACCACATCACCATTTCATCTTTTACCCTGACAACTCACCAAAGGGCCCTGTCATCACCTTCCCAGAGACACCAAGGGAGAGCTACATCCAAGGAAGTCAATTCCAAGACACAAGCTTATCACAAGCCTTTGTATCTCAAGATGAAAGCACATACAACTTTATTTTCACCCTTAAAGATTTGGACTGTATCCATCCGGATGATCTGAAGTATATGGAAATAGTTCAACAAATTGCTCTTCTCACCCATAGATCCAAGAAATTCTACAAGAGGACAGGGAGAAAGTTTCCTGGAAATGTATTCAGTGGAAAGTTTGGACTCAATAAGAGCAAAGTATAGTGTTACAACTGTAACCAGATGGGATATTTTGCTAGTGAGTGCAAGGCACCCAGGACAAATGGTGGTCAGGCACAACCTAAGCCAAACTACACTGAGGGAGCTTCACATACTGAGAATCCCAAGCAAGAAGCTACAGTTGTTGTGGAAGAAGGAGGCTTTGATTGGAGTTTCCAAGTACAAGATGTGTCTCCAAACCAAGCATTGATGGCAGATCTTGATGAAGCCAAGGTATTGGAACACCTTTGTACCCCAAAGTGCATTGCTAAAGTAAATAGATATATATCTTATAACTTAGATATGAGATCTAATCTTGAGTCATTGGACATCTTAAAATCTGATGTCAAAAGAGCTGAAAGTGAGTATAAATTAAAAATAGAAGACTTAAAGAAAACCATTTCAACTCTTAAACATGAGCACACCAACTACAGGACTTAAATGAAAGATCTTATCACTAAGTTAACTGAGTGCCAGGTAGAGCTAGTAATCTACAAAGCCAAGGCAGAGAAACATGTTCTTGAAGAAGAGACCTTCAAGAACATAATATCCTCATCCCTGCATGCTAAAGTATTTTATCAAAAAAATAGGGACTAGGATCTAGTAAGATAGCTCCTCCACACACTCTATTGTCTGTAAGATCTCCCAGGTGTGGAACTAGTCAAGATTAGCTTCCATCTATAGATCCTAGTGATGAAGTGGATAAACAGGAGATAGTGAAGGATAGATCTGGGAAGAGTGAAGAAGATCATCCTGACAAGGGTCAATATTCTCTTGAGGAGAGAAAGAAGTTAGATGGAAGCTCATCTTCAAAGAGAGCTCAAGAGATCGAGGCCACCTTCAACTCTAAGCAGAAACAAGTTTTTATCTCTGCAGGTTTTGAAGTAGTAAAGACTGAGGATACAACCTTGAACTCTATTACCAAGAGTTTAAGTTCATGTCCAATTCATCCCTATAAAGGAATAAAGGTTGATCAGCTGTGTAACACTACTACATACCATGAACCATCCACCTCCAAAGGCAAGCCACACCCTAGGAAGCTTGCTACAATATCTAAAAGGATGAGGATGGAGATGGAAAGAGATCAAACTCAGCCTTCCATTCACAAGAAGACTCTCAGAAGAAAATAAATTAACTGCATTATGTGTGACAGTACTTCTCATCTTGCTAAGGATTGCTTCTATAATCCAAAAAATATTGTCAACATAACAAGGACGAAGACTTCTGAGAGGAGAAAGAAAAAGAAAGCTTCGGAAGAAAGCTATGTTTCTTTTGAAAGCTCCAAAATGAAAATGAGGACAAGTGAAAACTTGCCTTCGGAAGATATTTTGGTCTCAGAAGAAAGGAATGATTCCGAAGCACTGAAGCTTGCTGCAGTGAAAGCAAGATCTTCCGAAGGGTCAGTCTCTAAAACTTCTGAAGTTGTAAAAACTTCCGAATCTTTTAAGTTCAAGTCTAATCTTCCAAAGATGGTGTGGAAGATAAAGGAAGACCATGTGACTAAAAGTTCTTCATTAATAACAACAAATGACCCCTAAAGTCTTAACATAGGATCATTTACTAATGCGTTATCTTTAATTCATTTTGAAGAGCCTAAGACTAATGAGGCTTGGGTTTCCAAATGTAACTAACTCTCTTTTATTATGCAAGAACAACCGTAGACCAAGAAGAATGTATGGATTATTGACAGTGCCTGTTCCAGGCACATGACAGGTAATGGCTCTTTGCTTCAAAACTTCGAAAGAATTGAAGGAGGGCCAGTTGCTTTTGGAGGAGATGCTAGAGGTTACATTACAGGAAGGGATAGGGTCATAAATGGTAAGCTCAGCATTGAGAAGGTAAAATTTATTAAGGAGCTTAGGTACAATCTACTAAGTGTATCCTAATGTTATGACCAAAAACATAACATGCTATTCACTGAGAGTGAGTGCATTGTTTTCAATCCTGGTGTGGTCATTCCTCAAGAGCATATCCTGCTTAGAGCACCCTAGAAAGGGAACATGTACAAGATGGTTCTAAAGGAAACATCTCCCTCAGGAGAAGTTTATTGGTTTCTATCCAAAGCAAATAGTGATGAGTCTTTCCTTTGGTATAAAAGAATTTGCCATGTAAACTTTAGGAACAAGAATAAGTTAATTAAGAATGATTTTTAACACCGGAAATTTAGTCAATTAAAATAAAAGAAAAGAAATGAGAAAAAGAGAAAAGAAAGATATTTTGCAAGAAGAAGAAAAGAAGCACAAGTAGAGGGGTTAAAGTGTAAATAGGACAAAATAAAATATTATTTTGTTTAAAAGGTGGCATGGCTGCCCACACTTTCTGCACAACAACTGCTTCGAACGTTTAGAGAGAGAAAGCAGATTCTTCTTCGGTTCTAGAGAGAGAGAGCAGCTAGACTCGATCTTGGTACGTAAATTTTACATAATTAGCTTGGTTTTGTTTGTGTTTTGACTAAGAAACCGAGAATATATGTTCTTATGTGTATGTGTGCTTGGTTTTGTGTGTTTTAGACACATCTAGGCATTCGAATTCTTTGGAAAGTTCAAGTCGGAGAGTTGAGACTTGAGAGCAGCTAAGGTGAGTTTCTGGTCCCCATGTTTTTACTTGTTTTAAAAGTTTTCGGGGCTGAAAATGCATGTAAATAGTCTTTATAAAGAGTTATATGTATAATCATATGTTTTTAATGCATGTATGTTAGTGTTTTGTGGTTCTTCATACTAAGTTTAAACTTAGAATGGTAGTATGAAGCTTAGATTATGTTTAAGATGAGATTGGGACAGAAAAATATGTTAGAAACATGTATGTTGGTGTTCATGTGCCCAAACAGGACCCATACGCCTAGATTTTTGCCTTAGAAAGTTAAGTGAATGATGTTACGCCCAAACAGTACTTCATGCGCCTAGAAATGCCTTAGAAATTTCTAAGTGTAGGCTGATGCGCCTAAACAGTGCATCATGCGCCTAAGTTTTGGCTGAAATACCTAAGTGCAGGGTCATGCGCCCAAATAGTGCTCATGAGCCTGAATAGTCCATGCACCCAAAATTAGTGGAAAATCAGTTAAGTATGAGGACACGCACCCGTATAGTGTTAATGCGCTTGAGCAGGGCTAATGCGCCCAAATAGTTGCCATGTGCCCAACACTTAGAAAATTTTCTGAAATTTTTAGAAAAACAGAATTTTAGGGTTTGAATTATGGACCGTTTTGGACTATTCTAAGCATGAATCTATGAGGGTTTTTGCATAGAATATGTAGGAAATGATAATGAATGTATTTTATACATGTGTGCATGATGTGTTATCTTTCAATAGTTTTCAAAACGTATATTTTATATTTTAATATTCGTCAAGTATTATGTTGTGACTTTACGTAGGATGACGTAAAGGGGCTTTGTGCCTAGAATGGTGGATTCGGGCCACGATGGGGGAAAAGCTTGACGGGATCTAGAATCAGTGAAAGATAATAATAAGGTACGAAACGAACGATAATGATAAAGTACGAAATGAACTATAATGATAAAGTACGAAACGAATGAATACGTGTGATAATGAATGAACATGTGCGAAAGTATTTAAGGAAAAGAGTACTTTTATGTACGAAACGTATAAAGTATTTTGATACATTAAAACTAGAACTCACTCAGCAATGCTGACTTTTATGCATTTTCAGTTGGTAGGTAATGGTTGCTAAGGATGGCACATAGGTAGGCTACTTGGTGGGGAAAGACTGGCATTCATTCATGCATATTATTATTGTTGTTTTGTAATGCAATCAAAGAATGTTGTTTTTTGTAGTTTTACGATGTTGTATTGCATAACAACAGTAATTATCAATAAAATGTTTTTTTATCAATGACTTTCGCTGTAATGTTTTATGAAATATATAGTATTATGTATGTTCAGTGCTATGAATGACCCACTGTGAGGTCTCCGGGAATAGGGCTTAACAGATTTAGTAACTGGAATGCCAAAAAAAGAGTTTACAAGTGATGATCACTGTGTTGCATGCCTCAAAAGGGAAACAACATTTGGTGTCTCACAAGCCAAAGGAAAAGAACTCTATCACTAATCCCTACACTTACTACACATGGATCTCTTTGGCCCCACCAGTGTAACGAGTCTAGGAAGGAACTCATACTGTTTAGTGATCATAGATAATTTCACAAGATTCACTTTGGTTTTCTTTCATATAACTAAGGATGAGACTCCTGAGATCTCAAGAAACTTCATTCTGAAAATTAAGAACCAAAGTGATCAAAAGGTCAAGATCATAAGATGTGATCAAGGAACTGAATTCAAGAACCAAATCTTGATATTTTGTGATGAAAATGGTATTACAAGATAATATAATGCTCCCAAGACTCCTCAGTAAAACGGTGTTCCTGAGAGGAGAAACATGACACTCATTGAAGCTGTAAGAACCATATTGCCTGACTCTAAGCTACCCATCACCTTTAGGGAAGAGACAGTTAACATTGCCTGCTATGTGCAGAATAGAGTTTTAGTAGTTAAGACTCATGGTAAGGATCCTTATAAATTATCGCACAAAAGAAGACCTTTCATTGATTTTCTCGGATCATTTGGATGTCCTTGCACCATCTTGAATACTAAAGATCAAGTAGCCAAGTTTGCTGAGAAATCAAATGATGAACACTTTATTGGATACTCTTCCCAAGCTAAGGCTTATAGAGTATACAATCTCAGAACTAAAGTAGTTGAAGAATCAGTCAATGTGATCTTCAATGAGCACACTCCCTGTGTGAAAGGTTTTGCTCCTGATTGGCTATTTGATCTTGATTTAGTAACTAATTGTTTGAACAAATCTTGTGAAGATGTTTTAGGATCTACAGGTAATACATCAACAGAAGATTCTGGCCTAAGATTTGAGTTAAGAAGACCAAGCAAGAATACTACTTCAGCTCCAGTTGTAACTAACCTTGCAAGTGAAATTCCTATAAACACAAAAATGATAAATCAAGCTGATACATCTGAAGTGCCTGAAAATTCTAGTTCACAGGCACAAAATACAAATAAAGGAAATTCAAATGTAGGAGGACATGGTGGTGGTGACAATGATTAAGAATTTCTTGATGTTGACAACCACTCCATTGAAGACAACATCAATGATGTCACACACTTATTGGATGAAGCTTCTCTTGATAAATGTGCTGATATGGTGGGAGACACTTCATTTCCTAATCTAAACTTCTCAAACTTAATCTGTCTAATAAACTTGTTGTGATCCCTCAACTTAGGATCCACAAGTCACACCCCACCACAAACATCATTAGAGATGTTGAAAAGGGAGTGAGAACAAGAGGACAAACCAATGACAAAAATGTTTATCTATACTCTTGCTTCTTGTCCTAGATAGAGTCATAGAAAGTTGATAAGGCTTTGAAGGATGAAAGTTGGATTGAATCAATGCAAGAGGAAATGCTTTAATTTAAAAGAAAAAAGGTTTGGAGCCTGTGCCCTCTTCCTCAAGGGAATACTATCATAGGTACCAAATAGGTGTTTAGGAATAAGAAAGATGACAGAGGACTTGTCATCAAGAACAAGGCAAGACTGGTTGTTCAAGGGTACACACAAGAAGAAGGAATTGATTACACCGATGTCTTCGCTCCTATAGCAAGAGTTGAAGCTGTTAGGATATTCCTGGTGTTTGCCGCATCCAAGGACTTCAAGGTCTACCAACTTAATGTCAAGTGTGCAATTATATGGGGTGATTAATGAAGAGGTGTATATCAAACAACCTCCTTGCTTTGCAGACCCAGATCATCCTAATTATATCTGCAAGCTTGATAAAGCTCTTTATGGGCTGCACCAAGCTCCAAGGAAGTGGTATGAAACACTTTCTTAGTATCTCTATCAGCATGGCTACAAGAGAGATACTATAGATGGAACTCTCTTTATTAAAGGAACAGGGAATGACTCGATGCTGGTTCAAGTATATGTAATGACATTATCTTTTGGTCAACTAATCTAAAGCTCTGTAAAGACTTTGAGAAGTTGCAGAAGAATATATTTGAAATGGGTGCCATAGGGGAACTCAATTTCTTTATAAGAATTCAAGTGAAGCAAGTTGACAATGGCATCTTTATTTCTCAGACAAAGTATGTAAAGGGTATATTTACAAGATTCAACATGACTGAATGTAAAGTTGCAAAGACACCCATAGTCAGAAACCACTCCTTTGGACTTGATCTTGAGGGAGAGTGTGTAGATGAACATCTTTACAGGGCTATGATTCAGTATCTCATGTATCTCACAGTCAGAAGGCCTGATATCATATTTGCTACATGCATATGTGCAAGATATCAAGCTAACCCTAAGATGTCACACCTGGTTGTTGTCAAAAGAATTCTTAGATATCTCATAGGTGCTCCTAATCTAGGCCTTTGGTATCCAAAGAATTCTGACTTTAATCTATATGCCTATACAGATAGTGACTATGGTGGCTACAACATGACTGTAAAGTCCACATCTGGGGGATATCAATTCCTTGGTAGAAGGATAGCCTCATGGAATGCAAGAAACAATCCTGTGTATTTGCATCAACTACTGAAGCGGAATACATTGCTACTGCAAGTTGCTATGCACAAGTGATTTGGATTCAGAAACAGGTGCTAGACTATGGATACAACTTCAAAAAGACTCCCACTCCTATTCACATAGACAACAACAGTGCTATCTCTATCACAGAGAATCATTTACAACACTCAAGAACAAAGCACATTAACATTAGGTATCATCTAGTTAGAGATAATCATGAAAAAGGATTAATAAAACTAATCAAGGTTAACACAAATGAAAAATATGTTAATCTGTTTACAAAGACTTTTGATGATCAGAGATTTAAATATCTTATATCAGCTATTAGGATGATTAATCTTGAATAGGTTATCTTAAAACTTAATCTATATTATTTTTAAAAGGAATTATGTGTCCTAAGTTGTCTAGACAATCATCTACATAAGCCAAGTTTATCTTGGGAGAAAATCTTTTTCAAATGATACTCCTTAGCAATTTTGCAAATTATCAAGTGTATTTTCTTTTGGAAGATATTAACATTGTCTTTGAAAGAATTTTAAGTCTTCAAATCACATAACTATTTAAAAGAAATTTATGTTCGGAAGAAATACTTACATTTCTTCTGAAGCCAAAATATGCTTCTAATATTTATTTGCATTTGAGGCATAAATTTCTTCCGAATGCAATTATGTCTCGGAAGATTTATTCTATTTAAGAATAAAATTTTTAAGTTTTAATATCTTCCGAAACCAAATACTCTTCGGAAGAAAAATACTTCAACTATATTTTTCTTCTAAAGACATTTCTCATTAAGCTAAAGAATATCTTCTGAAGTCAAAATTTAGCTTTGAAAGTTTCTCACAAAGCTTACAAAGATAAATTACCTACGGAAGAGTTTCAACTTCCAAAAACTACCTTTTTGGGTACTTTCTTAGATGTGGGACCGACATTCAGACTTTAAAGTTTATTCTTTTACATTAACTTTGTCTCAAGTCTATTTCATATAAATATACCCAACGGGTCCCCCTCTTTCACTATCTTTGACAGGATCTCAGCCTCTAGTTTGATCAATTAGGTTGTATTCGTAGCGGATTTAGCACGAGAATTAGCAATTACAGCAAGAACACATATGATTTTGCATGTAACAGTACACATATAGAGAGAGAGAACAATTCTGCCAAAAAGGTATTTTCTATTACTCACACGTTTCGGCACGGTTACAATAAGGTCATCTTCCTTTTATAGGAAGAATGTCGTTGGCTGATGTCACTTGATAGTGACATCAAACCGTCATTAACAAACTACTGATAGAACACCTAAACTACTGAAGATGTCAAACAGCTGACATCTTCTTACAAAATAGCTAAGTGTTCTACTTATTACAAGTACTGAAGAAACAAGAAACTACTGAAAGTTACAATGACTGAAGAACAGACTCTTCAGTCGTTTACAACTACTGAACTATAACAACTGAAGAACAAACTCTTCAGCTGTTGTACAAACTACTGAAAAGGAAAAATACAAACTACTGAAAGAGAGAAACCATCACAACATCTGAAGAAGACTTCTTCAGCTGTTATGACAAACTCTGAAGCTTCAGCACTTAGTCTTCAGACTTTGGGCTTCAGATGTTTCATCAGCTGATGACATCAGTAGTTGTCATCAGCTGATGTCTTCAGTCTTTGTCTTCAGACTTTGTGCATCAGTTGTTGATCTTCAGTTCTTCAGTTCTTCAGCTGTTGATCTTCAGCACTTGAGTCATCAGTACTTGAAGTCTTCAGTACTTGTATTCTTCAGTACTTCAGACTTCAGTACTTGTCTTCAGTACTTGGGATCTTCAGCTGTTGTTCTTCAGATCTTTGATCTTCAGCTGTTGAGTCTTCAGTCTTTGTCAAACTGCTGATGAAGCCTTCAGCAGTTGTTGTGATGTCATGTGGGACTTAGAGGTTTTCTTGATCTTGGCTCATTGGTTCTTTTGGTCCAAGAAACTCTCCCTGAACCAATGCAGCCAAAACCTCTAATCAATTTATTGTCCCACTTATTGTTGGCAGAAATGTTGGTCTATTTCCTTCTGGATCAGATCAGAAGTTGACCCAAATAAGCACTGGCCTGGGAAGAGGTCTCTGAGATTTGATTGGCATAGTATGGATGGGAACCCTGTCTTGGGGAACTGGACACAGGGCTGTTGTCCCATCCATGAGACCTACTTCCCATGTATTAGCCTGTTGGATTCTCGGGTGTATGCTTGAGGAATGTAATTTGTTCTTCCATGGATAGGTCCTCAGCCTCACCTTCAAATAATCCTTCACGGCCATACAGTTCTGAGACATACTTGGCCTGTTTACCATTCTTGAGCTCAACTGTAGTAATCTGTCTGTAGGCAAATTCATCTGGGTGGATGCCCTCAACTAACAGATTGAGCTCATCTTTTTTGAAGTTCTCAAGCCTCTTGTAGACTAACCCTTTTCTGATCACCCTATTTTCCAACATCTTTTGGGGTGGCTGTTTAGTCTCATAGGCTTTCTTGAAATCTGCTACAATCTTCCAGGGTGGAATTATAATGGCCACTATGATCACTTCATCTACGATCGTCTTAACTTGGCCCTTGTATCTCACTGGTATATCTATCTTTTTAATCCTATGAGCCACCCTAGGATCAGGCCAAGTCCTCACACTCTCTCTTTGATATTGGAAGGTTTGCCTAAGAGTGTGGAGTCTCAAAGCTTCTTTCCTCATATTTACAATGGATGAGGAAGCAGCATAAGCTTAGTCTATTGATTTCAGCATTTCAGCATCATGAAGCTTCTGCTGCTCTTCTTCTTCTAACTTAACCCTCACAGTTTCCATCTGTGAGGTGGGAGTGATGGGAATAGGTTTGTCTTTGGGTAAAGATATGACTGCAGAGAGAGGCAGCCTATCTTCCTCATCCTCCTCTTCTTCTTCTTCTTGCAGCCTCAACACCCTTCTCTTCTTCTACAAGGGTGTATCATCGGCAATGGGTTTTGATGGTGATGGGGTTGGTTTTGTGGGTTGTGGTTGGGTAGGTGTTGGTGTGGGAGATTGGGCAGGCTTTGCTAGTAATCTAGAAATGTGGGAAGGTTTAGTCTGTTTGACTAGCAAAGTCCTGTTCCCAGCACCGGCTTCTGACAGGGCTTCTGCGACCAGTCCCTTGGTAAATTCACCAGCCGAACAGATCTTGGTGGCTATAGCCAAGATTCTGTCCCTGGTCCAAGCCCTCACATCTAGGACTGGTCTCCCCAGGTACTTCGAAATAAACCTAGTCATAGCATCGAGTCTGTTTCTCTCCTCTTGGCTATAACTGGTCCATCGACATTCTATCTCCTTTATCTCCAACTTCCTAATTTCCTGATCTAGCATGGCAGTGTCCGTGTCAAAGCCTTGGCTGAACAGCTGATCAATGATAGAATCCATTCATCGGCTATGCTCAGCATCAGCCTCCTTGACCAGGACTGCTAGATCAGTCTCCTTCACCACCTTCTCTCCCTCCTTCTCTCCTTTCTTCTTTTTGTAAGTGATACTGAAATCTTTTGGATTTCAGCCACATTGATCTGTTCAGCTCTCTCCTCCCTCCCTCTCCTTCCCCTTCACCCTCTCAGTCTCCGCAACCACATCCCTCTCGTTTTCCACCTCTTCCACCACTTCTTTCTCCTCCTCTACCCTCTTCCTCTTTGCTTTCACTGATGTCTCCCCCTTTTTGGTTGCATTGGTTAGGGTTTGACTATCAGAAAGCGCTTTAGCTACAGCAACCCTACCAAGGGTTGTATTTGTGAGGGAAGCCTCTCATCTAGGGTTTGGCATCACGATGTCTGTGATTACTGGTGTGATGAGAGGCAGGGATTTTTGGAAGATAGCAACTAATTGCTCAGGAGGGTTCTGTTCCCAAGAACTAGTGCCAGAAGCAGAGGCAGGTGGCTGAGTTTGTAGGAGTGGCTGAGTATATGTGAGACCTTCAGGTGAAGGTGCCATCTGTGGGTGAATGGTGGCAGATGGACTTTGTTCTTGGGAGAATTTGGCGAGCAGCTCTTTGAGTCTGCTCACCTCCTCCTCAAGAATGGTGTTTTGAGCAACTACATCAAAGAAGAAGCTCAGGTCATCATCAGTTTGCACTGAATCACCTGACCTCCTGACTGTGTCAGGATGTACATGCACTGAGTGTGGCTCAGTAGTTGCATGTGCCCCTTTATCTTGGTTCTGGGGACTTCCAGCCTCCGGATTGGATCCATCATCGGCAGTTGCCTCTGGTGAGGTCTTAGTGATGGTACCAGCTTCTTCCTGCTCAGATGTTGATGCAGGGGAAGTGGCAGCCTCACCAGATTGTTTGATCTCCCTAGCCACATTGGGAGATGAGACATGTGATTCTCGGTGTTGTGGGCTCCCACTAACACTTGTTTCCACCCTCTCTTTGGTTGGAGATACCCCAGTTGTGATTGGTTTCTGGGGAGAGGGTGGAGTGTTAAGATGGGTCAACACTTCTGCAATGATTAAAGTAGGGCTTTTAGGGGCGGTTACAGTGGGAGATGGGGTAGAAGCAAATTGCACATGGGGAGGAATGTGCTCTTCAATGGCAACCTCCTCAATTGAGAAAGGTTCCAGATGTGTGGCAGCCCCTGAAATGGTTGCATCAGGCTCCTGTAAAGAGGAAACCTGTGCGGTTGTGGTAGGTAGAGTCGTGGTGACTGCTGGGAGAATCTGGCCAGCAGTCACTTCCTGCGTTTGTGTTGCAGGGGCATCCTCAGGGGACTCATCTCCCTGAGTAGCCTTTGTGGGTTTCTTTTTGGGTTTGGGCTTGGTAGGGACTTTAGACTTGGAGGTGGAGGCTGTGGGTTCCAGCTGCGTGGGTTTGTGCAGCTTGGCAGCCTTTTTGAGTGTCTGGTCGGAGTTGTGCCTGGAGTATACCTCAGCTAATACAGCCATGGCAGGGACTCCAGTGCCAACTAGTCCCTCAGCATTAAGCTGGCTCTCTATCATGGCCATAATGAACCGTGGATATAAAATCCAACGGTTTGCAAATGGTTTTGAGGCCATGTCTTTGAGTTCCAAAAATATTATTTCAGTAAAATTTAATGGTTGTTTCTCAAAGATAGAGTACAATACCTGTTGCCACCTTGTGGACATCTGGTCCCATGAGGATGTCTTTGGTGCCAGACAAACATTCACCATGTGGAAGATAAGACGTTGTGGATCAGGGAAATGTTTCTTCAGCAAGGTGGAGGCAGAGAGGTCACCCTGATAATCATGAGCAGTGAAAGAGAGATCAAGGGTGCCTTTGGGGTAGGCAGTTGGGAAGGTGGCATCTTCCAGCTTTAGGGTTTGTCGTATGATAGCTGGAGTGATGACCACGGGTTTGTTGTTCACGGACGACCGGAGAGAGACCTCGCCATCGTTCTCTCCAGATTGAACGGTAACGTTCGTCCAGAACTCTGATAGGGAATCGTCATGAATGATTGGATTTAATAGGAAGGCCGTTTGGTATGGTGAGTCGGTCATCAGATCAATGGCATTGTGAAATTTTGACCAGAAGGGCGATTTAGTAAGGTATGCGACACAGTTGTGTCGGGGCTTGAGTTGCATGGTCGCCATTAATGGTGTATGAAGTTTCAGAGGTTTTTGAAAGTTAGGTCAAGTGAGAATGAAAAGCTCTGAAGGTTTGGTTGGGTATTTATCGGCTAAAAGAAAACTACTGAAGGGTTTGGTGTTAGTCATCAGTTGTTGAAACTACTGATGACATGGTTTTAACCTTCAGAAGTTGTAACATCTGAGGACTTGGTGTTAGTCTTCAGTAGTTGAAACTACTGAGACCTTGGTTTTGTCCTTCAGATGTTGTAAACGACTGAAGACTTGTTGTTAGTCATCAGTAGTTATAAACTACTGAAGACATGGTTTTCATCTTCAGACGTTGTAACAACTGAAGACTTGGTGTTGGTCTTCAGTAGTTGTAAACTACTGACATCAGTAGTTATAAACTACTAAAGACATGGTTTTGCTTCAGTTGTTGTAAACAACTGAGGACTTGGTGTTAGCCATCATGGTTTTGTCCTTCAGTTGTTTGGGTATGAAACAGCAGATGTAGGTATCAGCTGAAGAATAAAGTTACTCATCAGCTGTTTTCGTCAATTCAGTTGTTTCATTCTGACCTCCACATTTACTTATCAGCTCTTTGACTGACCTTCAGATGTTTCATTGGCCCTTCAGCTCTTATGAATATTTATTCTTCAGCTCTTGTGATCAGATGTTCATAAGTGCTGATGAAATAAATTATCTTCAGAGCTGGTGAACAAATTTTGTCTTCAGTACTTATAAAATTGCACATCAGTACTTGTGAACAAAATTTGTTCTTCAGTACTTATTTGTTTAAAAATTGTACAACAGTAGTTATACCCACATCAGTAGTTGTAACTACATCAGCTGTTTTCAACAAATAATGTACTTCAGTACTTTGAATCATTTTAGTCTGCAGTATTGTGAAAATGCTAAAGACTAAATTATTCATCAGTACTTATATTTGACCTTTGCATACCAATGCTCATCAGTACTTGTGAACTGAGAGCATCAGTATTAGTCGAATTATTCTAGCTGCAGCATACCAAGCCTTAGTACCAAATTTTGGAATGTGGCACTATCTAAAGGCTTAGTAAAGATATCTGCAAGCTCATCAGCACTAGGCACAAACTTTGGATCAATCAGACCTTTTTCATAGCAATCTCTTATAAATGATGTCTGATCTCTATATGTTTGGTCCTAGAGTGCTGGACTGGATTTTTAACAATACAAAGAGCTGAAGCACTATCCATTAGTAATGGAGTCTTAGTCTCTGTAATGCCATAATCCAAGAGTTGGTTCTGAAGCCAGAGTACCTGGGAAGTACAACTTGCAGCAGCAATGTACTCAGCTTCAGCTGTGGATGTAGCAATTGTGTTTGTTTCTTACTCTGCCAAGAAACTAAACAATTGCCTAGGAATTGGCAACCACCAGAAGTGATTTTCTGGTGACTTTGCATCCTGCATAGTCACTATCAGAGAAAGCAACTAATTTGCAAGAATGCCCAGTTGAATACCAAAGACCTAGTGATTGGGTACCCTGCAGATATCTAAAGATCCTTTTGACTGCAATCAAATGGGATTCTTTAGGTGCAGCCTGAAATCTAGCACAGGCACATGTTGCAAACATGATGTCTGGTCTAGAAGCTGTAAGGTACATTAAGGACCCAATCATACTCTGTAAAGGGTTTCATCAACCGCTTTACCTTTCTGATCTACATCCAGTTGTGTGATGCTGCTCATGAGAGTAGAACAGGACTTACAGTTTTGTAAATAGAAAGAACTGTAACTCCCCCATAGCACTCATTTCAAACTTTTGCTTCATGAGCTTTGTGAATTCATCACACAATTGTGGATCAGAGGATGCAAAAATTATGTCATCTACATAAATTTGAACAAGGAGCTTATGTTGTCCCACAGTCTTGATGAATAAGGTTTTATCAATGGTGCCTCTAGTGAACTTATTTTCTAGAAGAAAAGTTGAGAGTGTCTCATACCAGGCTCTAGGAGCTTGCTTCAGCCCATAAAGAGCCTTATCAAGCTTATACACCCAATCAGGATGTTTATTGTCCTCAAAGCCTGGTAGTTGACACACATAAACTTCCTCCTTTATTTTACCATATAAGAATGCACTTTTGACATCCATTTGATAAACCTTAAGACTATGACAGGCAGCATAAGCTAAGAACAATCTAATTGCCTCCAGTCTGGCTACAGGGGCAAAGGTTTCATCATAATCGATGCCTTCCTCTTGTGCAAACCCCTGGACAACCAGCCTGGCCTTGTTCTTAACTATTTGGCCCTTTTCATCTGTTTTGTTCCTAAATACCCATTTAGTGCCTATTGCACACTTACTTTGGGGTAAAGGAACAAGCTCCCACACTTGCTGTTTCTTGAACTGAAGAAGCTAAGCTGCATTGCTTTAACCCATCCATTGTCTCTGAGTGCAATATGGTAGTTCTTAGGCTCTTACTGACTGATGAAGAGAGCATAGAAGCAGAAGTTGGAATTGACTTCTGGTTGAAACTCCAGCATTGATATCACCAATGATTTGAGATGTGGGGTGATTCTTCAGCTCTTGATAGACTATAAGATCAGTGCAAGTGTTTGTAGGACTTTCAGCAGCAACAGATGGTGATGAAGATTCTTGAAACCATGTAGGAGATGGCAACTCAAATGAAGTAGAGCATGCAGAAATTTCATCAGCATTTGTTGTGGATGGGGCTGCTGAAGCTACAGGAGCATCAGGTTTAGTGGACTCAGGCAGGTGGTCACTAAACCTAAAAAGGTGAGTACTGACTACATCATCATCAGTACCACCAGGTGGAGAACTGTTGACAGGTACAACAGCTAGAGGTTGATAAGGAACATATTGCAGTATGTCCAGATCAAACAACTCCACAGGGTTTTGTGGAATCTTGTCCTTTGGAGATTCATTGAACTTGACATGCAGAGTTTCTTCAACCATCTTTGTCCTACAGTTGAAAACTCTGTATGCCTTGCAAGTTGATGAATAACCAACAAAATACCCTGCATCCACCTTACTAGCAAACTTCTGGAGTGGATTGCTAGTGTTGAGAATGAAACATGGACACCCAAAGGCTCTAAAGAAGGAAATCAGAGGGGCCAAATGATGAAGCACTTCATAAGGAGTCTTCATCAACCTTTGATTCACTAATTCTCTATTCTGCACATAGCAAGCTGAGTTGACAGCTTTAGCCCAAAAGGTCGGTGGCAATCCTGAGTCAGCCAGCATTGACCTTACAGCTTCAATGAGAGTCCTGTTCTTTCTCTCAACCACTCCATTCTGTTCAGGAGTTCTGGGAATACTGAACTGCCTTTTAATTCCCTTGGACAGGTAGAAGTCATCAAATGTGTGGTTTCTAAACTCTGTTCCATTGTCACTCCTCACACACTTGACCTGCAGGGAATACTACTTCTCCACAAATAACACAAAGTTCATAATAGCCTTGGCAGCTTCATCCTTGGTGTGCAAGAAGAAAGTCCATACATATCTGGAGTAATCATCCACAATTACCAGATAGTATTTCTTCTTTGCCATGCTCATCACCCTGACAGGACCAAAGAGATCCATGTGCAAGAGTTGCAAGCAGGCAGTGGACTTTGGTTCTTCTATTAGAGGGAATGAAAATCTGTGTTGTTTTCCCTTTAAGCAAGCAGTGTAGTTGTCTTCACACTTGAACTCCTTCAAAGGCAATCCTCTTACTAAACCATGGTTTATCAGCTGATTCATGTTCTTGAGATTAACAAGCCCCAGCCTTCTATGCCATAGAGTAGACTCTTGAGGAGAGGCCTTGGAGAATAGGCAAGGATGGCCTTTTAGATCTATCTTTTTGGAAAGATCTAAGGCATATACTCTTCCTGTCCTGTTGGCCTTCAGGAGAGTATATTCATCCAACAACTTTTCAATCAAATTTAGAACTTTGGATGACAGAATCCGACAGTTCTGGCTTGTGAAAAGGGCAACGTGGCCTTTATCACACATTTGACTGACACTCAAGCGATTGTACTTGAGATTCTCCACATGGTTAACCTCATCAAACCTTATTTCCCCATTGGAAACAAAGCCTTTTCCGATGATGTAACCCTTTGCATCATTGCCAAAGGAAACAAATCCCTTCTTTCCTTGAGAGTAGTCATTAAGAAGGGAACTGCTTCCTGGCATATGCATGGATCCTCCACTGTCTACATACCAGATGCTTCTTTAGCATGTTGAAGAACCCTGCAATCATAACAACAAGTTAGTTAGTTTTAGAGACCCAAACCTTTTTGGTTTTGGGTCTGTTCTTAACAACAGGTGCAACACTAACAGGTGTGTTATGTGTGACAGCCTGAGGTGAAGGAGATGGTGTAGATGAGGAACCCTTAGGCTTGGATTTCCTTTTCTGTGGTTTCAACAAAGGAGCATCTAATTGGTTGACTCTTCTCATTAGATGCTGAACCATCATCACAAGTTGTGTCTGACTTTGTGATAAAGCTTTCAGCTCTTCAGACACATTGGGGCTTGCTGATGATGGATTCCTGTGCTGCACCATCTTCTTTTGAGCAACCTCAGCTGTTGCCTGAGTAACCCCTACCTTCTTTTTGGATTTGCTTTTGGGCTTAGGGGTTTCAGGCTTTGATGTTGCTAGTACAAACTTGGTCTCAAACTCATTTTTCATTGTATTCATGTGCTCTTTAATTTTCTCCTTTTGTTTGAGTTTGGAACCTCTTTTGTACCAGCAATCATCAGTAAGATGATTGAACAAGCCACATATCTCACATGGCTTCTTCTTCAACTTATGTTGATCATCTATTGAAGAGGATGAAACTGCTGAGGACTTGTTCTTCAGCTGTTTGCTGTCAGTACTTGCAGTTTTCTTCCTTGTAGTACCTGCTTTCCTGACATCCTCTTCATTAGGCTTCAAACCCTTTCTACTTGTAGTTTTCTTCTCTTCAGTACATGCAAGTGTTGGGTTTTGAACTTCAGGTGTTATCACTTGCTCTCCAGTACTTTCAGTACTTCTAGAGACAACACCTGAGTTGATCAACTTGTTGATCATATGACAGTCAGCATTTGAACCATCAGCTGTTGTAGCATCAGCTGATTAGTTTTGGGAGGAAATGCTGACCTCTACCTCTGATGATGATGTATCAGATAGTAAGTCACATGATGAGAAGGATTGGTTATTGCTCTCTCCACCAGATTAACTTCTGCTCTTGAAGTGAGATCTGTAGGAGGAGCAGTGTGATTATAACCAATGCCAAACTTCACATTGGAAGCTGATTGCTTACAAAAAAGCATTTCAAAACCCTTGTAGGATTGCACCCATCGATCACACTCTACTTGGGTGGCTGCAAGAGTTTCCTTGAGGTCTCTGTACTTCTCTAGAAGTACCTCTTCCCTTGCCTTATCATCTTTGATTTGACATTTTAGCTTATAAATCTCATCATTTTTATCTTTAAGCACAGACTCAAATTCAGCTTTTCTTTTGGAAAGAGTTTGCTCTAACTCAAGATTTTTATCAATTAAAGCTACATTTGCCTCTCTAATAGAAGCAAATGCTGCTATGCATGAATCAGAACAAAGCTTGGCTTTAGCCTCAGAAGATACCTGTGATGAAGCATTGGAGGATGAACCATCACCGGACTCCAGGGCCATGAGAGCAAGGTTCCCAAAAGGATGATCACCACCATGTTGACCAGCACCTTGGAATAGTTGTTCTTGACTAGATAAATCATCTGGTAAACTACTCCAGTCAACAACTCCTGGGGTGAAGAAGCTGTGTTGTTGAGGTTGGGTTTGATGATGAGATTGGGAAGGTTGAGGCTCAGGGAGAGCATGTGGTGGCTGAGCAGAAGATCCTTGAGCTTGACTAGGCTGAGGCATATAGTAGCAGGGGTATGGGAATGGCATATGACCCTGAGGCACAAAGTAAGCAGGTGATGCCTGTGCTGGTGATGGATGATTGGAACTGGTGGAATGTTGCCCTCTGTGCTGTGAGCTATTGCTTGGAAAAGTCACAAAGGGTGCAGAGGAGTTAGATCCAGATGATCTATACTCTCTAGCAAAGTGACCAAGCCTGTGGCACTTGTGACACCTCAACTTGCTCTTGTCAAAACCAACTTTGGTTTTGCCAGATAGACCAGGAAATTTGCTGCCAGTTCTCTTGTAGAACTTTTGAGATCTGATATTTATCATTGCCATTTGACTCAAAATATCCGTCTCTTCCAGATCATCATCTGGAATGCCCTTCAAGTCCTCCATCAGAAAGCACAGATTATCACTTCTACCTCCTGAGCTACCATCAACACCAACAAAAGCATGTTCAGAGTTGGTAGATAAATCAATATGCTCATCATATGCACTCTCTAATGCAGCATATTCTGACTCTTGACCTATCAGTGCAGCATTGCCTGATACAAAGTCATCAGTGAGCTTGCCAGAGATGGACAACTTCCTTTTCTGCTCTATCAAGTAAGCAGTTTCCCATGAAGTTAGGTGAGAGATAGAGTATCCAGATTTGCACTGGAGCGTAGGACAATGGTATAAGTGTCCCATCTCTCAGGCAGGGATCTAAGAAAATGATTATTCATCTGACTATTGGAATACTCTTGTTTAACCATTTTCAGCTCAGAAATAAGACAAGAGAATCGCTCATACTGTTGAGTCAGTGTCTCACCCTTCCTATGAGAGAATGTCTCATATTGTTAGGTGAGGATTTCCCTAGCATTTGCTAAGACCTCATTGGTTCCTTCGAATTGTTCCTTCAGAGCAACCCAGAGATCATGAGCAGTTTCATGATGCAAAAGCCCTGAATAGATCTCATTAGGAATTGCCATAGCCAAAATTCCATGGGCTTTAGCATCAATCTCGAACAGCTTAAGATCTTCATCTGAATATTGATCAGGTTTCTTCGGAACCTGTTCATTTGATTCAGGGATGCTCACCATAGGCTTGTATGGTCCATGCACCACTGACTTCCAACAACCAGCACTGTTAACAGACAAGTGATGAAGCATACGACGTTGCCATATGTTATACTCATTCCTCACAAGCATCGGAGGCTTGGTAGAGGAACCAGTATTGTGAGGATCGTTCGTTGGTGTCGCCATCTCAGATTTCAGTCAAAATCAAGTTAAACAAAACGAATGTAGCTCAAAACCACGAGAACCTCAAGTTTAACGGCCAGAAACAGCAGAGTCACAATCTCTATAACAAATTCTTGCAAATTGCTAATTCGATCAAACGTAGAGATCAAAAGAGCAGTTTCAATGATCAATAGTGAAATCGATCAATGATTAACCTGCTCTGATACCATTTGACTGGATCTCAGCCTCTAGTTTGATCAATTAGGTTGTATTTGCAGCGGATTTAGCACGAGAATTAGCAATTACAACAAGAACACATATGATTTTGCATGTAACAGTACACATATAGAGAGAGAGAACAATTCTGCCAAAAAGGTATTTTCTATTACTCACACGTTTCGGCACGGTTACAATAAGGTCATCTTCCTTTTATAGGAAGAACGACATAGGCTGATGTCACTTGATAGTGACATCAAACCATCATTAAAAAACTACTGATAGAACACCTAAACTACTGAAGATGTCAAACAGCTGACATCTTCTTACAAAATAGCTAAGTGTTCTACTTATTACAAGTACTGAAGAAACAAGAAACTACTGAAAGTTACAACGACTGAAGAACAGACTTTTCAATCGTTTACAACTACTGAACTATAACAACTGAAGAACAAACTAACAACTGAAGAATAAACTCTTCAGCTATTGTACAAACTACTGAAAAGGAAAAATACAAACTACTGAAAGAGAGAAACCATCACAACATCTGAAGAAGACTTCTTCAGCTATTGTGAAAAACTCTGAAGCTTCAGCACTTGGTCTTCAGACTTTGGGCTTCAGATGTTTCATCAGCTGATGACATCAGTAGTTGTCATCAACTGATGTCTTCAGTCTTTGTCTTCAGACTTTGTGCATCAGTTGTTGATCTTCAGTTCTTCAATTCTTCAGCTGTTGATCTTCAGCACTTGAGTCATCAGTACTTGAAGTCTTCAGTACTTGTATCCTTCAGTACTTTAGACTTCAGTACTTGGGATCTTCAGCTGTTGTTCTTTAGATCTTTGATCTTCAGCTGTTGAGTCTTCAGTCTTTGTCAAACTGCTGATGAAGCCTTCAGCAGTTGTTGTGATGTCATGTGGGACTTAGAGGTTTTCCTGATCTTGGCTCATTGGTTCTTTTGGTCCAACAATCTTCTTCATCTGCGAATTCTCTAAACCTAAATTTCCACTCACCGCCTTTGTTGTTATTTTCCTTCACCTCTAGCTACCTCAAATGGCCAACCTTGACCACAGAAACCAACCAGATTTCCATGCAGCTTCACAGGTAACACAATCAGGTTGCTCTATTAAACTTTGAGAAAGATTCAAGTTTCTTAGAGGTTTGTTGCTTTCTTTCTCTATCTAACTACTTCACCTCCCTCACCATTGATCCTCCACTCTATGAGGATCAACTTTTGGACTTTTGGAGGACCTGCCAAGCGGTCACCATGGATGGGGAGAAGGTATTGTCTGCCATAGTGTAAGGGAGGACAATCTTCATCACTCCAGCTTCCATCAACTCTCATCTATAGCTTCATGATGCAGAAGGTGAATTGTCCTTCCCAAAATCTACTGTAAACTACTCATTTGAGCAGATGAGCTATGATGGTGACTTCTTAGTCAGAACCTTCAAGAAAGAGAAGGTTTACCCTTAGTGGAAGTACCTCCTCCATGTCATTATTCACAGCTTGTCTAACAAGTATAGAGGTTGGGACCAAATTCAAGAAGACCTTGCTTTCATAGTCCATAGGATGGTTTATGGGGTCAAGTTCAGGTATTCACAATTTGTGTGCAATAATTTACTTACAAACTTGGACTCCGTAGAATATATATGTTCCCTAGATATGTCCAGCATATTCCCAACTGTGAACTGGGCCCACGGTTAAGGGGAACAGGTAATATTCTAAAATTGGGATAGAAGAAGCTCGACATCTTCAACACTATGAGAAAGCCAACTGTTAGCTTCTCAAGGGTAGAAACAGCCCTGGTCCTAAAAATGTTAGAGCTCATTACTCATGGTGACAACCTAGCCGCACCAGCTAGAGTTGAACACACACCTTAAACTTTAAGACAATCCACACAGCCACAAATAACCATCACCTACTAAAGAAAATCCAAACAAACCCCTGCAAAAGTTATTCAACTTGTGCAGGCCCCATATCACCACCCATACAGGAGGAAGTGGATGCTAGAGCTCCCACTTCTCCTAAGGAGCAAACCACTCCCATCTCACAAACGACCAGTCATGAAGTTCCGCATGCTCAGACTGAAGAGCTCATAACCTAAGAAGCCTTAAGCCTTCACTCAGAGTCTCAACACTCTAGTGAACAACCTTCAGGGAAAGTTACCATCCCCAGCCTCTAGATCTAAACCAGCCAATTCCCAGCCTAGAATTCTATGATGATGAGGATATGGCACTTAGTGAGTATCATGAATCTCTCTTCTCTTTCTCTACTCAAAGAGAGATGAGTACTCCTATGTCACCCATATCTAGCCTACACCATCCACCCCTAACTGAGGTAGATCTTCCTTAACCTATTTAAGAGATTCATATGGAAGAGGCTCTCATTTCTGCAAGTGATTACATTATTATGACCTCAATCATGACAACCCATCCCATTGACACTTCAACTAAAGTTGTCAATGAACAGGGAAAATCCAACAGCCAAGAACAACAAGCTGGTGATTAGGAAGAAGAATTAGGTCCAATTCTCTCACCCTCAATGATTCTTCTACTAAAGATGAGGGAAATCTCATACTGAAGATGAGAGAAATCTCATACTAAAGGTGAAAAAACTGACAAAGACATGCACCTATTTAATCTCCACGGTCAGTCACTTGGAATCAAGTGACTACCTTGCAAAGAAAGGTTAATGATCAGCAACTTGAGATTTTTGATCTCAAGGAAAAACTAGCTATAAGACCCTTCAGGAGGACTCAACCAGGAACATAAGAACCTAAGGATGTGATAGACTTAATCTCCAGCTCACTTATGCAAGTGGGTGATGCTACCAAACAGTGGGAGAAAGTTGTCACAATCAAAGAACCTAAGAGTGCTTCTTAGAGTATGGACATTGTGGATTCACCACCCTCACTTGCAATTGTCCACACTCAGCAACCTCCTCAAATTCATACTGAAATAGACTCTCTTATACAAAGTCTATTTGAGGAGGGTATGCTAAAGGCAATTTCATCCCCACCCTATGGAGCTGCAAATGAAATATTTGGTGGAGGTATAATGCTGATAGAAGAGCCCTAGTACTGCATAGATTTCAAGGACAATAAGAGGTCTTTAACTTTCAAACCTTGAACTTCTATGACAGTCACTCTTTAATCAATATGCCACTTGTCAACCAAACTCAACATAAGAGGCTGACATATTGGCTGAGAGAATTGAAAAAAGGAATATTGAAGAGTTAAGGTATAGAAGATGGCAAATGCAAATAGGCATCATTGGTCAACTGGATGTTGAGGTGGAACCCAAGATTAGCTTCAAATAGGAAACCTTGACTGAAGGCCCAGTGACAGATCGGTGAACTTGTCATAGAAACAACTACTTCAACATCCTTTACCCTCAGTGAGGCACCAATTGGTGAAAGTGCTTCACAACCTCTGTCTGGCCAGAGCTTGACTGTTGAACCAAGCAATGAAGGTCAAAGCTCTCTCCACCGTGAGTTACCAAGGCCTGTGAGTGATAAAGGGAAGAGGAAAATGACCTCTAAAGATATTAAAGGGGAGGAAATAGAAAGGAAGAGGAAGCTAGGGAAAGAGTTCTACTGGTTCCTCAGGTTTCATGGAAGTTGCAATCAGGACAGCCCCCAGGCCAAACAATCAAGATGATGTGTTGAGGGATGCCAAATTGAACTATTTGGGAACCAGGAACTACAACATTGATGAAGTCATCTCTCTTCCTTAGAAGAGCTAAATGAACTGGAAGGCTTAGAGCTGATAAATGAGAAGAAGAAGGCAGAGGATGTAGAATTGCTCCTCAAAATTAAAGAAGAAAGAAGGCAAAAAGGTTGTACAACCATGCTCCCACTCTCTCCCCAGTTCATGAATGCCCTAAGAGAGAGGCTATGGGAACTGAACAACCTCAAGTAGATAAGGAGGCTGACAGATAAAACATGATCAACTACCTGAGTGCCACAGGCCTCTATCAAGCATCTGCACTTCTTCCCCTCTCATATGAATATATTGAATTTGAATATCTTAAGCAACTGGAACAATAGTTCATCAATGAGCAAAAGTCTTCTAAGAGAAAGATGAGTGAAGAAGCTACAAAGTCAAGAGCCATCATCCAAAGAGTCAAAAGAAGTCTACTGACAGGTAGAGGATGATGAGCTTCTTGAAGTTGTATGGATTCTTCGGAAGGAGGCTTGGTCCAATGTCTCTACCCACTATAGATGAGCACATTAGAGTGATCAAGCAGAATATTAAAAACGGAGAGCTTGTGGACTTGCATTCTCCACCAAGCCAAGCTCCTCCCAAGGTAGATGTTAAGGTTGAACCAACACAGACAACATAACCTATACATTCAGCTGCATCTCAGCCAACCTCATCTTCTATCCATAGTAAGGTTCTACTCCTCCTTCTAAACCTATGAGGGAAGAAGACCTAACTGAGAGAGGCACAGCAGAACAACCTGGTATTTAGACAACCCTCTCAGTTAAACATTCCAGAAAGGAATAAAAGGATGGCCATGAAGATAGTATCTAATAAGAAAAAGGCATCCACTTCCAGACCTCAGGATAAGTCAGAGCATCTTGAGGAAGTGCAACAAGAGGCTGCTCAACCATCTCCTACTCAGGCATAACCTCTTGTAGCTAGAAGACCCATCTTGTCTTGGACCTTTGCTATTAATCTAGATAGATGGTATGTCATTAGAGATCAAGGTGGTCAAGATGTCTACTTCTGGCAAGACATGCTTGATCTACCTTTGCATGATCTCCATGACATGAGAAGATACTATGAGAGTATTAATGATCCTGACCAAATAGTGAAGAAGGGAGTAGTTTTGATCCTAATGAGGACTGTGAACTGCTGAACAAGCTTCTCTGTTTTGGTAGCATCAGCCTAGGGAGAGTTTGTAAGGTTTAATATAAAGGTTGATACAACCAAAGCAACCAAATGCTTCCTGCATGCATGCACTTAGTACCAAGTAGAAATTGCTCTAGAAATTTTATACTTTGCAAAAGACTTGTTCTAAGTATAAAATCTTCTGAAGCCAAAATTGCTTTGGAAGCTTTATACTCTGCGCAAGAATTATTCTAAGTATAAAATCTTCCAAAGTCAAAGACTAAATCTTTCGAAGCCAAAGATGAAGTTTTCTATAGCTTCAAAGACAAAGTCTTCCAAAGCCAAATAAAGTGAAGACTAATTTCTTCCAAAGACAAAGAATAACATGCTTTTCTCGGATGTACTTTTGAATAAAGCTGACCCACTTTCCATTGCAATTATAAAGACTCACCAACTTGCATGAGTTGGTGAAAAGGTCCATGATTTTGCAACTGTACATTGAGGTCTTAAGTCTGTAACTTCCTACTTTATGTACTTTTATCCTTTTTGTAATATATTATGACAAGGTCCGAGAATGATATCCTCTGTTGATGTGACTTCAACAAGGATTGAATATGATGATTGAGTCAATGATTAAATAGCAAAAATACAGAATCAAAGATCATTAAATGCTGAAATAATACTCATAAATGCTTTGTATATTGATTGGTGAGAAACAAGTTATAGTGGGTGCTAGGACTTTTAATACAGTGAGTTGACAACCATAGAACCTCATAACTTGAGTACTAGGTATCTTACAAAATAAAAAACTTACATATGATGGATATTCTGTTCTATTTATAGGCTGACATAAAGCCTGTACAAAATGACTAAACTACCCTGATAACTATCACAATACTAGTCTAAGTACAAAAGGCTTCATCAGTATTTGTGTTTGACCATCCGTATTAACTAATACAGATGCCTTGAACTTCATCAGCATTTCTTCTTTCTTCAGCATAAGTGTTTGGTCATCCGTATTGACAAATACGGATGAACAAACACTTGTCCTCATTTCTTCTGTGCATCCGCATTAGTTAATGCGGGAAGAATAAATACTTGACAGCATTTGTTCAGACTGCCCGTATTTGTTAATGCGGATGAACCAATACTTGTCAACATTTGTTCATTGGTCATCCGCATTGACAAATACGGATAGCCAACACTTAGTCTTTTTTTCCTCAAAGACATATCTTCTTGTACTTGGGGGATTTCACCAGCAGAACAACCATCAACCACCTTTTGGATTGGTATGTATGATCCTTTTAGGGTCCAACATATTAAGATGTGAGCTATGCCATGTCATAGTCACTAGTCAAAAGACAACTATATATTGATTTTGTTGTCTTTTAATGTTCTAACTGGCTTTTCAAGTATAGTCGGTTGTAGGATGTAATGTAAAGTATTCCAGGGTCTTGTATTTTATTTAACATATGCATTATAACTCTTGTAAAAGAACTTGCATTAAGATTAATATACATTAATTCTTGAAAACCATTATATTGTTCTTGAGTTCTGTCTCATTGTTTACTTGTGATCTTTGCATCTTGTTCTTAAATCTGGTTCCATGTTTGAACTGTTAAGTGTTCTAATACTCTCCTAATTATGAGACTAATATATTGACCATCCCTTAACCGGTTTGCACTTGACACAACAGTTAAGGTTTATTGTCCGATGGTATCTGATATGTAAAGTTGAGAATTCAAGTCTTACAATGAAGAAAAATATAAATTTATAAGTAGACTAAATATGTGTATGTGTTTGACATTTCAAAGTTAATAAATAAAAAACTTGCCATATTAAATTGGAAATTGAAATTGGTTAAATGTCACATATCTTGCTTAGTTGCCTAGGACCATTATTTCAGTAACTATACAGTTTCTTTTAAACGGTGAAATTTTATACTATAAAAGGAATTGCCCGATTAAAAGTTAATATATCTTTAGCAAACTATGTTTTGAATACAAAACCAAATGTTTAACTAACCATTTGTGAATCATCCGGAGGAAAATTTGTTTACTTTTATTTACTTAAAACAAAATTAAATCACAAACAAGATTTTTGTGCAATTAACTAATTAAAGAAAAACATAAATAAATGTCTTGTTTGCTCGCATAGATTCAAAAACATTTGTGAAAGGATCTCAGCCTCTAAGTTGATCAATTAGGTTGTATTTGCAGCTGATTTAGCACAAGAATTAACAAATTCAAACAAGAACACAAGAGATATATCAATGTAACAGTAGGTTATAGAGAAAGAGAGGAATTCTGCAAAAAGGTGTTTTCTATTAGATCACACGCTTCGGCACAGATTACAAGGTCATCTTCCTTTTATAGGAAGAATGACTTCAGCTGATGTCACTTGATAGTGACATCAAACTGTTATTCTAACAAACTACTGAAACTACCTTAACTACTGAAGATGTCAAACAGCTGACATCTCCTTACAAAATGCTAAGTGTTAAACTTATTACAACAACTGAAAAGAAACTACTGAAAACTACAACAACTGAAGAACATACTCTTCAGTCGTTTTACAAACTACTGAAATAGAAAATTACAACTACTGAAAAGAAAAAATTGAAAGGATAAACCATCACAACAACTGAAGAATACTTCTTCAGCTGTTGTGACAAACTCTGAAGCTTCAGCACTTGTCTTCAGACTTTAACTTTAGATGTTTCATCAGCTGATGACTTCAATAGTTGTCATCAGCTGATGTCTTCAGTCTTTGTCTTCAGTCTTTGTACTTCAGCTGTTGATCTTCAGTACTTGAGTCTTCAGCTGATAGCCTTCAGTACTTGAGTCTTCAGTACTTGAGTCTTCAGTACTTGTGTCTTCAGTACTTGAGTCTTCAGTACTTGAGTCTTCAGTACTTATGTCTTCAGCTGATGTTCTTCAGTCTTTAGACTTTGTCAAACAGCTGATGATGCTTTCAGCAGTTGTTGTGATGTCTTGTGGGACTTAGAGGTTTTTCTAATCTGGCTCATTGGTTCTTTTGGTCCAACAAACTCCCCCTGAACCAATGCAGCCAAAACCTCTAAGCTTATTATTGGTCCCACTTATTGTGGCAGAATGATTGGTCTTTTCCTTCTGGATCAGCTCAGAAGTTGACCCATATAAGCACTGGCCTGGGAAGAGGTCTCAAGAATCTGATTGGCATAGTATGAATGGGAACTCTATTTTGGGGAACTGGACACAGAGTTATTGTCCCATCCATGAGCCCTACTTCCCAACTATGAGCCTGTAGGATTTTCTGGTGTAGTCTTCTAAAAACATTACTTGTTCCTCCATGGTAAGAATCTCTGCCTCACCCTCAAAAAATCCTTCAGGCCCATAGAGCTCTGTGATGAATTTGGCCTGTTTACCATTTTTGAGCTCCACAGTTGTTATAGCCCTATAGACGAACTCATTAGGGTGATTACCCTCTAAGAACAACTGGAGCTCATTTCTCTTAAGATTCTCAAACCTCTTGTAGACTAACCCCTTTTTAACCACCCTATTCTCCAACATCTTTTGTGGTGGTAGGTTAGCCTGATAGGTTTTCTTGAAATCTTCAATGATCTCCCAGGGTGATACTACAATGGCCAAAGAGATCACATCATCTACAATCCTTTTTACTTGGCCATTATATCTCAGTGGAATGTCTTTCTTAATGATCCTGTGAGACACCCTGGGATCAGGCCAAATTCTCACTTTGTCCTTTCGATATTGATATGTATGCCTTAAAGTGTATAATCTCAGAGCTTGTTTCCTCATATTCATGATTTATGAGGAAGCAGCATAAGCTTTATCTACTCTTTTCAACAGCTCATCATCATGTAGCCTATGCTGCTGTTCTTCTTCAATTTTAACCTTCACAGCTTCCATCTGTGAGGCAGGAGTGATGGGTAAAGGTTTGGCTTTTGGCAAAGATAGAACTGCAGAGAGAGGCAGCCTATCTTCTTCCTCATCATCCTCTTCTTCTTCTTCTAGCCTCAGAACCCTTCTCTTCCTCTTCAAAGGTGCATCATCGGCTATGGGTTTTGATGGTGAAGGGTTTGGTTTTGTGGGTGGTGGTTTGGTTTTTGGTGTGGGAAATTAGGCAGGCTGAGCTAGCAATTTAGATGTGAGAGAGGATTTGGTTTGTTTGGCTAACTCAGTCCTGTTCCTAGCACTGGCTTCACTAAGGGCTTCTATGATCAGTCCTTTAGTGAATACCTTAGATGAACAGATCTTGGTGGCTATTGCCAAGATGCTGTCCCTGGACCGTGATCTGATCTCCAAGACTGATCTCCCTAGATACTTCGAAATGAATCTTGTCATAGCCTCAAGTCTCTCTTTTTCTTCTTGGCTATGACAAGACCATCAGTATTCTATGTCTTTCACCTCCAACTTCCTTATCTCTTGATCTAGCTCAGCAGTGTCAGTGTCAAAGCCTTGCCTGAACAGCTAATCAATGATGTTATCCATTGACCTGCTATGTTCAGCATCAGCCTCCTTGACAAGGACAGCTAGATCTTTCTCCTTCTCTCCCTTCTCTTCTCCTTCTCTCCCTTCTTCTTCTTGTATGTGACATGAAAGTCTTTTTGACTTTCAGTCACTTTTTCCAATTCAGCACTCTCCATCTCCTTCTCCCTCTCAGTCTCCACCACCAACTCCCTCTCATATACCACCTCATCCTCCACTTCTTTCTCTTTCACTTCCTCCTCCACTCTCTTTATCTTAACTTTCACTGAAGTCTCCCCCTTTTTAGTTGCATTGGCTGGAAGGGGTTGACTATCAGAAAGCTTCTTCAGCACCACAACTTCCACCAAAGGTTGTATAGTAGAGGGAAGCCTCTCATAAAGGGTTTTGATCACAATATTTGTGATTATGGTGTGATGGGAGGCAAGGAATTTTGAAAGATAGCAGCTAATTGCTCAGGGGGGTTCTGTCCCTGAGAACTAGTGCCAGAAGCAAGGGCAGGTGGCTGAGTTTGTGGGAGTGGCTGAGTGTTTGTGTGACCTTCAGGTGAAGGTGCCATCTGTGGGTTATGGTGGCAGATGGACTTTTGTCTTGAGTCATTTTGGCGAGTAGCTATTTGAGTCTACTCACCTCATCCTCAAGAATGGTGTTTTGAGCTACTACATCGTAGAAAAAGCTCAGGTCATCATCAGTTGTAGCTGAATCACCTGACCTCCTGATTGAATCAGGATGTACATGTGCTGAGTGTGGCTCAGTGATCACATGTGCCCCTTGTTCTTGGTACTGGGGACTTCCTGCCTCCGGATTGGATCCATCATCGGCAGTTGCCTCTGGTGAGGACTTAGAGATGGTACCAGCTTCTTCCTGATCATGTGTTGATACAGGGGAAGTGGCAGCCTCACCAGATTGTTCCATCTCCTTTGCCACGCTTAGAGATGAGACATTTGATTCCCTGTGTTGTGGGCTCCCATCAACACTTGTATCCACCCTCTCTGTGGTTGGAGTTTTCCCAGTTGTCATTGGTTCCTGGGGAGAGGGTGGAGTGTTAAGATGAGTCAACACTTCTGCAATAATGAATGTAGGGCTGTGAGGGGCGGTTACAGTAGGAGATGGGGTAGAAGCACTATGCACATAGGGAGATGTGTGCTTTTCAGTGGCAACCTTCTCAAGTGAGAAAGGTTCCAGATGTGTGGCAGCCCCGGAAATGGTTGCATCGGGTTCCTGTAGAGAGGATGCCTGTGCGGTTGTGGTTGGTGGAGTCGTGGTAATTGCTGGGAGAATCGTGCCAGCAATTACTTCCTGTTTGAAAGGGCATCCTCAGGGGACTCATAGCTTCATCCTGGTCATGGATAGCCAAGTTCGGGTCCATAAGCAGTGAAGGAAGCGAAATCAATGCAGTCGTCAGTAAGAACCTTCAGGGGCCATCTAGCGGTCAATCTCCTGAGAATAACTGACATTGCACTGCTAACTTCACTTCGAGTTTCTTTTGTTTGGGTTTGGTGGGGACTTTGGATTTTGAGGAGGAGGCTGTGGGTTCCAGCTGCGTTGGTTTTCACAGCTTGGCAGCCTTTTTCAATGTTTGGTCAGTGTTGTGCCTGGAGTATACCTCAGGCAATACAGCCATGGCAGGGACTCTAAGGCCAACAAGTCCCTCAGCATGTAGCTGGTTCTCTATTATGGCCATTATGAACCGTGGATATAGTATCCAACGGTTAGCAAAAGGTTTTGTGGCCATATCCTTAAGTTCCAAAAAAATTATTTCAGAAAAATTTAAGTTTTGTTTCTCAATGATAGAGAATAATACCTGCTGCCACCGTGATGACATTTGGTCCCATGAGGAGGTCTTCGGGGCTAAGCAAACATTCACCATATGGAATATAAGTCGTTCGGCATCATGGAAATGTTTCTTGAGCAGGGTAGAGGCATGAAGGTCACCCTGATAGTCATGGTGTGCAAATGAAAGATCAGTGGTGCCTTTTGGATATTCAGTTGGGAAGGTGGCATCATCCAATTTTAGGGTTTGGCGGATGATTGCCGGATTGATAACCACCTTCTGGTTGTTGACAAACGACTGGAGAGAGACCTTGGCGTCGTTCTCTCCAGTAAGGGTGACGTTCGTCCAGAACTGGGTAAGGGAATCGGCATATATTGTGGGATTGAGGAGGAAGGCCGTTTGGTAAGGAGAATCGACCATGAGATCTATGGCGTTATGAAACTTGGTCCAAAATGGGGATTTGGTAAGGTAGGCGACACAGTTGTGTCTTGGCTTGAGCTGCATGGTCGCCATTAATGGTGTGAGAGAGGTTTCAGAGTTTTTGAAATATTAGGTTATGAGAGAATGAATAACTCTAAAGGTAGGGTTGGGTATTTATAGGGTACGGATTGAAACGGCTGAAAGAAAACGACTGAAGGTTTTGGTGTTAGGCATCAGTTGTTGAAACGACTGATGACATGGTTTTAACCTTCAGAGGTTATAAACATCTGACGACTTGGTGTTAGTCATCAGTAGTTGAAACTACTGAGACTGTGGTTTTGTCCTTCAGATGTTGCAAACGACTGAAGACTTGTTGTTAGTCATCAGTAGTTATAAACTACTGAAGACATGTTTTTCATCTTCAGACGTTGTAAACAACTGAAGAATTGGTATTAGTCATCAGTAGTTGTAAACTACTGACATCAGTAGTTGTAATCAACTAAAGACATGGTTTGTCTTCAGTTGTTGTAAACAACTGAGGACTTGGTGTTAGTCATCAGTAGTTGTAAAACTACTGAGGACATGGTTTTGTCCTTCAGTTGTTTGGGATGAAACAGCAGATGAAATCAGCTGAAGAGTAAAATAACTCATCAGCTGTTGTCGTCAATTTAGTTGTTTCATGCTGACCTCAACATTTACTCATCAGCTCTTTGGCTGACTTTCAGATGTTTCATTGGCCTTCAGCTCTTGTAAATATTTATTCTTCAGCTCTTGTGAACAAATGTTCATAAGACCTGATGAAATAAATTATTCTTCAGAGCTTGTGAACAAATTTTGTCTTTAGTACTTATGTGTAAGATTACACATCAGTACTTGTGAACAAAATTTGTTCTTCAGTACTTATTTGTTTGAAAACTATACATTAGTAGTAGTAACTACATCAGTTGTTTTCAACAAATAATGTACTTCAGTACTTGTGAAGCATTTTAGTCTTCAGTAGTTATGAAAAATGCTGAAGACTAAAGTACTCATCAGTACTTATTTCTGACTTTTGCATACTAATGCTCATCAGTACTTGTGAGCTGAGAGCATCAGTATTAGTCAAATTATTCTAGCTGCAGCATACCAAGCCTTAGTACTAGATTTTGAAATGTGGCACTATCTAAAGGTTTAGTAAATATGTCTGCAAGCTCATCAGCACTAGGCACAAACTTTGGATCAATCTGACCTTTTTCATAGCAATCCCTAATAAAATGATGTCTGATCTCAATATGTTTGGTCCTAGAATGCTGGACTGGATTTTTAACAATACAAAGAGCTGAAGCACTATCCATTAATAATGGAGTCTTAGTCTCTGTAATGCCATAATCCAAGAGTTGATTCTGAAGCCAGAGTACTGGGATGTACAACTTGCAGCAGCAATGTACTCAGCTTCAGCAGTGGATGTAGCAATTGATGTTTGTTTCTTACTCTGTCAAGAAACTAAACAATTGCATAGGAATTGGCATCCTCCAAAAGTTGATTTTCTGGTCACTTTGCATCCTGCATAGTCACTTCAGAGAAAGAAACTAATTTGCAAGAATGCCTAGTGGAATACCAAAGTCCTAGGGATTGAGTACCTTGCAAATATCTAAAGATCCTTTTGACTGCATCAAATGGGATTCTTTAGGTGCAGCCTAAAATCTAGCACAGGCACATGTTGCAAACATAATGTCTGGTCTAGAAGCTGTAAGGTACATCAAAGACCCAATCATACAACTATAAAGGGTTTCATCAACCTCTTTACCTTTCTGATCAACATCCAATTGTGTGATGCTGCTCATGGGAGTAGAACAGGGCTTACAGTTTTGTAAATCAAACTTATTTAACAACTCTTTTGTATATTTGGACTGATGAATGAAAATTCCATCAGCCTTTTGTTTGATTTGCAACCCTAGAAAGAACTGTAATTCTCCCATAGCACTCATTTCAAATTTTGCTTCATTAGCTTAGTGAATTCATCACACAACTTTGGATCAGAGGATGCAAAAATTATATCATCAACATAAATTTGAACAAGTAGCTTATTCAGTCCCACATTCTTAATGAATAAAGTTTTATCAATGGAGCCTCTAGTGAAATTATTCTGGAGAAGAAAATTAGATAATGTTTCATACCAGGCTCTAGGAGCTTGTTTCAACCCATAAAGAGCCTTATCAAGCTTATACACCCAATCAGGATGTTTATTATCCTCAAAGCCTGGTGGTTGACACACATAAACCTCTTCTTTATTTTACCATATAAAAAGGCACTTTTGACATCCATTTGAAAAACTTTAAGATTGTGAAAGGCAGCATCAGCTAAGAACAATCGAATTGCCTCCAGTCTGGCTACAGGGGCAAAGGTTTCATCATAATCGATGCCTTCCTCTTGTGCAAACCCCTGTACAACCAGCCTGGCCTTGTTCTTAACAATTTGGCCCTTTTCATCTGTTTTATTACTAAACACCCATTTAGTGCCTGCATGCACTTACCTTGGGGTAAAGGAACAAGCTCCCACACTTGCTGCTTTTTGAACGGAAGAAGCTCAAGCTGCATTGCTTCAACCCATCCATTGTCTCTTAGTACAACATGATAATTCTTTGGCTCTTGCTGACTGATGAAGAGAGCATAGAAGCAGAAATTGGACAATTGACTCCTGGTTGAAACTCCAGCATTGATATCACCAATGATTTGAGACATTGGGTGATTCTCCAGCTCTTGATAGACAATAAGATCAGTGCAAGTGTTTGTAGGACCTTCAGAAGCAACAGATGGTGATGTAGATTCTTGAAACCAAGTAGGAGATGGTAGCTCAAATGAAGTAGAGGATTCATAGATCTTATCAGCATTTGTTGTGGATGCAGCTGCTGAAGCCACAGGAGCATCAGGTTTAGTTGACTCAGGCAGATGGTCACTAAACCTGAAAAGGTGAGTACTGGCTACATCATCATCAGTACCACCAGGTGGAGAACTGTTGACAGGAACAACAGCTAGAGGTTGATAAGAAACATATTGCAGTATGTCCAGATCAAATAACTCCATAGGGTTTTGTGGAATCTTGTCCTTTGGAGATTCATTAACTTCACATGCAAAGTCTCTTCAACCATCTTTGTTCTGCAGTTGAAAACTCTGTATGCCTTGCAAGTTGATGAATAACCAACAAAATACCCTGCATCCACCTTTGATGCAAACTTCTGGAGTGGATTGCTTGTGTTGAGAATAAAACAAGGACACCCAAAGACTCTATAGAAGGAAATCAAAGGAGCCAAATGATGAAGTACTTCATAAGGAGTCTTCATCAACCTCTGATTTACTAATACTCTATTCTGCACATAGCAAGCTGTGTTGACAGCTTCAGCCCAAAAGGTCAGTGGCAATCCTGAGTCAGCCAGTATTGACCTTGCAGCTTCAATGAGGGTCCTGTTCTTTCTCTCCACCACTCCAATTTGTTCAGGAGTTCTTGGAATGCTGAACTGCCTTTTGATTCCCTTTGACATATAGAAGTCATCAAGTGTATGATTTTTAAACTCTGTGCCATTGTCACTCCTCACACACTTGACTGGAAGGGAATACTGCTTCTCCACATATAACACAAAGTTCATTATAGCTTTTGCAGCTTCATCTTTGGAGTGCAAGAAGAAAGTCCATACAAATCTGGAGTAATCATCCACAACTACTAGACAGTATTTCTTCTTTTCCATGCTTGACAGGACCAAAAAGATCCATGTGCAAAAGTTGCAAGCAGGCATTGGACTTTGGTTCTTCTATTGGAGGGAATGAGACATTATGTTGTTTTCTTTTGAAACAAGCAGTGCAGTTATCTTCACATTTGAACTCCTTCAAAGGCAACCCTCTTACTAAACCGTGGTGTATCAGCTGATTCATGTTTTTGAGATTCACATGACCAAGCCTTCTATGCCATAGAGTATATTCCTGAGGAGAAGCCTTGGAGAATAGGCAAGGATGGCCTTTTAGATCAATTTTCTTTAAAGATCTAAGGCATATACTCTTCCTGTCCTGTTGGCCTTCAGGAGAGTATATTCATCCAACACCTTGTCAATCAAACTCAGAACTTTGGATGACAGAATTCGACAGTTCTGGCTGGTGAAAAGGGCAATATGGCCTTTATCACACATTTGACTGACACTCAAGAGATTGTACTTGAGATTCTCCACATGGTTAACATCATCAAACCTTGTACTTGAGATTCTCCACATGGTTAACATCATCAAACCTTATTTCCCCATTGGAAACAAAGCCTTTGCCGATGATGTAACCTTTTGCATCATTGCCAAAGGAAACAATCCCCTTCTTTCCTTGAGAGTAGTCATTAAGAAGTGAGTTGCTTCCTGTCATATGCATGGATCCTCCACTGTCTACATACCAGATGCTTCTTTGGCATGTTGAAGAACCCTGCATTCATCACAACAAATTAGTTAGTTTTTGAGACTCAAACCTTTTTGGTTTTGGGTCTGTTCTCATCAACAGATGTGACACTAACTGGTTTGTTGCGTGTGACAGCCTGAGGTGAAGGAGATGGTGTAGAAGAGGAATCCTTTGGCTTGGATTTCCTTTTCTGTGGTTTCAGCACAGGATCATCTAATTAGTTGACTCTTCCTATTAGATGTTGAACCATCATAAAAGCTGTGTCTGATTTTGGGATAAAGCCTTTAGCTCATCATACACATTAGTGCTTGCTTGTGATGGATTCCTGTGTTGCACCATCTTCTTTTGAGCAACCTCAGCTGTTGCCTGATTAACCCCATCCTTTTTGGATTTCTTCTTAGACTTAAGGGTTTCAGGTGTTGATGTTGTTGGTACAAACTTGGTCTCAAACTCAGTTCTCAGTACATTCATTTTCTCTTTAATTTTCTCCTTTTGTTTGAGTTTAGAGCCCTTTTTATACCAACAATCATCAGTAAGATGATTGAACAAGCCACATAATTCACATGGCTTCTTCTTCATCTTTAGTTGATCATCTACTGCAGTTTTCTTCCTTGCAGTACTTGTTTTCCTGATATCTTCTTCAGTAGTCTTCAAACCCTTTCTACTTGCAGTTTTCTTCCTTCAGTACTGGAAGTAGTTGGGGTTTGAACTTCAGGTGTTATCACTTGCTCTCAGTACTTTCAGTACTTTTAGAGACAACACCTGAGTTGATCAACTTTTTGATCATATGACATTCAGCATTTAAACCATCAGCTGTTGTAACATCAGCTGATTGGTTTTGTGAGGAATTAATGCTGACTTCAACCTCTGATGGTGCTGTATCAGATAATAGGTCACATGATGAGAAGGATTGGTTATTGCTTTCTCCATCAGATTCTACTTCTGCTCTGGAAGTAAAATCTGTTGGAGGAGCAGTGTGATTATAACCAATGCCAAACTTCACATTGGAAGCTGATTGCTTACTCAGAAGCATTTCAAAACCCTTGCAGGATTGCACCCAGCGATCACACTCTACCTGGGTAGCTGCAAGTGTTTCCTTGAGGTCTCTGTACTTCTCTAGAAGTACCTCTTCCCTAGCCTTATCATCTTTGATTTGGCATTTAAGTTTATAAATCTCATCATTTTTATCATTAAGCACAGACTCAAGTTCAGCTTTTCTTTTGGAAAGGGTTTGCTCTAGCTCAAGATTTTTATCAATTAAAGCTACATTTGCTTCTCTAATAGATGCAAATGCAGCTATGCAAGATTCAGAACATAGCTTGGCTTTGGCCTCAGAAGATACCTGTGATGAAGCATTGGAGGATGACCCATCAGCAGACTCCAGGGCCATGAGAGCAAGGTTCCCAAAAGGATGATCACCACCATGTTGACCAGCACCTGGAAACAGTTGTTCATGACCAGATAAATCATCTGGTAAACTACTCCAGTCAACAACTCCTGGGGTGAAGAAGTTGTGTTGTTGAGGTTAGGTTTGATGATGAGATTGAGGAGGTTGAGGCTCAGGGAGAGCATGTGGTTGCTGAGCAGTGGGTGCTTGAACTTGACTTGACTGAGGCATGTAGTAGCAGGGGTATGGGTATGGCATATGACCCTGAGGCACAAAGTATGCAGGTGATGCCTGAGCTGGTGATGGATGACCAGAACTGGTGGTATGTTGCCCTTTGTGCTGTGAGCTATTGCTTGGAAAAGTCACAAAAGGTGCAGAAGAGTTAGATCCAGATGATCTACACTCTCTAGCAAAGTGTCCAAGCCTATGACACTTGTGACACCTCAACTTGCTCTTGTCAAAACCAACTTTGGTTTTGCCAGAGAGACCAGGAAATTTCCTGTCAGTTCTCTTGTAGAACTTTTAAGATCTGATATTTATCATTACCATTTGACTTAAAATATCCATCTCTTCCTGATCATCATCTGGAATGCCCTTCAAGTCCTCCATCAGAAAGCACAGGTTATCACTGCTACCTCCTGAACTACCATCAACACCAACAAAAGCATGTTCAGAATTGGTAGAGAAATCAATATGCTCATCATATGCACTCTCTGATGCAGCATATTCTGACTCCTGACCTATCAGTGCAGTATTGCCTAATACAAAGTCATCAGTGAGCTTACCAGATGATGACAACGTCCTTTTCTGTTCTATCTCTCTTTCAAATGTAAGCTGTTTCCCATGAAGTTGGGTGAGAGATAGAGTACTCAGATTTACACTAGAGCATAGGACAATAGTGTATGTGTCCCATCTCTCAGGTAGTGATATGAGGAATCGGTTGTTCATCTGGCTGTTTGAATACTCTTGTTTAACCATTTTCAGTTCAGAGATTAAACAAGAAAATCGCTCAAACTGTTGAGTCAGAGTCTCACCCTTCCTATGAGAGAATGTCTCATATTGTTGGGCGAGGATTTCCCTAGTGTTTGCTAAGACCTCATCGGTTCCTCCGAATTGTTCCTTCAGAGCAACCCAGAGATCATGAGCAGTTTCATGATGCATAAGCCCTGAATAGATTTCATTAGGTAGTGCCATGGCCAGAATTCCATGGGCTTTAGCATCAATTTCGAACAGCTTTAGATCTTCGTCCAAATATTGATCAGGTTTCTTTGGAACCTACTCATTTGATTCAGGAACGCTCACCATAGGCTTGTATGGTCCATGTACCACTGACTTCTAACAACCAGCACTGTTGATAGACAAGTGATGGAGCATACGACGTTGCCATATGTTATACTCACTCCTCACAAGCATTGGAGGCTTTGTTGAGGAGCAAGTATTCTGAGGATCATTGGTTGGTGTCGCCATCTCAGACTTCAAGCAAATTCAAGGTAAACAAAACAAATCTAGATCAAAACCACGAGAACCTCAAGTTTAATAGCCAGAAGCAGCAGAAACTCAATCTCTATAACCAATTCTTGTAAATTTGCTAATTCGATCAAACGTAGATAGCAAAAGAGCAGTTTCAATGATCAATTGTTAAATCGATCAATGATTAACCAGCTCTGATACTATTTGAAAGGATCTCAGCCTCTAAGTTGATCAATTAGGTTGTATTCGCAGTGGATTTAGCACAAGAATTAACAAATTCAAACAAGAACACAAGAGATATATCAACGTAACAGTAGGTTATAGAGAAAGAGAGGAATTCTGCAAAAAGGTGTTTTCTATTAGATCACACGCTTCGACACAGATTACAATTAGGTTATCTTCCTTTTATAGGAAGAATGACGTCAGCTGATGTCACTTGATAGTGACATCAAACTGTTATTCTAACAAACTACTGAAACTACCTTAACTACTGAAGATGTCAAACAGCTGACATCTCCTTACAAAATGCTAAGTGTTAAACTTATTACAACAACTAAAAAGAAACTACTGAAAACTACAACGACTGAAGAACATACTCTTCAGTCGTTTTACAAACTACTGAAATAGAAAATTACAACTACTGAAAAGAAAAAGCTGAAAGGCTAAACCATCACAACAACTGAAGAATACTTCTTCAGCTGTTGTGACAAACTCTGAAGCTTCAGCACTTGTCTTCAGACTTTAACTTCAGATGTTTCATCAGCTGATGACTTCAGTAGTTGTCATCAGCTGATGTCTTCAGTCTTTGTCTTCAGTCTTTGTCTTCAGTCTTTGTACTTCAGCTGTTGATCTTCAGTACTTGAGTCTTCAGCTGATAGCCTTCAGTACTTGAGTCTTCAGTACTTGAGTCTTCAGTACTTGTGTCTTCAGTACTTGAGTCTTCAGTACTTGAGTCTTCAGTACTTGTGTCTTCAGCTGATGTTCTTCAGTACTTTGATCTTCAGCTGTTGAGATCTTCAGACTTTGTCAAACAGCTGAGGATGCTTTCAGCAGTTGTTGTGATGTCTTGTGGGACTTAAAGGTTTTTCTGATCTGGCTCATTGGTTCTTTTGGTCCAACAATTTGTGGATTTTTTATTGAGGTTCATTTATGCTATTTTTATTTGTGCCTGGTTATGTTTATTGATAACAAATGTTTATTTGCTACATTCGTTTATATTCATTTATAGCATTTGGTTATGTTTATTGATATTTAAAAACTATATAAAACAAAACTGCTTTGAATTTCATCCTTATGTGCTCTATTATTTAATAAGGGGACCATGATATAAAACATATTTGAAATCATAACTTTTAGATTTTAGACGCTTTTATGTAAAAGTTTACGATTTAATTTATGTGTTAATTTATGTATCTGCTTATGCATCATTTTATGTTCATCCGTTACTTTACGCACGCAAATGGACATAAAAAAAATTAAGTAACATAAAAAAATAATGTATTCATTCAACTATTCATTCAACTTGTTGTTATCTTTGTTTTCCATCGATACACTCTACTTTGAACACCAAATAAGACTTATTCAAAAACGGCTATCCCACACCAAGATTCTTCCCTTCCTCGTGCTAATCTAGTCACATGCATCTATCTATTTCCGGCTTAGCCTACCGTCTGTGGGCTTCTACCCCCTTGGGTCGAATTGATCATGCTTCTTCTCTACCGGCTTCTGAAACAAGTCGGAATTGATCATGCTTCTTCTCAAGTTGATCGATCGAGCTTAATTCCATCCAGCCTCTCCTTGGCTCACTTCACTACCTCTAGAGGAAAGAGTTCTAGCAAAAGACGAAGAAGACTATCGGATGCACTTGATTTTCTAACTGCAATAAACAAAATGGTACCCTAAGTTAATAACAATTTACAATATATTATCAAACAAGACAAATATCGCATATAGTATATGATTTTTTCAACTAATAATAACTATTCCAGCATGAATCCCGTTTTTTGTGTAAAGACAAAAAGAAGACGTTGAATCACTAAACGGCTGTTTATACTGCCATAATTTCTTTTTATTTTAAATTCGGAAATATGTAAGAAAAGGCTCTTTGTATTTCTTATTTCTTAATACACGTCATTTGATTTACTTTATTATTTCCCCACAAAGTAGTTTTGTCCTGTTATGTATTAATTATATTAAGACGTATTAATTATATGTAGAAACCCATCATCATCATGGCAACTAAAAAGAAAGATATTTTTGTCGGGACATCCACAAATCTGACTTTATTATCTTGAAAAATCACAATAGAACTTGAGAAATAATAATATTCTTTTGATGTTGAAATATTATTATGTCCCTAAAGATAAACCTAGAGTATAGACGTAAGGTAGGCGTTCAAAATGTTAACATTGTGACGTTTTATATCACGTCCATTTTTCAAATATAAAATACGAAATACCATATGCGCGTAATCATTCCTGTATTTTGCTAAAAATTTATGAAACTGAAATGATTGCGAGTATGAATTAATTTTTTCGTGTTTTAGTATCCCGGAGAGGATGAACCTACAACAATCTCCATCTCTATGAGGTTATATCATGAAGTGTTGGATTGAAATTTAATATCGATAAATTTGTTAAAATAAGTTAGTTTGTATTTTCCAAAAACAAATATGAATTTTTATAAAATACTTTTTGACAGTAAAAAGCATTGACATGCAACTTGGCTAATCCACTACAATTATAATACCTCGAACATTAGTGGACATTAACTCAAAATAGCCTACTACTGTATATTATATTTTAAACACGCGTCATATAACGGAGTCATAAACTCGTAAAAAGTATAAAGGTTAAAACATTGTCATGAACCCGGTTTGCAGCAGTGAAAACAATATGTTTAAGTATTTAAAAAGAAAGGTATGAAGTTAAGTCGATTCAGTTATGAAAATCGAAACATCAAATAAAATGTGTATTGAAAATCATGAAAAAGTTTTGTGGTTGTAAAAATGTCATTATTAAACAGGAATTCAAGTTTAAAAATTGTATAACCAAAAGAAAAAACCAATTATTTATTAATCATTTAAAATAGTAACTAGATATGCGGAATCTTTACTTTAAATGCAAAATATTATGCTACAATAAAGAAACAAAAAATGTTATTGCAGAATATTTTGCTAAAACAAAGAAGTTGTAGACCAAGGAATAAAATCAAGACCTTGAATCTAAAACGATTTAATTGGTGGAGCTTACCCAATTCATCTAGACACAAATTTGTTTAGAAACTTGAAATATACGTATACATAGTGAGGTATGATAAGTAGTAGTCAAGATAAATGAAAACTAAGAGAACATCATGATACGTGACTTTTTGTAGAAAATCTACAATAATTTTTTTACACTATTTTAGAAATATATACATATTGGCATAACTTTAAGTATTCTAAAAATAATTTTAATCATCTTAAAAGTGGCTCAAACAAATTTAAATTGAACTCATTTTAACAGTGTTGGAATCGACTTTTTCTACAGTTAGAGCTGTTATCGTCGATAAACCAATCCCTCTTGATGAAAATTGAATTTTGCTAGTACAAAGCAAAGAGCATAAATTTAGAAAGACTACAAAATTCAATCAGACTGCACAAAAAGTCATCAAAAAACATAAATTTTAAAACAGATCGTACAAAATTCGATCAGTTGATACAAAATTTAAAATATATAGCACAATTTTGTTAAAACAACATGTTCTTTATTTGTTTAAACAAAATGTAGTTTTTAGGTTAACATTCCCTCTTGTATGTGTGCACATGAGTGCGCATGTGTATGTGGATGTGCGGGCGCACTCACGCGTTCTAAGATATCTAGTAAAAACTCAAACTTGAACTCAAACATTAATAATAGTAAATATAAAATTCACAAGTACATACATATATATAAACTATATAGGTTCAAATAAAAAGAAAAAAAACTTATAAAACTAACACATTTATAGCGCATCATAAGCTTAACACATGTCTTTTTATTGCTAAACAAATGACATTTTTGCAATCACATCTTGTTTGTTATGTTCAATATTTTTATATCATTGTGTCAAATATTTTCTAGTAATTGTTTTAGATAAAATTGTTATTGTGTTTTATATAGTGTTGGATCAAGTTAAGAGTGAACAAGAATTTTCTATTGATCGGCAGTTAATAAATGAGAAATCTAAGTTAATTATCTCCTAACAAACCACAAACACTTTGAGTAAATAATGACACGAGAGATTATTTCAAAGTATTTGTCAAATCCTCAAATCCACCGGTGGTGTTCTACTGTGATGCGCATGACAAATCAAGATCTCAGACATAGTAATATCGAATGACACTATAGGCGTTTTAAAATAAGCGTTTGACCTTAAATCTGAGTAACACACAGGTTTTAATATAATCAATAAAGAAGCGTAAACGTTTATAAATCTATGAGTAATAAATGCTGAAAACAAAGCACCAAATAAAAAGTAGTAATATAAATGAACTTGCTTTTAAATGATAAAGAAGATGTATGAGTTAGCACGACTAACACGGGTGGAGTTTGTCAAAGCCAATAATACTATACAAAATTACCTCGCTAGCTCGTAATTAACAATTCGAGTGTGTAAGGACTTACGTGATAATGTTTGCACTAAGGTAACAAGCAAAATACCAGTAATAATAAAACCTGATAATTAAACTAGTTTGCATACTTCTCTCCCAAAAAGAAAAAGTAAGTAAAATTAGGGTCGTGAACCTTAGATACATAGGAAAACATGAAGTGCTAAAGTTGGAAGCTAATCATTACCCAACAAATATAGGTCCATGAGTGTGTGTACATAATGATCAATTCAACCCCGTTGTATCCAAACAACATAACTGTTATTGTGTTCGAGAAATGTTGTTAACCAAGTTGACTTTTAGACAAAAGTTGATTTTTGTTAACCAAAGTTGATCGGACTGACCCGACTACCCATTGGTGACTCAAATAAGTAAAAGCATGTTTAGTTATATATGGTCAAATAGCTCAAATAATGATTCACATAAAGTTTCATGTTAGAAATCTATTTTGGAAAGTATGATATCGTTACATACGTACAATCCATTTCAAGATTATGAATCATATCATAACAAGCATATCAATTATACATGTAACACAAAGCATCCATAATATGTTAACATAACCTAGAAACTTTATCATGCCCAAAGTTTTCTAATTTAAAACGTAAGAACACAAGTTGCACAAATTATATCCAAATATCTTAAGATGTTCCTATGATCACTTAAACATTAAGCACATCACCATAACATGTTCTACACATAACATACTCATCACACAACACATTGTATCATAAAAGTTTCCATAAACAGCAAGCATGTTCATACGAAGCGTTTTTCACAATTCAATTATTCTCAATCCATCTCATCTCATCAAACGTTCATAAATCGTCATCTATAAACCAAATTTCTCAAAAAGTTTCATTTAATAGAAATTACTTAAAAACCAAGCCAAAACCAAAAGTTCAAAACATGAATTTTCATCCACTGCATCAACTAACATTCTAGAATAATGAATTTCATCCAATTTAATCAAAATCATACAATTTCTACAAAAGCCCAAATTAAAGTTTCCATCATAAGTCGGTCTTAGCTTTTGATCAAACGATATAATCTTACAGACGCAATCCATAAAAACATTATTATTTTACATATAAACTCATAATCAATAATCAATTTCAATCAATTTTAACTTTTGACTCGTTTTTGGATAACTAGGATTCATGTTCATCATGATAATCAAAGGATATGAAGTCTAACATAATACTTACTTGCAATGATGTATAGATGCTAGATAACACGTTTTTTATGCAAAAACAATTCAAAATTGTCATCAATTACAAGAGAATCAAAGTCTTTAAGTGTGTTCGAAAAGTGATAAAGGAGAAGGGAAGGGGGTGGTGGTTGAAATGGAGGAAGGGGTTATGGTTGGGATTTTATATTTTATTTACAAGAAATGCCCCCCGTTGTTTAATAAAATAATTTTAACGTTACGCGATTGTACTTTTTCTACATCAAAACCACAAAATGCTCACATGATATCAAATAAACATTATTAACATGAGATCTTATTTATTTTGATTCTTCGGAATCATTTCTATAATTTTTAGGTTTTAAAAGCCGAAAATGCGGGAAAAAGTGTAAATCCTAGAAAATTCTCAACTTTCACAATTAAACTAAACATTTAATCACATACTCATAACATATAATTTCATACCAACGTTCGGGGACAGACACTTGTGCGATCCGACAATTCTCCGAATTACCGTTACATGAAAGGTTCGTAAATGTTTATGCAATTAATGGTGCATTTAAGTGAAAAACATTAAATGCATGAATGTATGATTGGAAAACAATGTTCGTGTTGATCGAAAAGTGACCTAAAATGTCGGGTGTCACATCATCCTCTTGTCTAAAGAAATTTCATCCCAAAAATTAATCAGCTCTTGTAAGAGACGGAGGAAATTTTCCCGGTTGCCACATCATCCCCTTGTTGAGATTCATCCTGAAATTCTTAACTAGTAAACATAGCGCTTTATGGCGTATCTTTGAATAACTTTGGGTATTTTGCTTCTATATGATTCTCGTGTTTCAGGTAAACTATGGTCCACGCTTGGAGTTTTAATAAAATTTAATGATAGAGTTATGGTTATGCTTGAGATTTTTTGACCACTTGGTCCATTATTTAAATTGTTTCCTTAACCAAACGCAGTTACTAATTTACATGAATCTTGTCTACGGAGTGGGGAGTGTCTCAACAGACAGACATTTCCTTAGGTTTGAAACATGTAACACGTTATATATCCAATTAAGTTCTCCATACAAATTGAGTTGTTAATCTACTTGACCAACCCTTTTGACAATCTCAAAAGCTCCAACGTAGCGTGGGTTAAACTTTCCTTAATTTTCAAAAATGAATTACACATAAGGTGATGCTTTTAGAAGTACCTTGTTGTCAATTTAATATTCAATGGTTTTTGGCGTGTGTTCGCGTAAATGTTATGTCAGTCACGTGTTGTTGCCTTACTGTTACAAATTTGTATGATCTTTTATCGTCTTGCGCACAAGCTCAGAACCAGTAAATTGATTTGCCTTTAACTTCTGTCTAACAGATAGGTGATCGGCACTTACTTTTATAGAGTATCTCAAACAGTATGGTCTTGATCTCCATGTGGTAACTGTTGTCATAGGAAAATGTCAAGAGTAGATGAGTTTCCTAACTGTTGTCGAAATTAATAACACATGCTTGCAGAATGTCTTCTAGTGTTTGAGTCGCAAGCTCATTTTGGCTATCAGTTTACGGATTATACGTTGTGCTCTTATCCAAACATGTTCTAAAAGACCTTTGCACTGACCTCTAAAAATAAGGAATGTATCGAGTGTAACGATCAAAGATGATGGTAAACTAGCACGTCGTGCCAAGAGACAATTTCTCTTAGTTAGATTCGGATTAACTTCTTAATTCAATCAGTCTCTCTAATTGCTAGAAAGTGTATAGATTTTATCAAGTGATCTACTATTACACAAATGGCATCGCATCCGCTGGGAGTTTAGGATAACTTCAAAATGACATTCAATGAGGTCTGCTCCCACTTATATATTAGAATTTTGGTTGATTAAGTATATTAGTCGGTCTTGGATATTCCATCATAACTTTAGAGCAGGTTAAATACTTGCTTACATACTTGCAATAAAAGCTTTCATATTCTATCATCGGTAACAAACTTTTAAATCAAGGAATGTCTTACCTAAACCTTGATGAATAAAATATCAAGTCTTATGAGCTTCATCCATTACCAGCTCGCGTAAATTCAAGTACAGAAAAACCCATATTCATTATTAAAATAACGAATTCCTTTGGATTTAGTCTCTAACTATTTTTCCATGTCTTGCATGGACTCTGCTTTCAAATTTTTATCTTTCAAAGCCTCAAGTTAAGTATTAAAGTGAACTCACTTTGGTTTAAAAGTTTACTTTCAACTTAGAGCATCGGCTACCACATTAGCCTTGCTTGGATGGTACTTGATCGTACATTCATAATCGTTTATCAACTCGACCTAACGACCTTATCTAATATTCATCTCCTTAACTTCCTCTCAAATATATACAAAAGACTCTTGCGATCAGTGTAAATGATGCATTTGATACCGTACGGTAATGTCTCCATATCTTGAGTGCAAATACAACCACTGCCAACTTTAAGTCATGCGAGGTGAAGTTCTTTTCATAAATTTTAAACTTTTGGGAAGCGTATTCGATAACCTCCCCGCGTTGCATCAATAACCAATCGCGACCTTGGACGGAAGCATCAAAATATGATGTGAAATCATTTATTTTCCTCCAGTAGGAATAGTATTGGTGTTGTACAGAGTCTGTTTCAAAACATGAAACGCGAACCCCCGTTTGTCACATGACTTGTAAGGGATTTAGCGATCTTCAAAAGTCCTTTGATGTCTTATTGATAGTAGCGGTCAATCCAAGAAACTATCATACCTTAGTTGAAATCTTAGACGTAACCCAATTCTGGATGGATTCTATTTTGCCAGGTCAACAGGCATTCCTTGCTCCTTGACCACATGAACCAGAATTTGAAGTTCATCCATAAGTCACACTTCAAAAACTTAACATATTTGTTTTAGTAGTTCCAAAATCATGTTCCTCATGCTAATCCTTTTTCCTTGAATATGTCTTCGGCAAAAACGTTAATAACTTGTCTAGATGGGCTTTACACACTCGGTTCATGAGATCCATGAAAACCACTGGTGCGTTGGTCAACCCAAATGGTATAAGCAAAACACGTAGTAACCGTACCACATTCTGCATATTGTCCTTGATATGTCACCTCTCAAGCTCTCCACTGATGATATCCTAATCTTTGATCTATCTTGGGATAAAAACTCGATCCTTAAAGTTGGTAAAGTAGATCGTTGATGTATGGAAGAGGATAATGGATCCTAATTGTCACTCTGATAAGCTCACAGTAATTAATACCCATACGGAAAGTTCTATCCTTTTTTTCTTGACAAACGGGACCAGAGCTCCTCATAGAGATGAACTCGGTTGGATGAATCTTTTATCCAAAAGCTCCTACAGTTACGTTGCTAGTTCTGGTAGTTCATTCGAAGTTGATCTGTAAGGTGTCCTTTCAGTAGGTGCGACTCCAAGTTTCAAATCAATCTGAAACTGAATATGTCTGTGTCGGGAAGACTAGGTAAATATTCTAGGAAAACCTTGGGAACATAAAGAATGATAGAGATCTTTTCGAATCTCTTTTCTCGATTGATTCCTTGGTGATCGTAGCTAAAATGACAGTTTGACCCTTGCGTAAGTACTTCTAGCCTTCATATAAGAAATGATGCCTAAGACTACAACACTCTTCTCATGCTGAACAGATAAGACTTTACCACCATGAAGTGGTATGTGAATGACCTTTTCATGAAAGCCAACGTCAGCTTGGTTCTTAGACAACCAATCCATGCCGACAACCACATCGAACTACCAAACGTAATACACATAAGATCTATATCTGTCTTATGTAAGGAAAATCCTAATTTATATCTCTTAAGATTATGAGTTGCCTCAATTAGTTTACCATAAGCTAAATAGCAACCACATTCTAGTCGTTTCTTGCCTTGCCTTACCTACTCATAAAGGCTTGACCCTTGGCACTCTAACCATTATTCCTTTTTGTTGTTACTGTCCTTTATGCTATTTTTTAGTTGAGGGAAATCCCTCAAGAATTGGCTATATTTCCCCTATTAGAGGCAACCCTATGGTTCTTGGGCTTGTCGTTGCTACTAGGGTTGTTGTTTTTTGATTATTAATCATCCCTTCAATCTGTTGCTGAATGGCCCATCTTGCCACTATCTTGGCAATGATAACGATCATACTGGCCATGAAAGTGAAAATTATACTCAGTTCATTCAGGGTATTTATCAGCATATCTACCCAAGCTCTAACTACTACTGTTGTTCCGGTTAGTATGTATAAAGTTTTTGGAGTTATTAAACTTTTTGACTTGTTGATATTGAGCGGTGCTTAAAATGAAGGACAAACCCTGCGTGCTATCCTATTTCTGTCTGCTATTAGATGAACCATCAATAACGTCACACTTAGACAAAATGCCCTACACCACTACCAAGTAAGTGAACTTGTGAGATAACCGAATAGCTTGCTGAATGGTTTAGGATCAGTGGCTATGACACTAGCTTGAGTCAAAGGAACTAACCTATCGATGTACTTCTCGTTACGCTTGTAGGCTGGAGTTACCATTACATAAAACAACCAACTCGTGGGAACAAGTCGTATGCTCCTCAATATTCGCCCCTACCATGTTAATATTCCAGAATTATTTTTCTAGTTTCTAGTCTTCTTTCTAAGTATGGTTCTCCTCCTCCAGATCTTCATCAGATGCATTAGCAACTATAGCACAGGCTGCTAGCCCAACTACTCTCAATTATGATAATATTGCTTGTGCTGCATATACTACAGTGTAAGCCTCAAGGGTTTTTATCTTATCTAGTGCTCCCTCTACCATGCCATTTAGTGAATTGTGCTTTTTCATGTTTTTCTCGAATACATCAACAAAAGTATTGTATTTCTTGCTAGTTTCCATCGGACTTTCCTTTAGTGTTCCAATATTTCACTAACTGTGGTATGATGCTCCGGTATCCCGGTGATCTTACCGGTTTCTTCATGCATAATGCGAAGCTTATGATCTATCCTTCCTATAAAGGCAATGAATGTCCGCTCAGTCAGATGAGGTATGGGTGATAATGCAAGAATAGAAGCAGTTATGTCAGCAGTAAGGGGAAAAGTACGTGCTTTTTTAAAATTCAGTTATCAATCAAATAAGGTAAACACTCCCAATGTTGTGTATCTCCCGTGAATCGAATATTGAACAACGCTCCATGCTATTTGAAGTTATCAGCAGGCTTCAGCCGATGCCTATTTGGCTCCAATGATGAGGTAATAGGTCTAGTTGTAAAAGATATAAGAGTATGATCCTTAGTCTTTTGGTTGAGTAAGATGATGCTAGGAACGTAGGGGTGTGGATGATGATGTGGACATCTAGTGTCGCTACGCATGCGTGAAATGATATGGATGCATGAAAACAGTAAGCAGATTTGGGTACGTGTAATGATAGTGTATGTCTAAGGCTATATTCTAGATGCACATGCAATCCTAGTTCTTTATAATCTATGGCACTGATACCAATATGTCACACCCTCAAAAGCCGGGTTCTACCATGAGATGTGTGCCAAACTAGGATCTCAAACACAGTCATATCAAACAACACTATATGCGTTTTAAAATGAGTTTTTAACATTAAACTAGAGTAAAACACAATTTTCAAGGTAATAAATACGGAAGCGTAAACGTTTGTAAATCCATGAGTAATACATCCGCAAGACAAATCGCCCAATGAAAAATAGTAAATGTAAAGAAACTTACTTTCAAATGATAAAGATGATGTATGAGCCATAGATTTGCAACCCTAGACTTAGGCGGACGGGCGGACGGGCGGACGAGCGCGCACGCGCGCGCGCGCGCGCACACACACACACACACACACATATATATATATATATATATATATATATATATATATATATATAATCTTTAAGACACTAATTTGAATACTTCAAGTATTTTAATCCTTTAAAGATATTCTTGTAGATGTTAGTTTTATGTGTCTCGTACACAATTATCCGGTCCTGACATATATAAGTTTCATCTAAATTCTTTCTAGGATTGCATGACATGTAAACAAGAATGGGTTATCACATCCACTATAAGAGCATATCTTCTTTATAATTAACTCCTAAAATATTGGATACCCCTCATGAAGTGGTGCCTCTATCAAATAATCTCGTTCTTTCTCTTTCTTTTTATTTTAGAGACACTTATTTATAACATATTGGTGTGACATCTAAAGGTGTTAGAATTACAAGACATAAAATGTTTCTCTTGTATAGCTATCAGTCAAACCATGATTTTTTAGTGCGTCATTCATGTTAGATTTTCACAATCCAAACTTAAAACATAGCAATAACATAATGTGACAGAAGTCTAAATGGCATCTTAATAAATTTAGTGAAAGGCAACAAATATATGGAAATCAAAAATTGAAAATAAAATTTACGTCCTACACTATTTATCATAAGTTGTCTACATGTAAGAGACGTGGCAAAACAAATCTTGAGGAAAGTTTTAACAATATTATTTACTAGTTTAGAGACCTGTATAGCATACGATTAAATTTGTGGCACACGATTAAATTTGTAGTTAGTAATTAATATTTATAAATTATAAAATAACTTTTTCAGATAAGATATGATTACATTTTCACAAAGTTTTTTATTTTAAAAAATATTATATTTTAATAAGTAGAAACATGTTTTTAATTTATTAAAAGATTTGTTTAATAATTTGGAAATGATATATTATATCATTTGCATTTACTATAATCATTAAATGGTGTGACGACCCTAAAAATTCTTTTAGTATATTATATTACAATCACGATTAATGTATTGTTTAGTATGTATATATTATGGATATACATATGCAGGTTGGCATTATTCATGTGTGTATACATTTATATATCCAAAATGCACACAAACGTATATATATATATATACAAAATTTTACGTGTGCATGTCTGAATACGTGGGAAATTCTTAGTAATATTTGTATATATGTACGATTGATATGTGTATATATATATAATTTACTTCTTATATGTATATATATGTACTTTACTTAATTGTACATATTATAAACACATGTATATGCATATGCGTATTAAGAATAGCTACTATATATGTTTGGTATGTATGTATACTTATAAAGCTTACTTATATATATCTATGAGTATATATAGGTATATATGTATGTACATATTAACACTAAAACTAAAAACTAAAACCAAAAACTAAACCCAAAAACTAAACCCAAACCACCTCTCGGTTAACACCAAACCTAAACCACCTTTCGACTAAAACCACCAACCCAAACCACCCAAGAAACACCTCCCGAAACCACCATGCCACCATCCCATGCATACACCGATTCACACCATCAAAACTGCCACCATACCACCTTATCCTACTATTTAGATACCCATATGGTTAAGTAAACTTGTCTCACTTTTCTTCCTCCCCAAGGCCGCCACCCATGCCTTGGTTTTTCTTGTTTTCACACACCACATTACCACCATAATCATTACTTGAAGTACTAGGTGGACAACTTTTGAAAACACATTCATGCACCTCGTTTTCTTGCAAGGTACTAACATCTCCATGGACACTAAGCCCATACCTATAGGTGACACCTCATCCAAGAGTTATCATGACTAAGAAATAGGTGTCAAGCTCTTAACTAGAGCATGTGTGAACAAGATTTCTTTAAAACTCTTGGACAAAAAGCAAACCATCGCCACCTTGCCCTTGTCTCTCTCTCTCGGTTTTATCTCAACACACACCACCCACAATCGACCACCATCATCTTTAGCTACCCACTGCCCCTTCCTCCATCAAGTACAAATGTCAACACCACCACCCTTCTGTCCCATAATCTCTCTATCTCTCGGGTTCACTGGAAATAACAACCAACAACATCAACAAACAACAATAACAAACAACCGGCAACCACAACAACAAACAACAAACAAGCACAACCACACACCGCCATCACCTGCCATCATCAGCCACCACCTCCAAGGATGTCTCTCGGATTCAAGAATCAAACCTACCATCAATCAATATCCCAAATATCCCAAAGGTTATTAAATAATTTTTGGTTACATATATGTTACAAAATATTATTAGTTTTGGTGTTCAAACACCAAAACCAATTTTAAAAGTTTTAGTTCATGAATCTTAAGTGATGAGTTGCAAAAACTCAGAAACTTATGATTAAAAAGAGATATTTTGAAATTACAAAATTAATCTTATAATTAGTCAAGAAAAATCAAATAAATATTAAATAACTGCAATTGTGGGAATAAACATTGATAAACTCTCATATTTATACTGAAATATTTAACTGGAAGTTTTGACAAAGTTTTGATAAAGAAATAATTTATATAAATTATTTTGTAATGGAAAATAGAAGAAAATATCAAAAATAGAAATAAATTCGGGAAAATTCTTAAAAAATTACAGAATGATTGTTTTGAGGTATAAAAGCCTCTGGAATTATTTTAGAATTTTATACTTTATTATATTTAAGATATGAATTTTTATATGTTCTACAGTGAATAAGTCATAATAAATATTTAAAATAAATAATAAATTCTGATAAAATCATAGATGAAATATTAAAACCAAATCTGAAGAATATATTATTTTCAAAATTTTTGAAGAAGTATAAATATTTTTTCTAAATATTTCAGTTATTGTGAAAATTACAGAAACTGCTCTGTTATTATTTAGACTTTGAGAAAATTATATGATGTGTGGTTATGTATAAGAAATCGTCTGTGAAATTTTTGGGATTTATGAATAGCAGGAGCTATTCTTAATAATTTATGGGAATATTATAAAATTTACAGGTGTACCGAGACAACTAATTTGGGAAAGTCTACGACACAGAGGGGTACCAGAGAGGTATATCAAATTAATTAAGGATATGTATGACGGGGCAAAAACATGTGTGCGAGCACCGGTAGGAGACACAGACTCATTCTCAGTGGAAGTGGGACTCCATCAAGGATCGGCATTGAGCACATTTCTCTTCGCACTAGTGTTGGATGAGATGACTAAGTCAATACAACAGTCAGTCCCGTGGTGTATGCTTTTCGCGGATGATATTGTCTTAATATCAGAATCTAAAATGATGCTTAACGACAAGCTAGAGTAGTGGAGAGCAGCGCTAGAGAGCAGAGGATTAACGATAAGTCGCTCTAAGACGGAATACATGCATTGTAACTTTGGTGGTGACGACGAAGAGGACACCCAAATCAGTATCCTGGACATGCCGGTCCCACAGACATCTAGGTTCAAATACCTGGGATCGTACCTGCAGGAGGACGGAGAGATACACAGCGATGTAGCTCACCGTGTCCAAGCAGGATGGTGCAAGTGGAGAGCAGCATCAGGGATCCTATGTGATAAGAGGTTTCCAGCAAAACTTAAGGGAAAACTATACAGAGTGGCGGTACGCCCAGCTATGCTATATGGAACAGACTGCTGGGCCATAAAGAAATCGCACGAGAAACAAATAGAGGTTGCGGAAATGCGAATGCTAAGGTGGATGTGTGGCCATACAAGACTGGATAGGATAAGAAACGAAGTGTTTCGACAGAAGTTAGAAGTGGCTTCTATTGCAGATAAAATACGAGAGGGAAGATTAAGATGGTATGGACATGTCAAGAGGAGACCAATGGCAGCACCGGTCAGAGCAGTGGAGAACATCAGCATAGAAGGTAGGAAGAGTAGAGGACGACCTAGGTTGACTAGGGAAGAGAGAATTAGGCGAGATATGGAACACTTGCACCTCTCTGAGCACATGATCGAGGATAGGAGTGACTGGAGACGTAGAATTAAAATTAAGGACTTTTAGTGGTTTCTGTAGCTAGGAAAGGACTTTGTTTACTTGTTACGGGGCTTGATGTGTATGTAGTACGCGTAGACCTCCTTAGGGGAAACTTGCGGCTTCCCTGATGCATGCTTGTTCATTTTATACTGCCTTTTGGTGATATCTTAATGCTTTGAATGCTTGCGGTATGATGTGTGCTGTACCATATACCATATATCATAAATCGTACGTTTGATTATATGATTAATTATTTGATTATTTGATTATATGTTAAATCGCGAGCGTTATAGCTTTTGTATCGAGCCAGGGGTCTCTTTGGAAGCGGTCTCTTTACCTATCTGGATAGAGGAAAGACTTGCCACCACCTACCCCTCCCAGACCCTGCTCTTGAGCGGGATATACTGGGTTTGTTTGTTTGTTTGTTTATTATAAAATTTACAGAAAATAATCTGTTAAGATTTGGATGCTATAAAAATTATGTGATGTTACCGACTTTTTGGAAAAAATTCTATGAATTTGTGAGGATTTAATGAACAGCAATAAGTATTTCGATAAATTTTGGAAATATTGTAGGATTTATATAAAATAATCTGTTGGGAATTTGATGCTGTAAAAATTATAGGAAGCTACAAACTGTCCAAGTTATGTTCTATAAAATTTTGGTATTTTTTTATATCATTATCTATTTTTGTGATTTTTGAGAAGTCTGGAATAAATCTTTTACAGTCAATGAAAACCAGAAAAATATTTGAAGTATTGTCTGACACTGTGAACTATCTTGTTAGGTTCAAGTGAGAAGACACGGTGAGTTCATAGCCCCATTTTCAACCGTTTGATATTCAGTAAAGTTTTGGGGGAAAAAGTATACTGTTGGGTTGATGTATTATTTTGAAAATACTTTTGTTTGCTTACTGTCATTTGCGACACAACCATTAGTTCGAATGAGGAACCGGTCAATAATATTGGTAGCGCTACTTAGGAGAATATTTGCACTAACCGGATGAGGGTTACTGCTATTTTCCTGCATCTAACCGAATGGGGGTTAGGATGTAATATTATTTGATTTTATGATTATTTCGTGATAGTATGATTATGTTATGAGCAGGTTTGGTTGTAATTGATACATCAACAAAATATTTTGTCTGGATTAAACCTATGTTCTCACCAACATTTTTGTTGACTGGTTTTAGTATACTTTTTCAGGAAACAATGAGTAACACTTTTGACCTTAGCTTTGAAGTGCACAATAGTTGGGGAGAAGTGGTAGGAAGGGTTTGTGTCACATTAACTGTCAACATTGTTGATGGTAGTGCGTATGTTGATGCACACTTCCACCGTATCTGAAGACATGTTGTAGTTTAATGATGTAGTAATAAGATTATATCTAATTTTGGAATCTATGTATAAGATGTAATCACGAATATTATGAATAAATGCATGTCCTACTTTCTTGTTGTAAGCATATGTATTTAATATTTATTCCGCTATAATTAATGTATTCTGATAAAGCAAGTCACACCCAAACCGCATTTCACGCTTCCGCCGGGATGTGACAGGTTGGTATCAGAGCCATTGGTTATAGAGAATTAGTTATTTTAAGTAAATAACTAGACTATAACCATAAGCTCAAAATATACTTTATGATTTTATGTGAATTATGTGAAATTTCATGATTTTATGATTAAGATTCTAACCAAAAGCTTTAATAAGTATTTGACTAACTCTTTTTGTGAAATAGTGTTAAGAAATTTTGCAGTATGAATTCAGATAGTTATCGCTATGAAACCGACCCTTCAGAAGATCCATACTATAGCAGCCCTAAGGAAATAACACCTGAACCGGAACCTCAACAGACCATGGATGTTACCCCAACAGAAATGGAGAATAAGACAAAATTTTATGTTAGACGCGCACCAATACACGTGGGGGGATATACAATTAAGACTCCTAGGAAAAAGATACTACGTGGACACAAACTTAAAGCTAAAGAACCAGAGGATTTAGAAAGACAACCTCTTGATTCTCCTAAAGATGAAGAGAGAATTATTAAGCCAAAGTTGGATCAGGTGAAGGCAGCCCAACAGACTCTTAAGAAACTTAAGAAGATACAGCTGGAAATCTGGAAAATCCAAAAGGATATTAAAAAGCTCAAGACACCCAAGCGAAGTATTTTTACCAGGATATGGAAATGGCTCAGTAGAAACTAATAGTTATAGTTTAACTCTTTAGAATAAAAAGAAATAAGAGCTTAACTGATATATGTATTTTTGTGATAAAATGTTTGTTTGAATTATGTTAAATAATTTTGTGTTAAGATATTTAATTATGATACTGACATTAAAAATTCACTATAGTGAATCATACCGCCAAAAAGAAACACTCAGCCTGTCAGGAGAACAGCTAGAGTGGGACGACCCAGGACCAGACTTGGGGAAGAAACACCTGTGAACCATGATACAACTGAGAATGATAGGATATCTCAGATAGTAGCCCAACAACTGGAAGCTACCCTACCTACCCTAATTACCCAACTTCAACAAAATCTGAATATTAGAACTACCTCAAACCCACCAGCAGGGCCTGATAATATGAATATAGAAGAAAGACAGGAAGAAGAAATTCTAAATGGAATTTCAAAGGGATGCTCCTACAAAACTTTTATGTCCTGCAGACCTCGGGAATTTGATGGAAAAGGTGGAGCAGTACAAGCCTTGAGATGGCTAGATGACATGGAAGGAGTCCTGGAAATCAGCAACTGTGCTGAAAACTTCAGGACACTGTTTGCTTCCCATTCCCTGAAAGGAGAAGCTCAATCTTGGTGGAAAATGGAGGTACATACTAGGGGTAGAAACATTATGAATAAGCTGAGTTGGGAAGAATTTAGAAATTTAGTGATAGAAAAATATTGTCCTTACAATGAGATAGAAAAACTAGAGGCTGAATTCTTAGCACTAGAGATGAAAGGGTCTGCACACCGGGAATATACTGATAGGTATAATATATTATCTAGATTAGTACCACATTTGATAACCCCAGAATCAAAAAGAATAGGAAGGTATATTTGGGGATTAGTGCCACAAATAAGAGGACTAGTGAAATCTGCTAAAACCAAAACCTTCCAGGAAGCAGTAATCTTGTCAGGAAGTCTGACAGATGAAATGATCAGGAATGGATCATTAGGTCACCAACAGGTAGGAGAGAAAAAGAAGTGGACTGAAACCCATCCTGGAAGAATATTTGGAGAAAGCTCCCAGAAAAGAGTAGCCCGACCTCCACCAAGGAACTTTTTGGGAACAACTCAATGGAAGAAAGTAGAAAAACCACCACAGTGTAATATTTGTCAAAAATATCATACAGGAAACTGTATGATAGTGGTTTGTTATAACTGTAAAAGGAAGGGACACATTTCTAGAGACTGTAAAAACCCTACTAACCCTAAAACCGTCTGTTTTCAATGTGGAAGTGAAAATCATTTCCGGAACGAATGTCCACAATGAAAGGGTAAAAATGGCTAACCAAAACAACCCTCGGGGAAGAGCTTTTGTGATACAAGCTGATGAAGCTCGTTATGAGCCAGAAGTAGTTATGGGTACATTCCTTATCAATAACCAGTACGCTAAAGTATTATTTGATACAGGAGCAACCCGCAGATTTGTTTCACATACTTTTAGACCATCAATTAGTCTAACATCTGAAAAATTACGTGACATATATGTGATAGAACTAGCTGACGGTAAGATAATTGAAGCTGATGAAATCATTCCTAATTGCATCTTAAATTTAGATGAATACTGTTTTGATATAAATCTGATACCCATTAAGTTAGGAGGATTTGATATCGTAATAGGAATGGATTGGTTGAGTACAAACATGTTGAAATCATTTGTGATAAGAAAATGATTAAGGTTCCTTTGACTAGGGAAAACAAAATTCTCTGCATTTATGGTGATAAGCCAAACAATATTGTGAAACTCATTACTTGTGAAAAAGCACAAAAATACCTCAACCAGAATTGTTTAGCATTATTGGCTCATATTGTTGATACAAAACTTGATAAGGAAAATTTGGGAAGTGTTCCTGTTGTAAATGAATATGCTGATATTATTCCTGATGAACTACCTGGATTATCACCCCCTCGTCAGGTAGAATTTAAAATAGAATTGATACCAGGAACAGCCCATATTGCCAAAGCACCTTATCGTTTAGCACCAACTGAGATGAAAGAACTCATGACTCAATTACAAGAACTATTAGATACAGGATTTATACGTCCTAGTGTATCACCTTGGGGAGCACCGGTTCTATTTGTCAAAAAGAAAGATGGAACCTTTAGAATGTGTATTGATTATAGGGAACTTAATAAGGTTACCATAAAGAATAGGTATCCACTCCCTAGAATTGATGATCTGTTTGACCAACTACAAGGATCTAGTTATTTCTCGAAAATAAACTTAAGATCTGGATATCATCAATTAAGGGTACAAGAAGATGACATTTCTAAGACTGCATTTAGAACTAGATATGGTCACTATGAATTCCTTGTAATGCCATTTGGGTTAACCAATGCTCCAGCAGTATTTATGGATCTAATGAATAGAGTATGTAAACCTTACCTAGATAAATTTGTTATAGTCTACATTGATGACATTTTAATCTATTCTAAGAGTAAGGAAGACCACGAACAACACCTCAGGTTAACCTTGAAATTGTTACAAAAAGAAAAGTTATATGCAAAATTTTCAAAATGTGAATTTTAGAAAAGAGAAGTACAATTCCTTGGGCACATAGTCAACCAAAATGGAATTTAGGTTGATCCAGCAAAGATAGAGGCAGTTAAGAAATGGGAAATTCCAAAAACTCCGACAGAAATACGTCAATTCTTAGGTTTAGCAGGATACTACAGGAGATTTATAGAAAACTTCTCAAGGATAGCTCAACCGTTGACAGAATTGACTCAGAAAGATAAAAAGTATGTATGGGGAGAAAAACAAAAGGAAGCCTTTGAACTCCTCAAAAGTAAGTTATGTAGTGCACCCGTATTAGCTTTACCAGAAGGAACAGATAATTTCATAGTATATTGTGATGCATCTTACCAAGGCTTTGGATGTGTTTTGATGCAAAAAGATAAGGTGATTGCATATGCATCTAGACAACTTAGAGGAAGTGAAAAGAATTATACCACCCATGATCTAGAGTTAGGAGCTGTAATATTTGCACTGAAAATTTGGAGGCATTACTTATATGGAACTAAATGTATAATATATACAGACCACAAAAGTTTACAACACATCTTTGATCAGAAAATGTTAAACATGAGGCAAAGAAGATGGGTAGAACTATTAAGTGATTATGACTGTGAAATTAAGTATCACCCAGGAAAAGCCAATTTAGTAGTTGATGCTTTAAGTAGAAAAGAAAGGACAAAACCTTTACGAGTACGAGCCATGAAAATGGAAATACATTCAGATTTGTTAAGCCAAAATCCAGTAACCTAAACCCTAGATATATTGGTCCATTTAAAATCATTGATAGAATTGGTCCTGTAGCTTATAAGTTGGAATTACCACAGGAATTAAGTGAAGTATACAGCACTTTTCATGTGTCTAAACCTCAAGGAATGCCTAACCAATGAAACTCTAGAGGTACCAATTCAAGAAATACAGGTAGCTAGAAAACTACATTTTGTGGAAGAATTAATAGCCATTGTAGGAAAGGAGATAAAGAAATTAAGAAGAAGTAAAATTCCTATAGTGAAAATTAAGTGGAATGCAAAAAGAGGACCAGAATACACCTGGAAAAGGGAAGATGAAATCAAGAAGAAGTACCCCCACCTGTTAAGAGGTAATACTTATTTAAGTTTTCTAAAGCATACCCACTGAATTTCGGGACGAAATTCTATTAACGGGGGGAGAATGTGACGAACCTAAAAATTCTTTTAGTATATTATATTACAATCACGATTAATGTATTGTTTAGTATGTATATATTATGGATATATATATGCAGGTTGGCATTATTCATGTGTGTATACATCTATATATCCAAAATGCACACAAACGTATATATATATACAAAATTTTACGTGTGCATGTCTGAATACGTGGGAAATTCTTAGTAATATTTGTATATATGTACGATTGATATGTGTGTATATATATATATAATTTACTTCTTATATGTATATATATGTACTTTACTTAATTGTACATATTATAAACACATTTATATGCATATGCGTATTAAGAATAGCTACTATATATGTTTGGTATGTATGTATACTTATAAAGCTTACTTATATATATCTATGAGTATATATAGGTATATATGTATGTACATATTAACACTAAAACTAAAAACTAAAACCAAAAACTAAACCCAAACCACCTCTCGATTAACACCAAACCTAAACCACCTTTCGACTAAAACCACCAACCCAAACCACCCAAGAAACACCACCCGAAACCACCATGCCACCATCCCATGCATACACCGATTCACACCATCAAAACCGCCACCATACCACCTTATCCTACTATTTAGATACCCATGTGGTTAAGTAAACTTGTCTCACTTTTCTTCCTCCCCAAAGCCGCCACCCATGCCTTGGTTTTCTTGTTTTCACACACCACATTACCACCATAATCATTACTAGAAGTACTAGGTGGACAACTTTTGAAAACACATTCATGCACCTCGTTTTCTTGCAAGGTACTAACATCTCCATGGATACTAAGCCCATACCTATAGGTGACACCTCATCCAAGAGTTATCATGACTAAGAAATAGGTGTCAAGCTCTTAACTAGATCATGTGTGAACAAGATTTCTTTAAAACTCTTGGACAAAAAGCAAACCATCGCCACCTTGCCCTTGTCTCTCTCTCTCGGTTTTATCTCAACACACACCACCCACAATCGACCACCATCATCTTTAGCTACCCACTGCCCCTTCCTCCATCAAGTACAAACGTCAACACCACCACCCTTCTGTCCCATAATCTCTCTATCTCTCGGGTTCACTGGAAATAACAACCAACAACATCAACAAACAACAATAACAAACAACCGGCAACCACAACAACAAATAACAAACAAGCACAACCACACACCACCATCACCTGCCATCATCAGCCACCACCTCCAGGGATGTCTCTTGGATTCAAGAATCAAACCTACCATCAATCAATATCCCAAAGGTTATTAAATAATTTTTGGTTACATATATGTTAAAATATTATTAGTTTTGGTGTTCAAACACCAAAATCAATTTTAAAAGTTTTAGTTCATGAATCTCAAGTGATGAATTGCAAAAACTCAGAAACTTATGATTAAAAAGAGATATTTTGAAATTACAAAATTAATCTTATAATTAGTCAAGAAAAATCAAATAAATATTAAATAATTGCAATTGTGGGAATAATCATTGATAAACTCTCATATTTATACTAAAATATTTAACTGGAAGTTTTGACAAAGTTTTGATAAAGAAATAATTTATATAAATTATTTTATAATGGAAAATAGAAGAAAATATCAAAAATAGAAATAAATTCTGGAAAATTCTGAAAAAATTACAGAATGATTCTTTTGAGGTATAAAAGCCTCTGGAATTATTTCAGAATTTTATACATTATTATATTTAAGATATGAATTTTTATATGTTCTACAGTGAATAAGTCATAATAAATATTTGAAATTAATATAAATTCTGATAAAATTATATATGAAATATTAAAGCCAAATATAAATAATATATTATTTTCATAATTTTTGGAACAGTATAAATATTTTTTCTAAATATTTCAGTTATTGTTGAAATTACAGAAACTGCTCTGTTATTATTTAGACTTTTAGAAAATTATATAATGTGTGGTCTTATATATGAAATCTTCTACGAAATTTTGGGGATTTATGAATAGCAGGAGCTATTTTTAATATTTTATGGGATTATTATAAAATTTATAGAAAATAATCTGTTAAGATTTGGAAGCTATAAAAATTATTTGATATTACCTAATTTTTGGATAAAATTTTATAAATTTTGAGGATTTAATGAACAGCAGTAGGTATTTTGATAAATTTTGGAAATATTTTGAGATTTATATAAAATAATATGTTGGGAATTTGACGCTGTAAATTTTATGAGAAGCTACAAACTGTTCAAGTTATGTTTTATAAAATTTTGGTGATTTTTGGACATTAGTAGCTAATTTTTGTGATTTTTGAGAAGTCTGGAATAAATCTTTTACAGTCAATGAAAACCAGAAAAATATTTGAAGTATTGTCTGACACTGTGAACTATCTTGTTAGGTTAAAGTGAGAAGACACGGTAAGTTCATAGCCCCATTTTTAACCGTTTGATATTCAGTAAAGTTTTGGGGGAAAAAGTATACTGTTGGGTTGATGTATTATTTTGAAAATACTTTTGTTTGCTTACTGTCATTTGCAACACAACCATTAGTTCGAATAAGGAACCGGTCAATAATATTGGTAGCGCTACTTAGGAGAATATTTGCACTAACCGGATGAGGGTTACTGCTATTTTCCTGCATCTAACCGAATGGGGGTTAGGATGTAATATTATCTGATTTTATGATTATTTCGTGACAGTATGATTATGTTGTGAGCAGGTTTGGTTGTAATTGATACATCAACAAAATATTTGTCTGGATTAAACCTATGTTCTCACAATATTTTTGTTGACTGGTTTTAGTATACTTTTTCAGGAAACAATGAGTAACACTTTTGACCTTAGCTTTGAAGTGCATAATGGTTGGGAGAAGTGGTAGGAAGGGTTTGTGTCATATTAACTGTCAACATTGTTGATGGTAGTGTGTATGTTGATGCACACTTCCACCGTATCTGAAGATATGCTGTAGTTTAATGATGTAGTAATAAGATTATATCTAATTTTGGAATCTATGTATAAGATGTAATCACGAATATTATGAATAAATGCATGTCCTACTTTCTTGTTTTAAGCATATGTATTTAATATTTATTCCGCTATAATTAATGTACTCTGATAAAGCAAGTCACACCCAAACCGCATTTCACGCTTCCGCCGGGATGTGACAAATGAGTACTTGCTATGATAATGACATGTGATAATATGAATATCAGAAGATGATATGTGTTAAAATTATTTTATTTTATTAGTATAAATAAAATAAACTAGCCTAGTACCCTATCTATTACATATATTGAATAAATAAAAAAATTAAATATTTGTAATTAAAATTTAAAAATTAATAATAATATTTTTAGATAAGATATGATAGAGTATGTATAAGTAAGTACTTCAAATAAAGTAATAATAATATTATTCTAAACTTTTGTATATAAATGTTTTTTAGTTGTTTTTTAAAAATAATTTCATATTTTTAAAATGAACCTTATAAAACTCGGAGAAAACGACGTGTTTTTCAAAAATCTTTTTGTTTAAGAAAATTTTTGTATCTTTTATTTTTTTAAAGTGTGTTTTTTAGTATAAAAATTATATGGTTTTTAATTTTCATAATATTTATAATATTTATTTTTTAATATGAAAATGTTTCGAATAACATAACCATTATATACTATTATCCTTTAATTATGAATGCTATAATAGCTTATTAATTAATAACTATCAATAATTAAAATTTCCAATATATTAACTTCAAATTTTTAATGTGTAATACATGGGTTTATTCAATCCGTATAATACATAATATTTAAGAAAACTTTTTAAATTATAAAACATGTAACAAAATTTATTTAGTCCATCTATTATATAGGATTGTAACTTAGTATAGTATAGATCATATGATCGATTAATTAGAGTTTTCTTTGTTTTAATAAATTGGGGTTGTACACGCACATATGCCTACAGAAAAACATATGCTAATCAATAATAATTTAGGGTAATGTTATAGTAAAATAAGTATTTAATTAAAAATATTAAGAATAATTTATGGCTTTACATATGTCATTCTATTGTTTTTAAAGGATATGGTATATTAGTTATTGTGTCAAATAAACGACATATCATTATGTTAAATATGTGAGGCCATTGTGTTTTAATGTTTTTATAAATTATGATATGTATTGATTATTGTATTTTAAGTTTTAGATCATTTAATTTTATTTGTGTCATTGTTTTTTATATTGTTATTATTTTATTATTATGTTTTATAATTAGAATTACACAATGTTATTTCATCAATGTATTTTCTTAAAACTTATAGTTTTTGGAAAAACACGATGGCAAGTAGAAAAAACATAATGAGGTATTTTATCATTGTCTAATACGTTTTATATTATTTTGTTTTATTTTATGACTGTTTTTAATGTATAATATTAATTATTTGTTATTATATCATTGAGTTTTACCTACTAGAAGTACACAACTGTATTATTTCACTATTATGTTCTTTTAACTTATCATTTTATAAAAAACATAATAGTGTTCAGAAAAACAAAATAACAAATGAAAAGATGCACCATGTAGTAAAGACATAATGACTAGGAACTAATAGAAATAATTTTCTAATTTTTCATATGACTGTATTGTACTACTTTAAAAAAAATAACCATTTTTATGGTGTATATTTTTATTAAAAATAATATTATATATAAAAGTCTGAACGCTTAGAAACGTGATGAACTTGAAAAAAGTCAGTAAAATTGATTATGATTAAAATATGTTTATAATAAACTTATGATTTAATTTCAACCAATGAGTAAGAATATTTATAGTTAAATCTATATTTCTAGATATCAAATCATTATATTTTAACAATTATCTTAATTTATTCTTAAGGTCGTAACTAAACTGGTTTTTCATCGAAATGGTAACTAGTAACATGAATGTAATTAGATTTCCATCTTTCATTTTGCAACCAACTCTAAACAGAAAACTCATGTGCCACCAATATGCTTTAACAAATTTAAGTTTAAAAATTAAACTAGTATTAAGCCTTCCGCGTTGCGACGGGACGTAAAACCGTATCAATTAGAACTAATTTTACACCACCAATACAGGAAGAACTCGTAAAAAAATAAACAAAATATGTGAAAATTAAGACCGAATGGAAAGTATACGTAAAAACATTAAATCACGCATGTGAAATGTAAAACATTAGAAACAATAACTAAGTAGATCAAATACCCCAACATTGTGACTGGACTGTTAAACTGGAAAAAAACAAGCGTACAACATTGAAACAAACGCACACGTTGCAACGTGTTGGGTTTAAGAGTAAAAAAAAAAGAAATAAAACGAAAGTGAATACAACCCACTAAAACTTATATACAACCTACTAAAACTTATATACAACCCACTAAAATTTATATACAACCCATAATGCACAAACATATTGATAGTTAGTAATATATATATATATATATATATATATATATATATATATATATAATATGTTAAATATATAAGGATTATTGAGGGTACAATCTTTAAAGTCTAAAGTATATAAACCAACCAAGTTGATAATTATTATTATATTAATATCTTGCGCATTATTACTACGATTAATTCAAAAGAATAATACTATCAAACTTAGTTTTGCTCTATTAATGTGGACAACCCAGCCACTTGATATATACTTTTAATAGGTTAGAGTCTGTGTATTATATGAGTGGAATAAATAAAATATAGTAAAATCATTAGTTTTATAAATATTTTTTTTAGATTTTATTATCCATTGGTGAAATAAAAATAAAATATATCTGAAATCATATAATTTAGTATGTATTAATAGATTATTAAAATAAGAACATTTATATTTTAGGTCTTTAATAATTTAGTTTACTTATTTATAACAACTATCATTTAATATGAGGGAGACAAAAAATACAATTATAGATATATTTGTTTTAACATATGTTAGTTAAAAAGGAAAGTCAAATTGATTGTTTTTATAATTTTTGTTTTTATTACAAGAGAGATGTGAAAAAATAATTTTTTTGATATGTTAGAATGATGACACATGTATTTTGTTATGCTAGAATGATAACAGTGTCTTAAAAATATTCTTTTATTATAGAGTAAAATCTTATTTTCATCCCTGGTGTTTTGTTGAATTTGTCATTTCAATTCAAAACTTTTTTTTTTGTTATTTCAGTCACTGTAGTTTACCAAATATTGAAGTTTTCATCCATTTCACTAACTCCGTTAAGATCTCAGTTAAATATGAGGGTATTTTAGTCTTTTTTAACACCCTGATTATCCAATTAAAACAAATTAATCAATTAATATTCAATTAAAACTAAAAAATATGAAGTGACTAATGAGGCCGGGCATTTCGATTTAAAAGTTTCAATTAACCCTAGCTCATGTTGTTCGATTGAGTTCTGTGAGATTTCAATTAATCTTCACATTTTGTTCTAACGTGTGTCCTTATTCGATTGAGGGTTGTTATAGGATGGAGTTCTGTTGTTATCACGCTTTGTTTGATTGAGGTATGTTGTTGTAACGTTTGTTTAAACGTGATAATAACAAAACTCAATCAAACAAAATATGACAACAATAGATCTCAATCGAACAACGGTACACGTTCGATCAAAACGTGAAGATCAATTGAAATTCCACAACACATCTCAATCGAACAGTATGAGTTAGAGTTAATTGAAACTTTTAAATCAAAACGCCTTGTCTCACTAGTTGCTTCATATGTTTTTAGTTTTGATCAAATATTAGTTGATTAATTTGTTATAATTGGATAATTAGGGTGTTAAAAAATACTAAAATACCCTCATATTTAACGGAGATCTTAACGGAGTTAGTGAAGTTGATGAAAATGATAACATTTAATAAACTACGATTACTGAAGTGGCAAAAAAAAATTTGGATTAAAATGGCAAATTCAACAAAACGTCAGGGATAAAAATGACATTTTACTCTTTATTATATGTTATAGATTGACTTATAAATCTTTTTGGCCGGATAATTAAAAATTTAATTTCACTTGTGAAATTACCAGATACTTTATAAATTCGGAAATTTTAGGCGCACCGCCTTTTCCTGGAGAAAACCGACCCAAGCGTTCACGGTTAGGTCTCCCCGTGACCGCTTGGTCAGGTGTGAGACCTAACTGTCACGGTTTGCCCTAACCGTGACAGTTATGTCTGGGGATCCGTAGTCAATGATTGGGTATGTAATCTTGAAAACAATGACAGGCGATGGTCTTTTTTAATTTTCACACGGGACACCTCGAATGTTTTACAAATTTCAATCTCCTGGCCGCGCACGAGGTCACAAACATATCCAACAAGTGTGTGCAACGTATTGTTGGTCCCTGTGAGGTAACTCTTGAAGTTGGCATGTTGGCCCTCAACCCGATTAGTTGTAAATTCACCAAAGTTAAGGCGGTCGTACATCCAACAAGTAACAATTTTCTCTTTGTACGGCACCAACCAATTATTTCAAATATATTCCCATACCTCTGAAAGAAAATAACAAATTTTAGAAAATGAACAAATAAATTGTTAGAGTAAAAATAAATATGAAATTCTTACCACTTTTACCATCTTCATTTAATCTTTCTTCCATCTTCCTGCAATTGTAATCGTACATTGCCTCTGTGGGAGACGAACACAAGGTCTTCCACCAGTATGAAAAATCCTTCCACATGTCGGTTTTGAAAAGGATATTCCACCATCTTTTGATATTCTCCCGAACGTGCCACCTGCATAGGTTTTTAGTAGCACTCGGGAACACTGTGTCACACGCACTCATCAGGGCCAGGTCCCTGTCTGTGACAATAACGCGGGGCTCCACACACCCATCGAGCATATCTCTGATCTGCTCCAGTACCCATGTGAAGTTGTCTTGCCGTTCCCCCGATATAAATGCATGCGCGATACAAAACGACATCAACGTCGACGTAACGCCAATAACCTGAACAAACGGAATGTTATACATGTTGGTCTTGTACGTCGTGTCTATCAACATCACGTGCGGGAATGCACGCCACATTTTATACGAAGTAGGATGACAAAAGAAAACATCTTCCACGGCCTTAGTAGTTGCATTCGTTCGTGTTTCATACACGAACTCTTTAGATTGTAGCAGGTTTTCAAGTTCCTGCATTGGTGTGATGGCTTCTCTCCCCTCAGCCCTAAAATTTGACGTCAGATTGTATATGTCTTGAACAACACAGACGCTGTGGGGAAACTGCTCCCTTACGGCTGAATGGATATGTCGTGGCCGCACGTCCTGCCTGTGTAATTTCTCGACAAGATCAATTTCTTCGGCGGTCATCTTCCTAAGATGCGTGTGGCCCTCCTCGTACACAACAGGATCGTGGTTGTGCGTCTCGTTTCTCACCTCTAACATCCAACTGTCACTCTTTCCTACGTACTTCCCTACGAGTTTAAAGGGACATCCTTTCTTTATGCTCCCAGTACGTCTACTTGTGCCAGTAAATTTAGGTTCACCACTACGATTGCATATTAGTTCCACATCCTTTTTTCGTGACCGACCCACCACAATGACACACCCATGCTCGCGTCCTCTCGTTTAGCCCGCTTCTCCAAGTCCTCACGAGAATCAAAATACTGAAAAAATGATAAAGCTAGACATAAAAAAACAATATATAAAACAAATAAAAAAATAAAATAAACAAAAGAATAAAAACTCTTCGTACTTGATTGGTTTTATAAGAAACCGTAGCCTTTCTTATCCGATCCTCATCCCTATCATGCTCCGCGGTGTCCCCATGGTTTTCTTTGAGGTGAACCGAACCGTCACTCTCATATGTGTCATTCCCATTAAAAGTATCCGACACATGTGTAATTTCTAGTTCTGACTGGTACGGGGGATGTCCGTAATCCAGCTCTGTTTGTGAGTGGTACGTGTTCGGGGCATGCCCGTAAGAATTGAAAGGAGGATATCTGTACCCTTCACCGTAACATTTCGGTCCAAATAAAGAGTTGTACGCCTCTTGAGCAAATGTGTTCGACGGGTTGGTTTCCTCCTCCCCCCACGGAGGGTGACTCCCGTATACGTAATATTCCTAAAAACGATAATGGTTAGATATTTCAAATAATAAGTTATAATAAAACATATACTAGTTCAACCTGGTTCGAATCTTCGATATATGGCACCTCATTCAAATCTGGAAGCTTCGGCTTTTGATAATGATCTCCCGAACCCGACATTGTTTTCGAATTAACGCGTTTTTGGAATGACGAAGGCTGAAAAATCTCGAGTGTTGGATGAATGAAAGCTCAAAATCCAAGGTCGATTAAAAACTGAAAATTTGGATTATGAAATTGCGAAACAGAAGTTTAGAAATGGATATGCCGATTGTTCGAAGTGGAAAGGTATTTAAGGTCAAATTCTGGTGCACAAACCGTCACGGTTTGGCCTCCACGTGACGGTTTGTGCCGCGAATCCCGGCCTTTTGTCAAAATCACATCTACGTCGTACCTTAAACTGAGAGCTCGTACCTTAGAGGTCACGGTTTGGCCTCCACGTGATGGTTTGGTGACCGCTTTTCAACTTTACCAGCCATTTTGTCGTTTTGTTGTCACGAGGTCACGGGGACTACCACCCCAAACCGTGACAGCAAGCCCATGCGGTCACGGGGACTACTACACCAAACCGTGACAGCAAGCCCATGCGGTCACGGTTAGGTGCCAAAATGTGACCGTAGACATAACCGTGACCGTTTGAAATGGCCTACCCCCAAAAACCCATGCGGTGTCCCCATTAGGACCCTATAAATTAGCCTTAGATCAACACTCAATCGATTCATATTAAATGCAACTGTCACAAATTAATCAATTACCATGATGCTAGAATACAAAATCTAAATATTTGAGAAATTAAATAATCTAAAATAGATTAAAAGGCAGTGATGTCAAAATCATAATTGAAGGCTAGAAAGTAATACGTTTTGTTATCATTATTTTAAAATTTAAGCATAGTATATGTTCATTATTAAAATTTTTAAATTTTAAATATTTTTCATTAAACAATAACTTATGAATAAAAAAATTATTTTCATATAGATTATTTTTAATCATTATAAAATCTTATGTTCCATACGTTGGTTGTATTTAATATCTTGAAATTACAAAAAAAATATTTTAAGTACAAAGTTAAGTATTAAAATTTTTAAGAATAGATATAATAAATAATTAAATTACATTAAAATGTACATTTCATCCATAAATATATTTCACCTTTCTTGTGAACATTAACTTCTTTAAAAGTCAAATTACTTTTACTATAACTGTGCGGTTATATTTCTTTATGTCAAATTCATTCGAATAGATAAAAGATTTATAGTTTTTTTTTTGTGAAATAGATTCATAAAACAATGTGAGTAAACAAAAAGCAATAATTTTATCTTTAAGTCCCTAACTCATCTTTTTAAATTATTCATTCAAAAATATAAAAATGATTTTAATCATATTTATATCAATTCTTTTAGATAATATCTAAATCCAAAAATTACTACGGTATCAACTTTTTAATATATTTTATTCATAGATCATTGAATTTTATTTTCTAAAATAATTTCCCAATTTATGATATACACTGCTATAATTTATCGTATACTTTTGATTATATATTGTCTTTAACTTAAATATAAATATTAATCTTTAGTTTTAATTTAAATGAATGACAATATATTGTATTTTTGTTGTAAAAGTGTGTTATTTTCGAAATGGGTACTTGTTTAATATATACAAAAATTTTAAGATAATTTAAACATTAAAAAGTTCACGTATAACCAGTAACTCAATACACTTATTTGATATCAAATTTTACTATGCGAATAATTTATCACTTGAATTTTATCAATTTCAAGTATGAAAACTATTTAAAATGTTAATTATGGTTTGTTGATTGTTTTTAAAATGATTGATAAAAGCATTTTTTAAATTAAAAATCATAGCATCAAAGGTCAGTTTTTTAGTCCGATTGAATGGAGTAAAGGACAGTTACAAAAAAGCAATTATGAAGATTGTACATTTTTTTAATTACATAAACAATAAATAAGGGTCCTAATAGGGACACCGCAGGGGTTTTTGGGGGTAGGTCGGGCCAAACAGTCACGGTTAGGGCTTGCGGTCACGTTTTGATACCTAACCGTGACCGCAAGGTCTTGCGGTCACAGTTTCTATGTCTGTCTTCCGACACCTCCTGACAACAAAACGACAAATGGGCTGGTAAAGTTGAAAACCGGTCACCAAACCGTCACGGTTTGGCCTAACCGTGACCTATAGGGTACGAGGTTCAGTTTAAGGTACGAGGTAGACAGTGATGTTGACAAAAGGGCCAGGATTCGCGCCACGAACCGTCACGTGGAGGCCAAACCGTGACGGTTTGTGCACCAGATTTCCATCTTAAATACCTTGCAGCTTTCAACAATCTATATTTCATCCAACACTCGAAATTTTTTCATCATAAATAGCTTTGAGCTTTCATTCATCCAACACTCGAGATTTTTCAGCCTTCGTCATTCCAAAAACACGTTAATTCGAAAACATTGTCGGGTTTGGGAGATCATTATCAAAAGCCGAAGCTTTCAGATTTGAATGAGGTGCCACATATCGAAGATTCGAACCAGGTTGAACTAGTATATGTTTTATTATAACTTATTATTTGAAATATCTAACCATTATCTTTTTTTAGGAATATTACGTATACGGGATTCACCCTCCGTGGGGGGAGGAGGAAACCAACCCGTCGAACACATTTGCTCAAGAGGCGTACAACTCTTTATTTGGACCGACAGGTTACGGTGAAGGGTACAGATATCCCCTTTGCAATTCTTACGGGCATGCCCTGAACACGTACCACTCACAAACAGAGCTGGATAACGGACATCCCCGTACCAGTCAGAACTAGAAATTACACATGTGTCGGATACTTTTAATGGGAATGACACAGATGAGACTGACGGTTCGGTTCACCTCAAAGAAAACCATGGGGACACCGCGGAGCATGATGGGGATGAGGATCGGATAAGAAAGGCTACGGTTTCTTATAAAACCGATAAAGTATGAAGAGTTTTTATTCTTTTGTTTATTTTATTTTTTATTTGTTTATATATTGTTTTTTATGTATAGCTTTATTATTTTTTCAGTATTTTGATTCTCGTGAGGACTTGGAGAAGTGGGCTAAAATGAGAGGACGCGAGCATGGGTGCGTCATTGTGGTGGGTCGGTTACGAAAAAGGATGTGGAACTATTATGCAATCGTAGTGGTGAACCTAAATTCACTGGCACAAGTAGACGTACTGGGAGCATAAAGAAAGGATGTCCCTTTAAACTCGTAGGGAAGTACGTAGAAAAGAGTGACAGTTGGATGTTAGAGGTGAGAAACGAGACGCACAACCACGATCATGTTGTGTACGAGAATGGCCACGCGCATCTTAGGAAGATGACCGCCGAAGAAATTGCTCTTGTCGAGAAGTTACACAGGCAGCACGTGCGGCCACAACATATCCATTCAGCCGTAAGGGAGCACTTTCCCCACAACGTCTGTGTTGTTCAAGACATATACAATCTGACGTCGAAGTTTAGGGTTGAGGGGAGAAAAGGCATGACACCAATGCAGTAACTTGAAAACCTGCTACAATCTAAAGAGTTCGTGTATGAAACACGAACGAATGCAACTACTGAGGCCGTGGAAGATGTTTTCTTTTATCATCCTACTTCGTATAAAATGTGGTGCGCATTCCCGCATGTGATGTTGATAGACACGACGTACAAGACCAAAATGTACAACATTCCGTTTGTTCAGGTTATTGGCGTTACGTCGACGTCGAAGTCGTTTTGTATTGCGCATGCATTTATATCGAGGGAACGGCAGGACAACTTCACATGGGTACTGGAGCGGATCAGAGATATGCTCGATGGGTGTGTGGAGCCCCACATTATTGTCACAGACAAGGACCTGGCCTTGATGAGCGCGTGTGACACAGTGTTCCCGAGTGCTACTAAAAACCTATGCAGGTGGCACGTTAGGGAGAATATCAAAAGACGGTGGAATATCCTTTTCAAAACCGACATGTGGAAGGATTTTTCATACTGGTGGAAGACCTTGTGTTCGTCTCCCACAGAGGGATGGAAGAAAAGTTAAATGAATATGGTAAACATGGTAATAATTTCATAGTTATTTTTACTCTAATAATTTATTTGTTCATTTTATAAAATTTTTTATTTCTTTCAGAGGTATGGGAATATATTTGGAATAATTGGTTGGTGCCGTACAAAGAGAAATTGTTACTTGTTGGATGTACGACCGCCTTAACTTTGGTGAATTTACAACTAATAGGGTTGAGGGCCAACATGCCAACTTCAAGAGTTACCTCACAGGGACCAATAATACCTTGCACACACTTGTCGGATATGTTTGTGACCTCGTGCACGGCCAGGAGATTGAAATTTGTAAAACATTCGAGGTGTCCCGTGTGAAGATTAAAAAAGAGCATCGACTGTCATTGTTTTCAAAATTTCATTATAAAGTATCCATTTTTTTGCCTTAGCCTCCTTGAATCAGAGTTGACGAAAATGGAAATGATTCAGGAGTCTCGGGGTTCATGTGGACACCAGTTGTTCACGTCCATGGGCTTGCCATGTGCTTGTCGTTTGGAGATATACATCCGAGAAGGTTATATTTTTCTTAATACATTTTTTTATTGTTGTCACACGATTGCATATTTTTCACTAATAATTTAATCTTTAAATCCAGTCACAAGTATTCCACTCGATGCGGTAAATCCACACTGGAGGAAGCTTGATTTCGAGCTAGCGTACGTCGCGCCGCCTGAACCCGACTACGATGTGAAATTTGATGACTTGAAACTAAAGGTTATGTCGTCTCCCAATCCTCAAGTAAAGAAAAAATTATTTAACAAAGTATTTGACTCTTTGTTTAAGAGCAAGTCAAAGCTTAAAGAACCTGAGGTGCGTCATGACCAACGTGGTCGTCCAAATATTAATGAGCAACAAAGAAGAGCGGACTCCAATACATCACAGTATGAGGCTGCTAGACACAGCTCCTATACTTCCTCATAACAAACTATGCCTGACCCAGCGAGGCATAGCTCATATACCCATCAGTTTAAAATGCCCAATGACAGTTCTAATCAGGCAAAGGCTGCTTCAAATGTACCGATTACGGTAGCTGCCCTAGGGTTTCCTTTAATATTGAAACCAAAGGACGTGATAAAAGTTATGAAGTTTAAGTATCAGCTGCCCCAATGGATTCACCGGTACGTTTCGACTATAAAAGATGTGCGGCCTGATGGTAACTGTGGTTTTCAGGCGATCGCGGTGGCTTTAGGGAAAAAGCAAAATGAATGGGAATGGGTTAGGCGTCAAATGTTGTCGGAGATGGACAGAAACATGTGGTATTGGTGGAGCAATTTGAACCGCGAGATGCCCGGCTATTTTGATTCTGTTCGTAATAGCTTAAATTGGTTTGGCACGACTCAACCCGCACCCGATAACCATTGGCTAACTTTTCCGGCCCATGGACTCGTAATTGCGGAAACATTCAGTTGTATTGTGCATCTTATTTCTTTATTTGGCAGCCAGACATGGTTCCCGCTGAGAACAGCCCCAGAGCCATTATTCACCTATCTAGTTGTCGTACTTGCTCATATTAACCAAGATCACTTTCTTTACATAGAATTGGAAGGGGATTACCCAATGCCCAGTATCAGCTATCATTGGTCGAGATTTGCATATCAACAAGCACTAGAATGGCAAAATATGTATGATGATCGTATAAATAATTACGTTAGAATAACGGATCGTCAAAGAGGCACCAATGCCTCATGTAAGTTATCATTCTCCGATACTTTATCATACTAATGAAGATCCCTTTATTTGATGATGATGATGATGATGATGATGATAAAAATAATAGTACAAAGAATAAAAATAATAGAAATAATAATAATATTAATAATAATACTACAAATAATAGTAATAATAATAATAATAATAGTAATAAAATAATAATAATAATAATAATGATAATAGTAATAATAATAGTAATAATAATTGTAATAATAGAAATAATAATAATAATAATAATAATAATAGTACTAATAATAATAATAATAATAATAAAAATAGTAATAATAATAATAATAATAATAAAAATAATAATAACAACGACAATAATAATAATAATAATAATAATAATAATAATAATAATAATAATAATAATAATAATAATAATAATAATAGAAATAATAATAATAATAGAAACAATAGTAACAATAAAAACCTAAATGTCACGGTTTGCCTTAAAGGTCACGGTTAGGCGCCCAAAAGGTGACAGTTAGGCCTAACCGTCACGGTTAGGGTTTTGATAAAAGCTTGATGACACTTTTTGTCATCAAACTGTCACAGCTGAACTAAGAGGTCACGGTTTGGGCAAACCATGACCTTTTGGTCCAGTTTAGTTTAAAAGAATTTGTTTTCAGTAGTTTTCAGCGAACCACTCCCGTCCCTACCGGTTAAGACGGTAAGGCAACATGGGAGTGGTGTGGGCTCGAAACCCACTTCCACCGGTTCATGGAGGTATTTTTTATAAAAAATTTTACTTAGCAAAATTTTAAAAAATTAGGCAAAAGGTCACGGTTTGGGCGAACCGTGACCTTTTGCCTAATTTTTTAAAATTTTGCTAAGTAAAATTTTTTATAAAAAATACTTTATAAAAAATTTTGCCTAATTTTTTAAAATTTTGCTAAGTAAAAATTTCTTAACCTGTCCCTACCGGTTAAGACGGTAAGGCAACAGGGGAGTGGTGTGGGCTCGAACCCACTTCCACCGGTTCATGGAGGTATTTTTTATAAAAAATTTTACTTAGCAAAATTTTAAAAAATTAGGCAAAAGGTCACGGTTTGGGCGAACCGTGACCTTTTGCCTAATTTTTTAAAATTTTGCTAAGTAAAAATTTTTATAAAAATTACCTCCATGAACTGGTGGAAGTGGGTTTCGAGCCCACACCACTCCCCTGTTGCCTTACCGTCTTAACCGGTCGGGAACAGAGTGGTTCGCTGAAAGGTATAGAAAACAAATTCTTTTAAACTAAACTAGACCAAAAGGTCACGGTTTGGGCAAACCGTGACCCCTTTGTTCACATGTGGCGTTGTGGAATGAAGCTGTCACAGTTTGTTGACACAAAGTGTCACTTGGTGTCCTAACCGTCACACCTTGTTGACAAAAGATGTCACGGTTTGGTCTAACCGTGACCTTTTGGGGTTCCCTAAACCCACACATTAACCGTTTATGATCATTTACGTACATCAAATCGGATATTTTTTTCATGAACATGCACACACATCAACATATATATACAATAAGAACAAATACACTTCGTAAACGTACATGCAAACATGCGTACGTGAACAAACCGTGACGTTTTAATGATAACTTAAACAATCTTATTAGGAACAAATCAATATATATACACCTTATATTTTGTAAACCACTGTTCAAACATACATAATAAATTCTAATAATAATAACAATAATGATAAATAATAATAATAACAATAATAATAATAATATACTCTAATATAAATAAAAAGTTTAATAGTAATAATTTTAAAGTTAATAATAATAATAATAATAGTATTATTTTGTGTATCCAGAAACTACAAAATAAATTCCAATAATAATAACAATAATGATAAATAATAATAATAACAATAATAATATTAATATACTCTAATATAAATAAAAAGTTTAATAGTAATAATTTTAAAGTTAATAATAATAATAATAATAGTATTATTTTATGTATCCAGAAACTACAAAATAAACTCTAATAATAATAACAATAATGATAAATAATAATAATAACAATAATAATAATAATACACTCTAATATAAATAAAAAGTTTAATAGTAATAATTTTAAAGTTAATAATAATAATAATAATAATAATAGTATAATTTTGTGTATTCAGAAACTAAAAGGTTACGGTTAATAATAATAATAATAATAATAATAATAATAATAATTGTTGGACCCTGAAAGGATCATACATGCCAATTCAAGAGGTGGATGGTTGTTCTGCTGGAAATCTCCCCAAGTCCAAGAAGAAATGCGGATCAAGAAGTTACTACAACAAGATGAAAATAATACAAGTGTCGGCTATCCGCATTTGTTAATGCGGATGCACAAGAACAAATGCTGACAAGTATTTGTTCATCCGCATTAACTAATGCGGACAACCGACAAATGCGGACAAGACTTTTGTTCATCCGCATTAACCAATGCGGATGTTCAGTAACAAATGCGCTCAGTGTTTGTTCATCCGCATTTGTCAATGCTGATGACCAAACACCTATGCCGAAGATAGAAGACTAATGCTGATGAAGACTTACTCATCCGCATTAACAAATGCGGATGACTAAGAACAAATGCGTACGAAGACAAACTATTCTGTACAGTTAGGGTAGTTTAGTCATTTTGTACAAGCTGTAAGTCAGCCTATAAATAGATCAGAAACCTCGTATGTGAGGTGATTTTTGAGACTTTAGACTTTGTAACTCAAAACTCCTGACTTTTGACACCTCTTATTCTGTGTTTCATCAGAGGTTGTCTTGCATTGTTACTGTAGCTTGCTAAACCCTAGCATTTACTTTGTAACAGTTCAGATAATCAATACAAGTGCATTTATGAGTATTTCAAGTGTTAAATGTTCATTGATTGTTTGATTCCGCCTCTCAATCATTGACTCAATCAACATATTCGATCCTTGTTGATTCACATCAACAGAGAATATCATTCTCAAACCCAGTCAATTGGTATCAAAGCGTTGGCTCTCGGTTATTACCCAGATCCGCTCAGATCTGTGTTTAACCCGATTGATCTGTTGCTTGAGTTGCTGCTTAGAGATTTCGAACATCTCTTCTCAGTATTCTAACCAAATACTCTCAGATCTACTCAACTGCTACTGTTCATCCAAAGTTGTTCTTCGAACGAAAACAGTTTCAGGTTGCACTTTCATTAAAACAAGAACATCTAAAGTCAAGACTCAGAATAGTCTCACTGAAATACAAACATTCTCAGCAGATCCTTTGTTACAGTACTAAGTTTGGACTATTTGGACGAATCAAACATAAAATCAGTTGAAACCAGATCTAAGCAAGTTAAAACAAAAAGTTAACCATGGACTCACATAACTATTCTGAACTTGGGCATGCTTCAAAACCACCCATGCTCAAGCATAAATCTGAATATAAACAATGGAAAATCAGATTCATGAATTATGTTACAGGTGTTGATCCTGATTATTGGATCTCTATTTGCAAAGGCCCATACATCCCTGTTACATTATCTGCAGATCAAGCTGCTTTATACAAGACTGCAAGAATCCCTATTGAAGACCTTACTCTTGATGACGATGATTACAAGAAGATCAAGATTGACCTCAAAGCTTACTCCATACTCACTCAAGCACTCAAAATGGATGTGCTCAAGAGATTGGAAAAGTATGGCACTGCAAAAGCAGTATGGGATGCCCTGAAAATCATGTGTGAAGGAAGCAGTGAAGTGGCTGAAATCAACAAAGACAAGCTTGTGAATCAGTATGAGACATTCCATCACTCAAAAGGGGAGTCTATCTCTAAACAGTTGCATAGATTTGTGCAATTGGTGAATGATCTAGAGATTATGGGAGTCACCTACAAGTCAAAGGAGTTAAACAAGAAGATGTTACATAGCCTTCCAGAAACATGGAAACAAAATGTAACAATGCTAAAGAACACTCTTGATCTAGAGAGCACAACTCTAGATATTATGATTGCCAAGATCGAAGCTTTGGAACTAGATGAGAGAAGCAGAAACCTTGGAGGACCCAAAGTTGTGGAGGCTTACAAGTTTCCAACTGATTCTCACTCTGTTGAGAATGCCTTCATCACTGAAGAAGATGACTTTCTCTCATCAAGGGATCAATCTAAACCCACTGGATTCATAGCAGCTCAACCTCCAAGCAGGCCATCAACCTCATCCCCACCTGCTTCAACACCAACCCCTGATGATCCAAAATCTGAAGAACAAAAAGCAACCTACAATGCTTTTGTTGCAAGCTTTGAAGCCTATTTAGGAGGAAGACTCACATCTGCACATCTGATACAAGAAGACTTAGAAGAAATGGATCCAGATGATGTAGAGGAAATGGATTTGCAATGGCAAATGGCAATGATAGCTATGAGAGCTAAGAAATTTTTCAGAAAAGGTAAAAAGCTTCACCTGAATGAAAACACCAAGCTTGGATACGATAAATCAAAAGTGAAGTGTTTTAACTGTGGTATGACTGGCCATTTCTCAAGAGAATGTACTGCTCCTAGAAGAAACCACAATGCTCAAAGGGTTCCACAAAACCAGTCATCATCACAGCCATCTGCAAGCTTTCACTCCAACAGTTATAACCAACAATATCATCATCAGCAACAATCACAACAGACTCAACCTCAACTGACCAATCAAGCTTATGGAAGCAATCAGCCATCAGCTAATGCTCTTGTTATCAGGCAGGATGGAGTATGTGACTGGAGCATGTATGCAGAGGAAGTGAAGCCTCAATTTCAAAATCATGCACTCATGGCTCACATCAATGATGGACCTTCTCCCATGCCCACTGAGGTAAAAACTAACCTTTGTAGTGATAAATGCATTCATGAAGTACAAGGTTATAGAGAGCACAATCATAAACTAGCTGATAAAATAAAAGAAGAAAAGGTTAAATCTGAGATGCTTAAGAGAGAAATTAAAGGCTTTGAAATTAAAATTAAGTCTCTCATCTCAGACATTGAGAAATTGCATGGTGAAAAGTACTCTCTTGCAGCTGAGAATGAGCAACTGACTGAAAAGTTAGCTCAATCTAAAACTGAACTCAATCTTACTGAGTTGAAACTAGAAAAGTTTCAACAGTCATCAGTTAAGCTGCAAGAAATGCTTGACTCACAAAAGGATCCCAAAGACATGTCAGGTATTGGATACAACTCGTGTCCACCACCATACAATGATAACTATACTGTCATGCCTGAATCTGTTTCACTCCAACAAGAAAATGAGCCTAACACTATTGAACCTAAAACAATGGTAAATCAAGTCACCAATCCTCAAAACAGACCCAGTGCTTACATTGAAACAAATGAGGATAAAATCAAGTTAGGACATCCCATTAAAATTAAGGAGTGCTCAGACAAGACAGTAAGTGTGAATAGAACAACTAGCCCCACCAAGGCTGTTGTTCCTTTTGTGAAATTCATCCCTGCAGTTTCAAGGGAAAAGAATATAACAACTAATAAGGTGAATCTAACTGCTGAAAGCAGATCTGACAGTGAGACAAACTCTCCAAAAAATTCAAGCAAGTCAGAAAACGATTCCCCTTCCATTAAAAGAAAAGTTGTTCGAGTCACAAAAACTAGAATTCACTCAGACCCACAAACTTCAAAATCAAAGCAAGGGTTGGCTTTGATATTTTTAACAAAGAGCATGTTAATCAACTTGAAAAAGAATGTAGACAACAATTGAGAAAGCGAGGTCAGCCTAAGAAAAGAAGAGTCAGTAGTGTTGTGAAACAATCTACCAACAAGGCTGATCAGGCATTCTCATCAAAACCTCGGAATGAATCAAATTCAAAATCTGTCAAAGCTACTAAATCCTCAACACCGGGATCAGTGGCTAGAAACAAGCACATGCGTTGTGATGTGTGTGATAGGTCTAATCACAGAACAGACAAATGCTTTTATAATCAATACTGTTCCATCTGTGACATGAACAATCACACCACCAAGAACTGTTATTTCAACAAATACTGTTCTGTCTGCAATATGACAAATCACAACACGTCTGACTGTTTCTTCAATCAAAAGGGAAAGAGGATACCCCAAAACAAGCCTATCTCACCAATCATGTTGATAAACATAAAATCAATGGTCATTCTCATCACAGAGTTTCCAAATCTGATGATGACATGAAAAATCTGAAAATGTCAAACAGAAGTCAAAGATATAGAAATCAAGTGGTCAGACAAACTAATGATTTTCTCAATCCAAGAAACAAGTTTGATAATAAAAAACGAATCCAGTTTCTGAAAAGAAACAGGGATCAAAGGTTTGAATACTCATCTGATTCCTCAGTTGATATAACAAACCAATCAAGTTTCAGAAATACATCAAGCATGATCCCACCACCAAAGCCCCAGTTTAGAGGAAAATACCAACAGGTTACTATCATGGATAGAAACGGTAAGCCCAAGACCATCATGGCTTGGGTTTCACATTCTAACTAGTTCTTTCTGTGCTTGTAGGGTCATTCACACAGGTCCAACAGTATATGGTATGTGGACAGTGGATGTTCCCGACACATGACTGGAGACCGTTCCCTCCTTCATGATTTTAAGCACATTCAAGGAACGACAGTGGCATTTGGAGGAGATTCACAAGGAGGTAGAATTACAGGTGAAGGATCTGTGACAAATGGAATGCTGAGCTTTGACAGAGTGAATTACTGCGAACAACTAAACTTCAATCTTCTCAGCGTGTCTCAGATCTGTGACAAGAAATATTCCACTCACTTCACAGACACTCATTGCTACATTCTGAGACCAGGATTTCTTATTCCTGAAGAATGGGTTGTCTTGAAAACACCCAGAAAGAATAACACTTATGTCATAAACCTCAACTCAACTTCACCAAAAGAAGAAACATGTCTTCTGTCAAAAGCATCTTTTGATGAATCACAACTTTGGCACAGACGACTGGGACATACAAATTTCAAAAACATGAACAGACTGGTTAAAGGAAATCATGTTTTTGGTTTACCTCAAAAAGAATTTCATTTCATTGACCACTGTTCTGCATGTCTCAAAGGAAAACAACACAAGTCGTCTCACAAACTAAAGTTGGTGAACACCAACAATACTCCATTGAAACTACTTCATATGGATCTCTTTGGTCCAACTCATGTTATGAGTATGGGAAAGAAACAATATTGTTTGGTGATCATAGATGACTTTTCTAGATTCACATGGGTCTTCTTCTTACTTCATAAAAATGAAACGTTCCAATTAATAAAAGATTTAATCACAAAAATTGAAAATCAACTTGATCTTAAAGTCAAAACAATCAGGAGTGATAATGGGACAGAATTTAAAAATGAAGATATGAGTTCATTTTGTGCAATCAAAGGCATAGCTCATCAATTTAGTGCAGCTAGAACTCCTCAACAAAATGGGGTAGCTGAAAGAAGGAACAGAACACTAATTGAAGCAGCACGCACCATGCTAGCAGATGCTAAACTGCCAATCACCTTCTGGGCGGAAGCAGTTAACACATCTTGCTTTGTACAAAATAGAACCTTACTTGTCAAAGAAAGTAACAAGACTCCATATGAACTCATTTTTCAAAGAAAACCATTTATTGGATTTTTCAAGTCATTTGGTTGTCCAGTCTCAATATTAAACACCCGGGATCATTTGGGAAAGTTCTCATCTAAGTCTGATGAAGGATTCTTTGTAGGATACTCATCTGTATCAAAGGCTTACAGAGTGTTTAATCCCAGATTAAACATTATTGATGAATCAACGAATGTTCAATTCAAAGAACATTCATTTCCCAAAGCAGCTAATGGTCCTGATTGGTTATTTGATATTGACTCATTCACTAAGTCTTTTGACCAATTTCACATGTCTGATGCAGGAAATCCACAACCAGCTGTACATTCATCATTATCAGAAAGAAGGAGTGATTTTCCAATGATTCCTCCAACTTCTTCTGAGCAACTAAATGAAGAAGTTCCTTTACAAGCTGATCCTATCAGACACTCTGTTCAACATCAAAGTGCTTCAATTGAGGATGGTCCAAGTACAACACCCTCTCCATCAGAGATGCCATCTATTGAAACAACTACTCAAGAAGAAGTTACCACCCAAACTCGTGTCATCCCTCCTGTTGATACTGAAAGAACTTCAACTGATGGAAGTAATCAACCCACTGATGATACTGAAGCAAGAACTGCAACACAATTTGATTTCTTCCACAACTCCCCAACAGTACAAGAAGAAGTTGCCTCGCACCAAGATGAACTGAATGTCTCCAATCTTGATGTAACCATTGCTGGTGACTCAATTCCAACCACAAGAATACACAAGAATCATCCTGTTGACGACATCATTGGTGAACTAAATGAAAGGGTGACTAGGAGCAAATCAAGCATTGCCAACATTTGCTTGTTCTCATGCTTTTTATGTCAAACAGTACCCAAAAATATCAAAGAGGCTCTTCAAGACAACAGTTGGATTGAAGCAATGCAGGAAGAATTGCTGCAATTCAAGAAACAAGAAGTATGGCAACTGGTAGATCTTCCCGAAGGACAATATCCTATCGGTACCAGATGGTTGTACAGAAACAAAACTGATGACAGGGGAATTGTCATTAGAAATAAAGCTAGACTAGTAGCTCAGGGGTACACACAAGAAGAAGGAATCGATTATGATGAAGTTTTTGCCCCTGTAGCCAGACTAGAAGCCATTAGAATCTTTCTGGCATATTCTGCATCCATGAAATTCACTGTTTATCAAATGGATGTGAAGTGTGCTTTCTTGTATGGAAAGATTTCTGAAGAGGTCTATGTGAGTCAACCTCCTGGCTTTGAAGATCCAGAATATCCACACAGGGTATACAAGCTAGACAAAGCCCTGTACGGTCTTCACCAAGCTCCAAGGAAATGGTATGAGACTCTTTCATCATTCCTTCTTAATAATGGATATGAGAGAGGAAAAATTGATCAGACTCTCTTCAGAAAAAGAAAAGGAAAGGATATGCTGCTGGTTCAGATATATGTGGATGATATCATCTTTGGCTCAACAAACCAGACTCTGTGCAAAGACTTTGAAGATCTCATGCATTCAAAATTCCAAATGAGTGCTATGGGAGAACTCAATTTCTTTCTTGGAGTACAAGTCCAACAGACAGCTGACGGAATCTTCATCAATCAATCAAAATATGTGGAAACAATGCTGAAGAAATTCAAGTTTGCTGACTGTCAGTCCATCAGAACTCCTGTGGATACCAAAGTGAAGATTGGACCAGATCCTGAAGGCAAATCAGTGGATCAGACTCACTATCGTTCTATGATAGGTTCACTAATGTATCTAACAGCCAGTAGGCCTGACATTATGTTTGGTGTTTGTGTGTGTGCCAGATATCAAGCAGATCCCAAGGAATCTCATGTAAATGCAGTCAAGAGGATATTCAGATATCTCAAGGGCAAGCCTGCTCTTGGATTATGGTATCCAAAGGAAGGAGATTTCAATCTCTATGCATATACTGACAGTGATTATGGGGGATGCAACTTCAACAGAAAATCCACTTCTGGCGGGTGTCAATTTCTTGGTCCCAGACTGGTATCCTGGCAGTGCAAAAAGCAAACCAATGTATCTGTCTCAACAGCAGAAGCTGAGTATATAGCAGCATCTGCATGCTGTTCTCAAGTTCTCTGGATTCAAAACCAGATGCTTGACTATGGTTTTAACTTTCTGCACACTCCAATTCATATTGACAACACAGCAGCCATGTTCATAACAAATAATCCAGTACAACACTCAAAAACTAAACACATTGAAATTAGATATCACTTTTTGAGAGACTGTGCTGAAAAAGGTTTAATCAAATTGATGCAAGTTCACACTGATCATCAATTAGCTGATTTATTTACTAAGGCATTTGATCCAACCAGATTTGAATTCCTAGTCCAATCTATTGGCATGATTAATCTTGAGTAAAATGAAAATCAACAAAAACATTCAACATTTCAAAAAATCAGATCAGGAAGTATACTATTTAACCTATGGGAAATGATATAATTACAGTCACTATATCATTCACTATGCTCATTTAGAAAACTCAAATGACTGACTTGACTTATTTGATATGTTGGTAGGCTCAACTTGAGAAAGAAACTACATGCAGTGATAAATTAAAGCCTGTCTTCAACTGTGATGCTGTCATCTCATAGTATGTGTAAGGCATGACTTATCTAAATGCGTGTGTGTGTAGCAACCTAAACACCCCAAGTAATGATGACTTATGAATCTCCTTTACTCACATCAGTTCCTCCTTTGTTTTGCTGAGCAAAGACCTGGAGTGACAAGCACATAGTGTTGATGTTACGATCCTAAAAGATTCCCAAAGTGGAACACATCCAATGTGGATGAATTTACATTCCAAAGAGAATGAAAGAAAAGAATCCTTAGAGATCACCTTCCAAAGTGAAGTTAAAAGAATCCCAATGTGGATCAAATTCATAAAAGGATCAAATAAAAGAATCCCAATGAGGATCAAGTAAATGAGATGTCATAACTTAAGTAACTTGGTCATGTAAGCTGTTGAAAGTTCTACCATGCATTACATGCAGACAGTTGACCTTGCCATGTTATTGAGTGTGAGGTACATGTTGAATACCTAATCAACTCAAAACATGATAAAATCACTGGCATCTAACTATTAATCAAGCATGAGTTTAAGAGGACAAACATACCTGCAATCAATAGGTTCATGATTATGTTTGGTTTATAAAAAATTGCTTGCATCTGTGAAAGGTATGATTGTTATGATCCCAAAGAAAGGTATAACTCAACTGCTTGTACTGATTACAACACAAAAATCAAAAAAAAAAAAAAAATTGTGTTCCCTTCAAAATTTTTCAAATCCTTAAAAGTTTCTATCTATTATGGATACAAACTTTAGGGGGAGAAATTTTAAAAATTTTGATCTTTCTGTACAAATGTTTCCTTTCTCAACAAAAAAAAAAAAACTGTGTTGGTGTAGAAGTTATATCATAATATCTCAACTGATGCAACAGATACATCCTCATGAACAAGTAAAGGAACAGTCAACAATGGGAAACTTGGTTCACAAATGATGAACAAGTAAATCCAAGCAAAAATTGACATCAGTCAAACTTCATAAGAAACAAGCAACAACAAATATCCACAATGTCAAAGACATCACTTCATAAAGCATCAGAGAAAATTCATCCAAAACCATTCAGAGCAAAAACATTAAGTTCAAAACTTAATGCGGGTAAGTGCATTGGTTAATGCGGGTGAAGGTAGCCCATGCATTCAACCAATGCAGGTAAAGGTTTTGTGAACTGAAACACAAGGTTCAAGTGCAAACTAATGCGGACAAATCTTTTGTTCATCCGTATTTGTTTTTCCTCAGCCGCATTTCTTTTGAATGGCTGAGAAAAACACTTAAACTTGATTGAACTCTTGTGTCACAATTAAAAATTAATGTGCTTACACTCTGTCATTTAGATCAAATTGAAGAAATGCGGATTGTATTTCACATTGCCGCATTTGCCAAAAATAAAAAAATGGAATTTGTTCTTCCGCATTTGCAACAGTGCGCAAATGCGGATAGACATCTAGAATTTGCAAGTACACAAATGCGGGTAGACCTTTCTCTTCCGCATTTGCAACAGTGCACAAATACGGGTAGACTTTTCTCTTCCGCATTTGCAACAGTGCACAAATACGGAGAGACATTTTCTCAACCGCATTTGACACAGTTGTGATTTAAAACTTAGCAAATTCTCAGAATCTTATTAAATGGTCTATATAAATCAAAATCAAAGGATCATTTAATACTTTTCAAATTCTGAGAGACTTAAAGTGAGACGAGTGCCACCCAAATACTGTTCATCTTCTTCAAATACTGTTCATCTTCACCATCGACATTCTGATTCTTAATCAAAAACTCTAAGTTTGCTTCTTCAAAATCAACTCCTCTTGATTCACGACTCAAGTAGTATCAAAGAAAGGTGAAAATTTGAATTGCGTGTAACCCTAACTGTCGAACTGTTACATCAAATCGAACTTAGTAACCTAGGTTATGAATCAGTTGTAAAAATAATCAAAATGCTCTTAAACCCTTGATAATTTCGACAAATGCTCACTGATTATTCAAGAAAACCTCAAGAAATTCAGTGTTTTCTTAACAATTACGTCTGTGCGTAGAGTGCAAATGTCGAAATCCAAATGGTGAAGTAAAGAGATAATATCAAAGAACAAAATGTGTTGTAAAATCAAGAAATGATGAACTCATTGAGATTAATTATGCACACACTTCTGATGATTCAAAATTACTCAGAATCTTTGCACATGAAACAACAATTTTGACCAATAAAAGTCAAACAGTGATGAACAAGTTCTTAGGTGTTATGCATTATTCTAATTCATATGCCTTGACTGCAGGACATAATGGCTAATCTCACATGGAGCAAACTCCATAATGTCAGCGGATTTCTAGACCCTGATGTAGCAGAAGCAGCTGACTTAAGAGATATGATTAGATTTCTTCTAACCACTAGAGTTGCATATGCCATGACTGTCAGACCCATCATTTATGAGACTCTCATTAGGTCTTTTTGGGGAACAGCCCAAGTTCTTGAAGTTAATGGTGTGAGGACTCTAACTGGAAGAATAACTGATGATCACACTCTAGATGTTACTGAGCAAACAGTGAGACAGTGTCTGCAGTTTGGAGATGATGCAAACACTCCTCTAGAGCTTGAAGATGATGAGATCATGAATTTCTTTGCAAACATTGGTTATGAGGGAGGATATGAAGGAAAGCAGATAGTAAAGGGATTGGTAGATCTGCAATGGAGGTTCTTAATTCACATGTTTCAACACTGCTTATCCAAGAGGAAAACTGGATGGAATGACATCCCAGTGACTACATCATCTGCCATATGTGCCTTATGCACCAACCAGCCATTCAACATGTCAGCATACATATTCAATGGACTGGTATCCAACATCCAAGAAGGCAGAAGACACATGTTTTTGATGTACCAAGATTCATTCAATGCTTCATCAATGAAGCATTTCCAGATATTGTGCCTACAGGACCAGTGATGGACATTCCTCACTATAATGCAAAGTCCTACAGGTATATCAAGAAGAGAGATCCTAGGAACTTCTACAGTGGAGCTTTCTTTCCTCTGCTGCCTTGGATGCAACAACAGATAGATCAAGAAGAAGAACATGTTCAAGAGGCTCCTGCTAATGAGCCTATTCATGAAGAAGCGCAAGCTGCTCAATTTCAACAACATGTTGATGAGCATGCTGCTACCACTGAAGAGAGACCAGGATCAGTGTCACCACAAGGTGATGTAGGTGGTGATCTTCACACTGATCCTTATGTTCATGAATCCGATATAGCCTCATCATCTATTCAACCTCCAATACCATCACCTCCCAGATCACAAATTCCTTCTCCTCAAACACAACACATAATATCTCCCCACATGTCTCTAGTTCACTCACCAATCACTCAACCCATCCATTCTCCCACTCACTATACACCTATCCCATCTCCACCTTCGGCTGCACCACAAGAGTTTGGTGATTCTACTAGCTCATCGGAAGAGTCCAAATCATCACCTGATGAGGAGGATCATACCATAAAGATGCCTGCACGGCAACCAACATCAGAGGCTGCTCCTTCAGAAAGTTATGCTGAATCAGGAGTAAACAAGCCTGATGAGAAGGATGAAATGATTTCTGCTCTACTTCAGAAAATTGCCAAGTTGGAGAAAATGCATAGTAGGAGATCAAATGTCCTACAAGATAGATTGTTGGAGCTGATGAGAAGGAAAAGGAATTAAAAGAAGTGAAAGATTCGTATGAAAAAGAAAGAAAAGTTAAAGATGAAGAGATCAAAGTTTTGAAAGTAGCTCTTCATAGTTCAAGAGAAGAAATTAGTGGTCATGTGGACACCTTGAACATCCAAACTATTGCCATGATGGATCAAGAAGAGATAATAGAAGAACAGTCCAGTATCATCCTTGACCTTGAAAAACAAGTAGAAGCTCTCAATAAAAGAGTCTCAGAGTTGGAAATGCTTGTGAGGTTAAAGCAAGAAGCTGAAAAAGATAAGGAAGATGAAGGAGATAAAAGCCATGACAAGAGGAAAAGAGATGATGACAAGAATGACAGTGACAAAGAGTCATCCAAAGACAGTGATGATGACTTACCTCCACACAAAAGGATGGAAATCTCCAAGGGTGAAAAGAAAGGAGAACCAAGTGGATCCAAACATGAATCATCAAGCAGGGAAATGATTAGTTATTCAAGTCAACCAGAAGAAGTTCACACTGAAGAGACTAATTTCAGTGAAATGATTAATGCTCTTGACATGTTCTCTGCTGAAGAATTTGTCATAGATGATGACTTCTGGGATTTCTTGATGAACCAAAGAATAGAGGCTGAGCCTTTTGTTGTTATACCTCAATCTCCTGTGCCAATTGAAAAGGAATTGAGTATGCAACTGGTGCCTGCTGTGTCACTTTCTGAAGAACAAAAAGAGCTGATTAAGAAGCTTTGTGAACAGCAAGTACTTGAAGAAGAATCAGCAGCTGCTGCAGTTCACAGTCCTGAAAAGGAACAATCTGAAGAACAGCCAAAGGAAGCTGAAATGGCTGAACCATCTTCTGAAGTTCAAACATACACCAGAAAAAGGAAATACTTATCTGAAAAGGCTAAGGGGAAAAGACCAATAGAAGAAGAACCTCAAATGAAAAAGCAAAAAGATGACCCCAGAAGCCTAGCAGCCATTGCTGGATTCTTAGAAGAACATGAACAAGCCGAGTCATTGATGAAGAAAAAGGGTGAGATGATTGATTTAGAAGAAGGTGAAATTCCAGGTGGATTCATGGTTGATAAGCCAGTGATCAGTAAAATCCCTGTGAATGAAGAACCTTATGTTTCTGAAAAGATTGAAAAGGCCAAGTCTGATGATTTGATGAAAAAGGCCGTATTTCTAATTGACCATGGTTATGACCCTGATGAAGTCTTTGGGATGAATTATGAAAGGATGGTAGCTGAAGAAGAAAAGTTGAACAGTCTACTAGATCCAACCATTGAAACTGAGTATGAGAAAACTCAATCTCCCAAAGCTTCTGAGGTGAAGACACAAACAGTTAAATCAGCTTCTCCTCCTCAACCTTTGTTTCCTGATCCCTATAGCATGTCAGACAAAGAAATGAAGGAATATCTGTCTGCTCAAGGATTCACCAGAAGGAAACTTGGGAACATGAAGACCAATTCCTAAGGGCTGCTATCCTTAGGCTGATCAATGAGAAGAAAGATAAGATGAAGAAACTGGAGGAACAAATCCCCAGACAGCAACCAAGAACAAGAATCTCTGCTCAAGAAATGAGCCTTACTCAAAGAGATCATGACTCATTGGCACCCATTCTTCACAAATACCCAGAGTGGTTTGCTGAACCATCTCAGATTGAACTACATGAAGGGTTAACTACTGCTGAGATGATCAGAGGTGTGTCTACTCCCAAAGGAAAAACTGATCAGAAAATCATTGCTTGGAAGTATGACAGTGACTGGAATATGTTTATGGTGAAGAGAGTATCTGGATTAGTCCAATTCTTCACAGAGTACTCTACTCTGGTGAACTCTCTGGAGATCCATGATCTGAAGGAACTTGCTAATCTGAGACTGATCAACCATGCAGCAATGTTCAGGGGATATGAATTTGAGGACATTCTAAGAATGTTCAAGAGAACTGACAACTTCAAGTCCTTAAAGGCAATTTGCATGAGAAAAGATAAATCATTTGTCAATCCCCTTGACAAGAAACAAAGAAAACCAGCAGAGGAAGTGGTATTTCCTGAGCTTAGAGTGAAACCCACTGAATCATTGAAAAGAAAAGTGGTTGCTGGTACTCACACTTCTATACCAATCTCAAATGTATTTTATGATGAGAAGACTTATGAGATGGTGATTGAAAGGAAGTGGGGAGGAAAGGAAGGATCAGAAATCAGATTGTTCAGTGGATATGAGGTCAGACTGCTTGATGAGTCATACATCCAGTACATCTTCACAAGGCACTTCAGGGAGATCAGCAACAAGTTGGGTGAAGCTGATATGCTCTTCTTTTTAAAGTGCATTAAACTCCTTAAGTTGGCCTATGATCGAGTACAAAGAAAGAGAGATCAGAGAATGAGGAAGAAGACTCCCTTACAGTTTGGGAACATTGTTAAACTTGAGGTAGACGTGGATGGGTATCTCCTAATTCACAGAGATGGTCTGTCAACCGTAGCCATCTGGGAGCCCATCTCACTGAGGAAGATGCCTATTGAGGCATTGCACAATATGAGACATATGAAGATCCATGTTCTGAACAAGGAAAAACTACGTGAAGCACAAGATTTCTCCAACATGATCAAGTCTCTTGTGGATCCCTCCTACACTAATCCTCCTGCTGCACAAGACCCAACAGAATCTTCACAACCTCATCCACCCTTAAACCCTTGAAGTACATAGGCTGTATAATCCTTAGGGGGAGTATTGTTGGACCCTGAAAGGATCATACATGCCAATTCAAGAGGTGGATGGTTGTTCTGCTGGAAATCTCCCCAAGTCCAAGAAGAAATGCGGATCAAGAAGTTACTACAACAAGATGAAAATAATACAAGTGTCGGCTATCCGCATTTGTTAATGCGGATGCACAAGAACAAATGCTGACAAGTATTTGTTCATCCGCATTAACTAATGCGGACAACCGACAAATGCGGACAAGACTTTTGTTCATCCGCATTAACCAATGCGGATGTTCAGTAACAAATGCGCTCAGTGTTTGTTCATCCGCATTTGTCAATGCTGATGACCAAACACCTATGCCGAAGATAGAAGACTAATGCTGATGAAGACTTACTCATCCGCATTAACAAATGCGGATGACTAAGAACAAATGCGTACGAAGACAAACTATTCTGTACAGTTAGGGTAGTTTAGTCATTTTGTACAAGCTGTAAGTCAGCCTATAAATAGATCAGAAACCTCGTATGTGAGGTGATTTTTGAGACTTTAGACTTTGTAACTCAAAACTCCTGACTTTTGACACCTCTTATTCTGTGTTTCATCAGAGGTTGTCTTGCATTGTTACTGTAGCTTGCTAAACCCTAGCATTTACTTTGTAACAGTTCAGATAATCAATACAAGTGCATTTATGAGTATTTCAAGTGTTAAATGTTCATTGATTGTTTGATTCCGCCTCTCAATCATTGACTCAATCAACATATTCGATCCTTGTTGATTCACATCAACAGAGAAACTACAAAATAAATTCCAATAATAATAACAATAATGATAAATAATAATAATAACAATAATAATATTAATATACTCTAATATAAATAAAAAGTTTAATAGTAATAATTTTAAAGTTAATAATAATAATAATAATAGTATTATTTTATGTATCCAGAAACTACAAAATAAACTCTAATAATAATAACAATAATGATAAATAATAATAGTAACAATAATAATAATAATAATACACTCTAATATAAATAAAAAGTTTAATAGTAATAATTTTAAAGTTAATAATAATAATAATAATAATAGTATAATTTTGTGTATTCAGAAACTAAAAGGTTACGGTTAATAATAATAATAATAATAATAATAATAATAATAATAATATTATTTTGTGTATCCAGAAACTAAAAGGTTACGGTTAATAATAATAATAAAAATAATAATAATAATAATAATAATAATAATAATAATAATAGTAATAATAATAATAATAATAATAATAATAATGACAATAATAATAATAATAATACAAAAAAATAGCAAGAGGTCACGTGGAGGCCAAACCGTGACCTTTTGAGATATTTTTTGAATCTGATTTTTCCTCGATTAGTGCACCTGCCCCTCGAGTACCGTGTGTGTAAGAGGTCACGTGGAGGCCAAACCGTGACCTCGTGGTCACTGGTTTCACCTTCAACCGTTCGCACACCCCATTTCACCACCCCATTTCACCACCCTATTTCACCACCCCATTTCACCACACCCCATTTCACCACACCCCATTTCACCACCACAACCACAAACGTTTCACCACCACTGCCGCCAAACCGTCACCGCTAGCCCTCCCCATGACACATTCATCCACCATCTCTTACCACCACCGCCGCTCACCACCACCGCCGCTCACCACCACCGTCGCTCACCACCATCGCCGCTCACCACCATCTGCGCACCACCACCATCTGCGCACCACCAGCTCCGCTGCTCCACCATCTGCGCACCACCACCATCTGCACACCACCACTACCGCCGCAGCCCACCATCTGCGTACCACCACCACCGCTGCACCACCGCCGCTGCAACACCGCCACCGCTACATTATCGTTTTCGGTACGTAATTTACAACTTTAAACCATAGAGGTAAACATAGATTTGATAGGTTTTCCCAAATTGATTTCATAGGTTTTCCCTTATAGATTTGATAGATTTTGCCGTATGTATAGCGTAGTTTGTCGACGGTTTATTATTATTATTAGAAATAATAATAAATAATAATAATAATAATAGTTATAATAGTAATAGTAATAATAGAAATAATAATAATAGAAATAATAATAATAGTAGTAGTAATAATAGTAATAATAAAAATAATAACAATAATAATAATACTAATAGTAATAATAATACTAATAATAATAATAATAATAATAATAACAATAATAATAACAATAATAATAATAATAATAGTAATAATACTAATAGTAATAATAATAATAATAGTAATAATAATAATAGTAATAATAATAATAGTAATAGTAATAATAATAAAAGTAATAGTAATAATAATAATACTAATAATAATAATAATAATAATAATAATAATAATAGTAATAATAATAATAGTAATAATAACTATAGTAATAGTAATAATAATACCAATAATAATAATAATAGTATACATAATAATAATAATAGTAATAGTAATAATATAAATAATAATAATAATAATAGTAGTAGTAATAATAATATTAATAATAATAGTAATAATATTATTAATAGTAATAATAATAATAATAATAATAATAATAATAATAGTAATAATAATAATAATAATAATTAACCGTCAACCATTAAATTTATAAACATTGTAAATAATGATAAATACGTATTTTTTCGCAGAGATGGATGCCGAAGATGCTTTTATCCCCGGGATTGATGACTGCCCGACGCTGCAGTTCGAGAAGGGGACTACACCGTACGAGCGGTTCAGGACCCTGAGAGGACGAGCGCCTGTTGGACCAAAAGAACCAATGAGCCAGATCAGAAAAACCTCTAAGTCCCACAAGACATCACAACAACTGCCGAAAGCATCATCAGCTGTTTGACAAAGTCTGAAGACCTCAACAGCTGAAGATCAAAGTACTGAAGAACATCAGCTGAAGACACAAGTACTGAAGACTCAAGTACTGAAGACTCAAGTACTGAAGACTCAAGTACTGAAGACTCAAGTACTGAAGACACAAGTACTGAAGACTCAAGTACTGAAGACTCAAGTACTGAAGGCTATCAACTGAAGACACAAGTACTGAAGATCAACAGCTGAAGTACAAAGACTGAAGACAAAGACTGAAGACATCAGCTGATGACAACTACTGAAGTCATCAGCTGATGAAACATCTGAAGTTAAAGTCTGAAGACAAGTGCTGAAGTTAAAGTCTGAAGACAAGTGCTGAAGCTTCAGAGTTTGTCACAACAACTGAAGAAGTATTCTTCAGTTGTTGTGATGGTTTACCCTTTCAGCTTTTTCTTTTCAGTAGTTGTAATTTTCTATTTCAGTAGTTTGTAAAACGACTTAAGAGTATGTTCTTCAGTCGTTGTAGTTTTCAGTAGTTTCTTTTCAGTTGTTGTAATAAGTTTAACACTTAGCATTTTGTAAGGAGATGTCAGCTGTTGGACATCTTCAGTAGTTAAGGTAGTTTCAGTAGTTTGTTAGAATAACGGTTTGATGTCACTATCAAGTGACATCAGCTGACGTCATTCTTCCTATAAAAGGAAGATGACCTAATTGTAATCTGGGCCGAAGCGTGTGATCTAATAGAAAACACCTTTTTGCAGAATTCCTCTCTTTCTCTATAACCTACTGTTACATTGATATATCTCTTGTGTTCTTGTTTGAATTTGTTAATTCTTGTACTAAATCCACTGCGAATACAACCTAATTGATCAAACTAAAGGCTGAGATCCTTTCAAATGGTATCAGAGCTGGTTAATCATTGATTGATTTAACAATTGATTATTGAAACTGCTCTTTTGCTATCTACGTTTGATCGAATCAGCAAATTTGCAAGAATTGGTTATAGAGATTGAGTTTCTGCTGTTTCTGGCCATTATACTTGAGTTTCTTGTGGTTTTGAGCTAGATTTGTTTTGTTTACCTTGAATTTGCTCAAAGTCTGAGATGGCGACACCAACCAATGATCCTCACAATATTGGCTCCTCAACAAAGCCTCCGATGCTTGTGAGGAGTGAATATAACATATGGCAACGTCGTATGCTCCATCACTTGTCTATCAACAGTGCTGGTTGTTGGAAGTCAGTGGTACATGGACCATACAATCCTATGGTGAGCGTTCCTGAATTAAATGAGCTGGTTCCGAAGAAACCTGATCAATATTCGGACGAAGATCTAAAGCTGTTCGAAATTGATGCTAAAGCCCATGGAATTCTGGCTATGGCACTGCCTAATGAAATCTATCCAGGGCTTATGTATCATGAAACTGCTCATGATCTCTGGGTTGCTCTGAAGGAATAATTCGGAGGAACCAATGAGGTCTTAGCAAACACTAGGGAAATCCTCGCCCAGCAATATGAAACATTCTCTCATAGGAAGGGTGAGACTCTGACTCAACAGTTTGAGCGATTTTCTTGTTTAATCTCTGAACTGAAAATGGTTAAACAAGAGTATTCAAACAGCCAGATGAACAACTGATTCCTCAGATCACTGCCTGAGAGATGGGACACATACACTATTGTCCTATGCTCTAGTGCAAATCTGAGTACTCTATCTCTCACCCAACTTCATGGGAAACTGCTTGCATTTGAAAGAGAGATATAACAGAAAAGGAAGTTGTCATCATCTGGTAAGCTCACTGATGACTTTGTATCAGGCAATACTGCACTGATAGGTCAGGAGTCAGAATATGCTGCATCAGAGAGTGCATATGATGAGCATATTGATTTCTCTACCAATTCTGAACATGCTTTTGTTGGTGTTGATGGTAGTTCAGGAGGTAGCAGTGATAACCTGTGCTTTCTGATAGAAGACTTGAAGGGCATTCCAGATGATGATCTGGAAGAGATGGATATTTTGAGTCAAATGGCAATGATAAATATCAGATCTCAAAAGTTCTACAAGAGAATTGGCAGGAAATTTCCTGGTCTCTCTGGCAAAATCAAAGTTGGTTTTGATAAGAGCAAGTTGAGGTGTCACAAGTGTCATAGGCTTGGACACTTTGCTAGAGAGTGTAGATCATCTGGATCTAACTCCTCGGCACCTTTTGTGACTTTTCCAAGCAATAGCTCACAGCACAAAAGGCAACATACCACCAGTTCTGGTCATCCATCACCAGCTCAGGCATCACCTGCATACTTTGTGCCTCAGGGTCATATGCCATACCCATACCCCTGTTACTACATGCCTCAGTCAAGTCAAGTTCAAGCACCCACTGCTCAGCAACCACATGCTCTCCCTGAGCCTCAACCTCCTCAGTCTCATCATCAAACCCAACCTCAACAACACAGCTTCTTCACCCCAGGAGTTGTTGACTGGAGCAGTTTACCAGATGATTTATCTGGTCATGAACAACTGTTTCCTGGTGCTGGTCAACATGGTGGTGATCATCCTTTTGGGAACCTTGCTCTCATGGCCCTGGAGTTTGCTGATGGGTCATCCTCCAATGCTTCATCACAGGTATCTTCTGAGGCCAAAGCCAAGCTATGTTCTGAATCTTGCATAGCTGCATTTGCATCTATTAGAGAAGCAAATGTAGCTTTAATTGATAAAAATCTTGAGCTAGAGCAAACCCTTTCCAAAAGAAAAGCTGAACTTGAGTCTGTGCTTAATGACAAAAATGATGAGATTTATAAACTCAAATGCCAAATCAAAGATGATAAGGCTAGGAAAGAGGTACTTCTAGAGAAGTACAGAGACCTCAAGAAAACACTTGCAGCTACCCAGGTAGAGTGTGATCGCTGGGTGCAATCCTGCAAGGGTTTTGAAATGCTTTTGAGTAAGCAATTAGCTTCCAATGTGAAGTTTGGCATTGGTTATAATCACACTGCTCCTCCAACAGATTTTACTTCCAGAGCAAAAGTAGAATCTGATGGAGAAAGCATAACCAATCCTTCTCATCATGTGACCTACTATCTGATACAGCACCATCAGAGGTTTAAGTCAGCACTAATTCCTCTAAAAAACAATCAGCTGATGGTTCAAATGCTGACTGTCACATGATCAAAAAGTTGATCAACTCAGGTGTTGTCTCTAAAAGTACTGAAAGTACTGGAGAGCAAGTGATAACACCTGAAGTTCAAACCCCAACTACTGCAGTACTGAAGGGAAGAAAACTGCAAGTAGAAAGGGTTTGAAGACCACTGAAGAAGATATCAGGAAAGCAAGTACTGCAAGGAAGAAAACTGCAAGTACTGATAGCAAATTGCTAAAGAACAAGTCTTCAGCAGTTTCATCTTCTTCAGTAGATGATTAACTAAAGATGAAGAAGAAGCCATGTGAAATATGTGGCTTGTTCAATCATCTTATTGATGATTGCTGGTACAAAAAGGGCTCCAAACTCAAACAAAAGGAAAAAATTAAAGAGAAAATGAATGTACTGAGAACTGAGTTTGAGACCAAGTTTGTACCAGCAACATCAACACCTGAAACCCCTAAGTCTAAGAAGAAATCCAAAAAGAAAGATGGGGTTAATCAGGCAACAGCTGAGGTGGCTCAAAAGAAGATGGTGCAACACAGGAATCCATCACAAGCAAGCACCAATGTGTCTGATGAGCTAAAGGCTTTATCCCAAAATCAGACACAGCTTTTATGATGGTTCAACATCTAATGGGAAGAGTCAACCAATTAGATGATCCTGTGCTGAAACCACAGAAAAGGAAATCTAAGCCAAAGGATTCCTCTTCTATACCATCTCCTTCACCTCAGGCTGTCACACACAACAAACCAGTTAGTGTCACATCTGTTGATGAGAACAGACCCAAAACCAAAAAGGTTTGGGTCTCAAAAACTAACTAATTTGTTGTGATGAATGCTGGGTTCTTCAACATGCCAAAGAAGCATCTAGTATGTAGACAGTGGAGGATCCATGCATATGACAGGAAGCAGCTCACTTCTTAATGACTACTCTCAAGGAAAGAAGTGGGCAATGATCCAAAAGGTTACATCATCGGTAAAGGCTTTGTTTCCAATGGGGAAATAAGGTTTGATGATGTTAACCATGTGGAGAATCTCAAGTACAATCTCTTGAGTGTCAGTCAAATGTGTGATAAAGGCCATGTTGCCCTTTTCACCAGCCAGAACTGTCGGATTCTGTCATCCAAAGTTCTGAGTTTGATTGACAAGGTGTTGGATGAATATACTCTCCTGAAGGCCAATAGGACAGGAAGAGTATATGCCTAGATCTTTCAAAGAAAATTGATCTAAAAGGCCATCCTTGCCTATTATCCAAGGCTTCTCCTCAAGAATCTACTCTATGGCATAGAAGGCTGGGTCATGTGAATCTCAAAAACATGAATCAGCTGATACACCATGGTTTAGTAAGAGGGTAGCCTTTGAAGGAGTTCAAATGTGAAGACAACTGCACTACTTGTTTCAAAGGAAAACAACACAAAGTCTCATTCCCTCCAATAGAAGAATCAAAGTCCAATGCCTGCTTGCAACTTTTGCACATGGATCTTTTTGGTCCTGTCAGAGTGATGAGCATGGCAAAGAAGAAATATTGTGTGGTAATTGTGGATGATTACTCCAGATTTGTATGGACTTTCTTCTTGCACTCCAAAGATGAAGCTGTAAAAGCTATAACGAACTTTGTGTTATATGTGGAGAATCAGTATTCCCTTCCAGTCAAGTGTGTGAGGAGTGACAATAGCATAGAGTTTAGAAATCATACACTTGATGACTTCTATATGTCAAAGGGAATCAAGAGGCAGTTCAGCATTCCAAGAACTCCTGAACCAAATGGAGTGGTGGAGAGAAAGAACAGGACCCTTATTAAAGCTGCAAGGTCAATGCTGGCTGACTCAGGTGGTGTGGTGGTGGTGGTGCGGTGGTGATGCGATCAATTTGAGTGAAAGAAACATTGACTTAGACTTGTAGATCTAATTTTGAAAACCCATCTTGACCTATGTTTCTTTTTTTCCAAAAAGGCTTTTAACCCATCTTGACCCACTTGTGTTTTTTATTTAATCTATTTTAACCTATCTTTATTTTTAAAACACCCATTATGACCCAAAATCACATATTTGGATCTCTTTTGCCACCTCTAATGCAAACGATAATCAATGAGAGACGATGATTCTTTACAAATTACATAATATGAAAAAAGGAACTTGAATAATACTATTCATTCAACAGTACCCATTCAACAGTAACATAACACCGCTTCTCCTTCTGCTCACCGCCCTCCTCCGCCCTCACACCGTCTTCAACCACCTCTCTCCGCCGCTACTTCTCTGCCTCCGATCTCCCATCGTCGGTGGCGGTGGCGGACCCCGGTTCTCCAAGCTCAGATGATATCCATATATGAAAGATGAGATAAGAAGAACATCAGGAATTCATGTCACGAAGAAGATAAAACGTCACAAGATAATCAGATCCGGAATCAACACTGTAATGGGTCCGCGAAGCCGACGAGGAAAGCGGCAGGTGATTCTTCACCGACGCCCAAGGTTCACCCTTTTTCTCTCATCGGTGAGTAGTCGGTCATCACCTTCTACATCGACGCCCTCCGGGAGCTCGGCCACTGCCTCCAAGACGGCTACGGCGTCCGCCGCAACACCGCCGAGGGCATCTCCATATTTTATGGTTGCTTTCTACTCTTTCTCTTTCCGTATCTTTTTTCCATCTTTCTACCGATGTTTGGATCTGCATGATGTTGCCGATTTTGTTGTTCTGTGGTTCCGGTTTCGTTGCTTTCTTCTCCGTGTTTGAAGATTGTGGGTTTCGTGTGTTCACCGTAGAGATTTGTAGGTGAGTTAGCTTGCTTTTATCAAGGTTTTTTGCGGTGGTTTTGTTGAAATTCTTTTTTGTTTGCCTTTGTTCCACTATCTGTTTGGGTATGCCGATTACTAGGTTACCGATTTTGGTTTTTTGGTGGGTTTGGATTGTTGGGTTCTTATATACCCCAATCGTTTGGGGAGTGAATTGTAGCAGTGGGTTTAGAAGTGATGAAGGATTTTAGGCGACATTTGTGTTCAAATGAGATTTGGGGTTCCACATATTGATAGCGTGTCTCCGCCGGGGGCTGTGGCGGAGGGTTGCGCTATGGTTGGTTTGAAATGGCGGATTGAACCCGTGGGGGCTTACTTTCCCCTCAGGATGTACTTGCATTTTCTTCATCCGCTCTCCTTTTGAGTAAATTCTCATGGTTATGAGATGCACGCCAGGTGTTTGTGAATATGCGTCAATGAAACCATTGTTGATTTTTCTAGGTAATTGGTTGTTTTGGGTCTCATTGTTTCTTACCTGGCATTGTGTCGTGATGTGGTCTTGCATTTTCCAGTTTGCTTCATGATGCTATTTGGTTGCTGATGTGCTACTAGCTGTGGGTTTATCATATTAACTTTATCGAATATTTTTTAAGATTGAATCTGGTTAATGTGTGGTTTCATGAACTGAAGTGGCAACTGGTGGTTTCTGTCTTTGGGCTTGAGTCTTTCATAGGGCATTCAAATTGCGAAGTGCAAAGTCGTAAAATTTAGGTGTTTGACCGACCTGATTTTTGGTGTTTTGTAGTCTTTAGTTGTCTTTGGGATTGTGGTTTTACATATATTGTTTTGTTTCATGCAGAATAACAATTGGTGTTACTGTGTTTTGCCCCTATTTTCTTGATATGCTTTTTACATATTCTGTCAATTTGACGGTGAGAGGTGACGACGTTCGCCGGAGTATTGACGTTAGTAAGAGATGTTATTTTTACTCTTTTTGTTCTTTTTATAAAGGTAGCCAATTTTGTACAATGTGTTTTCTTAATGCAGCTGCCTTTTTTTAATATTTGGAAAGGATGTTTAAATTTTAGTATGAGGGTGGTGATGCCGGTGGTAGTCGCTTTGCCTCCCGTCGTTGTTTTGTGTTTTATGTGATTTGCCATTAAATTATGGGTGTTAATGGTGTTGAGTAGTTGTTCATATGGGACCTACCTCATCTGAGACTTTTTTTTGGTCGATTATATTGTCTCGACGCTCATCTGAGATATTGTTGGATATGCTCCTTTTCGGTGTTCCTTTGGACTGATATGGTCATATGTTGGTTAATCGTTAAATAGAAGATGTCGGTGATGTTCTCTGTTGTTTATAGTGTTGTTCATAGTCTTTTGAATTTGCGATACTACATCTGTTTCTATTAACCTTGTAAGCCCCACATGGTCGATGATGACGTACCTATGTTCATCCGAGACATATTTGGCAGCCTGAGGCAGTGATGATGTTTCTAGAACGGTGTTTGTTGCTTTGGCTTGGCAACTGTTTCTGGTTTGCAGCCGTAACATAACATTAACTCTGAGCCTCTGTTTTGATAATAAGATCCAATATTTACTTGGTGTTGGCGAAGTCTATTTGAATTAAACATGCTATTTTATTGGAGTTTTTACATTACTGAACACTAAATTACTTGCGTTTGTTTGAATCATGGCTTAACCCGTTTGTCACACGCGCAACGCGCGTGGGGGAAAATTGACTAGTTAGGTTTAAAAATTAAGATTCTCCACACAAAATAAACATAAAACTAAAAAAAAATTAAACATTTGATATCTTTCCCGATGAAACTCACAAATATAAATGAAGAGAGGCTGAGTTTTTATTTATTTATTATTTATCTTTTTTCTCTTCTAAAACTTGCAGTTTACATTTTTTTTTTGTTTTCAAGATTACGAGAATAAATTAAACAGATAATCAAGATTTTTATTTATGTCTACAACCGTTGTTAATCCAATAATCAAAAAGCGTTCTCCTGTTTTCTATATTTTTAATGTTTCAAAATGAACCTCCTAGGTGTTATAAGAAGGTACGTAAAAAAAGTTTTGCAAGGTCAATAATCCTATACCTTTTCTTTTAACACGCTATTTTATTATATTCTTTACCCTAAAGATAAGTGTAGTTGTATTTCCATAGGGAAAATGGATTGACTAAACATAGCATATCATGTCTAAAATGATACCATACACTCTCAAAAAATTAAATTAGTTAGTGAGAATTAGAATGAATTTTACGGATGTGAGTTGTGACCATGTAAACATTAAACCTAACAAGTAACAACTAATTAAAAATGAAGAGAAACTTAATAATTAGTTAGAAGGGAGAAAATCTTGGGTTATGAGAGAAAAAACAGAGGTTGAAACAATAAAATCGGATATCAAAACTATTTTTTTAAAGAAAAATAGTTTAATGTATTTTTTATTTTTTATTTTTTTTTGCATTCTATTATATTTATTCTTCGGCCCACCCCGGCCACTTGTACTAAAACCCAAACTCAATAATAGTTCTATAAAACCCTAGTGACACAACTTTTAAGCTTACCCCGTGTGTAAACCTCACCAATTCCATGGCTTCTTCCACCACCACCACCACCACCCCTCTTATTACTCATGATGACCCGGAAGCCACCGAATCTCCGACACACCGATCATTCACCATAAAACTATTGGTCGGTTTATTTGTCTCCATTCTACTCCTTTCGTCGTTGGCTGCAGTAATTCACTCTCATGGTCGTCAACGGTCGGCCACCACAACTAACTCAAGAGGGGTGCAGTCGCTGGAAAAGGTCGTAGGAGCTGATGATAGCATAGAATGGCAACGATCAGCATATCACTTTCAACCCGACAAAAATTTCATCAGCGGTATGATTAATAATCAAACTCTATATGGTGGATGATGGATCACTTCGTTTAAATATAAATATATGATTTGTTTAATATATGGTTTTATTGGGGGAAATAATATTCACTAATGTATGTTTTCTGAATTCATTTGGCATGATTTTTGCCGGTTTGTGATGGATGATCTTGCTGAATATCACGTCAGATCCTGATGGTAAGTATTGATCCTTGCAATCATTTGTTTTCCCTTTTAGTACACTTGATATATTGTAATGTTTAGATTTTAGATTAAATTTATCACTTTTCTCACACGTTTAATTGCTAGATTGTTAAGTATTTCTTTTACCATCGAATACCAACTCTAAAAATAAAATACATGTAAGGTAACAATATAATATCTGCACTCTATATAATTATGACCTTCAATTTAGAACCTAATATCTAAGAAATAAAATTTGAAAAGCCTTGTACATCAAAATCATTAATATTCTTTAACGAATTAATGGAAAAACCTATGCTTTTTACCAAAGTTACGAGTTTGATAAGCTACATTCACAAAGGTAAATACATTCACAAAATCATTAATATTCTGTAATGATATTAATGGAGAGTAACCCAATCATTTGGTTTATACATGGAGTTTAATTATGTTCACAAAGTTAAATATATTTATTACTAGGTTAGTTCTCATGTATTACACGGGTCGGGTTGAATAAATAAAATATTAAATAGTTATTAATAAAAACTAATGAAGCATAAAATGATCTTTTGATATCAAATATGACTTACATTGCGTAGGAGTGATAAAATGACGATATCATTTTTTAAACTTATTGTTAAATTTGTTTTTCTAGAAAAAAGTTGGTTTTAAAATAAACTGTTTCAAATCAAACCGTTTTTTAAAAAAAATGTCATTTTTAATAATTTCATAAGAATTATATTTTCTTAAACCCACAAGTTTTAAAATATATTGTGTTTTTTAAAAGTTTGATATTATTTTAGAAAAAAATTCTTATTGTATAAAAAAATTATTTCTTTACAAATTGCATTTGTAAAAAGATCTTTTTTAATTAATAAAATTTTCTCGCTTTAAAATTGTGATAGGTGGCCTAGAAAAACCTTGTTTTATTGGTATAGATATATTAGGAGAGAAAAGCAGGAAAATAAAATTTATTCTTTTAAAATTGTGACAAGTGACCTAAAAAAACCTTATTTTTTTAGTATAAATAGATTACAATATATTGTATATAACAATAATAAAAATTAAATGATACACATTATGCTACATATACGATAATAAATAAAAATATTGCATTTATATTTTTACTTTATATGCTACCTCATTAGTGTTTCTAAACCCTTTCTTTTTCATAAACCTCCTCCAGAAATGATGTTTTTGTGTTTTTTAACAAACAGTTTCCTTATTCTTTTTTTTCTTTTTAATAAAATAGTTTCTCTTTGTGAAATGATTTCTTTAAAATAATTTTTTGTGTTTTCATTTTCCATTTTTAGTTTTTTCTCCATTTCAAACCATTTGTCAAGAGCTGTTGGCGAGTGGAACAAATAAAAACAACGAAAAATTAAGAGACGACAATCGTAAAAAACTCTGAAAGTCTAATAATGGGTGGTTCATGAGAGTGAATAGCCAAGAGAGCTCGAGCTCGGCTTGGCTTGTTTCGAGCTTTATTTTTAAAACTCGAGCTCGGCTCGACAAATACTATTCAAGCTCGAGTTCGGCTCGGGCTCGTTAATTTATTTAAATATTATTTTTAATATTTTTATATTTAATTTTGATATACATTTATACTTATATGTTTTATAAATAATATTATACATATTATTTAATTGTTTTTTATCATAACTTTATATATAATAAATATTATTTATATAATGTATTTAACTATGAATATTTGGCATTTTAAAATGATGAAGCTAATATTTTAATATGAAAATGATAACTTTTCAAACCTTGAGCAAGTAAATGCAGAAAAAAAAAATTTTTTTTTGGATGAAAATGAAAAATATAACCAAACGACTATGATTATTAATAAGTTAATGATACATTCTTAGAAAAAGTTCAATGGGTTGAATATTACTTTATTAGATTCATAATATGTACGTTCTATCAACCTGTTTGGTTGGTATTAGTGTTTTTTTTTCTAAATGATTTGGACGTATTGTAGGTCCGTTATATTACAAGGGTTGGTATCATTTATTCTACCAATACAACCCGGAATCAGCTATTTGGGGTAACATCACATGGGGTCATGCAATCTCAAAAGATCTTATCAACTGGTTCCACTTACCTTTGGCCATGGTTCCTGATCACTGGTATGACATCAAAGGCGTCATGACCGGCTCAGCCACCATTCTCCCTAATGGACAAATCTTCATGCTCTATAGTGGTAATGCTTATGATCTTTCACAGCTTCAGTGCCTTGCATACCCTACCAATTCTTCTGATCCTCTCCTTATCGATTGGGTCAAATACGAAGGTAACCCTATCCTCTTCCCTCCTCCCGGCGTTGGTCTCAAAGACTTTCGAGACCCATCATCTCTTTGGATTGGACCCGATGGTAAGTACCGCATGGTAATGGGGTCGAAGCATAACAATACAATCGGGTGTGCCCTAGTTTACCATACTACAAATTTCACCCATTTTGAATTATTAGATGATGTGCTTCACTCAGTACCAGGTACGGGTATGTGGGAGTGTGTGGATCTTTACCCAGTGTCCACGACAAATACAAATGGGTTGGATATGTCGAATCATGAGTCGGGTGTGAAGTATGTGTTAAAGCAAAGTGGAGATGAGGATAGACATGATTGGTATGCAATTGGGTCGTATGACCCCATTAAGGACAAATGGTATCCGGATGATCCAGAAATGGATTTGGGTATCGGGTTGAGATATGATTATGGGAAATTTTATGCGTCAAAGACTTTTTATGATCCGAGTAAAAAGAGACGTGTCTTATGGGGCTATGTAGGAGAAACAGATACTCAATCAGATGACCTTGAGAAAGGATGGGCGAATGTTTTGGTATATAATTAAAAGTTAATCGTATTTATATATATTATTATCTTAAAAGAATAATTGTATTTGTAAAAAGAAACAAAAATAACAATAAAAGCTTTTGTAAAGTAACATTTGGTTTTGACATGCCATATATGGTTTAAAGAATATATATATGTTTTTATTATACCATAATTAAGAAATAACAATAAAATTTGTGAATGGTCAATTTTTAAATTCTTTTTGCAGCAATAGCTAATAAATACTTTTATTAATTTTATGTATTTATAGAATGTTCCAAGAACCGTGGTGTTGGACACGAAGACACAAAGCAACTTGATTCAGTGGCCCATCGAGGAAACAGAGACACTAAGATCGGAAGAACATGATGAATTCAAACATGTTGAGTTGCGGCCTGGATCACTTGTTCCACTTGATATAGGCTTAGCAACACAGGTGACATGCTCATTTTTATCAACTTTCTTAGTTTTTGAATATAAAATTCTATTATATGTATTTTGCTCCCGTATCATGTTTATCATTTCAAATAATTTAATACTAACCTAATGATTTTAAAAAAATGAAAATAAACAAATTGGTCCAACCCACTAAAATAGACATGTCCAACCAAAACAATTATTCAACCGATTTGGTTTGTCATATTCTAAAATCATAGCTAGTGCTTTGGTCATTAGTTTTTTTTTTGTTAAGATCATCTGAATCGGACGAAAACCCCAATTAAACATAACCAAAATTGTGAACTTCTTATATAAGCTTACATTTCATATGGTAATGGTTATAGTTGGACATAAGTGCTTCATTCGAGGTTGATGAAGCTTTGTTGGGTGCAACCTTAGAAGCCGATGTGTTGTTCAACTGCACCACAAGCGAGGGTTCGACTATGAGGGATGTTTTGGGACCGTTTGGGCTTGTGGTTCTAGCTGATGCATCACTTTCCGAACAAACTCCTGTTTATTTTTACATTGCAAAAAACATTGATGGTACATCAAGAACCTATTTCTGTGCTGACGAATCCAGGTTGGTATTAGTTTTTATACTTATCTTCTAATTTTGCCCTCATTTCTTTTTTTGTTTTATAATTTATGAAATTCAATTTTTTTGTAGATCATCAAAGCTTTTAGATGTGGGTAAAATGATATATGGAAGCACTGTTCCTGTACTCCATGGTGAAAACTACAACATGAGATTACTGGTATGTGGCATCCCTAAACTATTGTTTAGTATCTGAAACTAAAAATCAAATATGAAATTTAGGTAAGTTTGGGGCCTCAACTTAACCACCACCGTCACCGCCTTCACGACCATCACCGTTGTCGTTAAGAGCTACTATAAAAACAAATATACAATGTAAACTTTCTTTGGTCCAATTCTCCTCAACACAAATCTATTTAAAATGATTTAAAGTGTACCATTTGGTCTGAAATCCGTTCCAGCCCATCACACGACCTAGCTCACATGTTTTGTCACTCATGCCAAACATCGGAAACCAAACAAAAACTAATTGTCTACAAATGACAATGCACATACGTACACATACATGTATGCATATATACTAACAAATAGTAACAAATGCAGGTGGACCATTCAATAGTAGAAAGCTTTGCCCAAGGAGGAAGAACGGTAATTACGTCAAGAGTGTATCCTACAAATGCAATTAACGAAGCAGCCAAAGTATTTTTGTTTAATAATGCAACTGGAATCACTGTTAAGGCATCTCTTAAGATTTGGAAGATGGGTGGAGCAAAACTTAACCCTTTTCCTTTTTAATTAGTTGGCTTCATTCATGACATTTTCGTTATTTTGTAAGCTTGTTGTAGTGGATAACCTTATAAATTTTATGATTTATATCTACTTTTTAGCACTCCTGTTTTTTGAAAATCAATTTTACATTTTTCGTTAACAAAATGTTATTAGCGTAAATCTATGTTTATAAATGTTTATTAATAAAACCAGTAAAAATAGATTATTAGGCACGCACCAAGGTGATAATTTAACGTCTAAATGCGACTGATTTTATGCATTTCGAGTCATTATATTGGGATTTCAGAATATCCTAGAACATTCATGATGCTTCATCATATTAGGAAAATTTCAAATAACTATAAGCTACATTATTTTGCGGATCGAATGAATCTGTTGATTATTTTATGTATGGGATGCAGAAACTCTAATACGATTGCAATTATAGAAACAAATATTAACAATCTAAACAAGAACTATTAATGATGAAATAATTAAATGTCATTTCATTTCATTTCATCAGAGGTTGTTCAATCAAGGGAGATAACTGTGAAATGTTCATTTGATTATCAAGAACTAATCGAATTGTATTGATGAATCGAAAACTAATCGAGATTACAAAGAATTGAAGTCTATCAATAAACCCCTAATTGATGATCTTATAGAACATGATCACAGCCAACGGCTATTAACGACTTCTAACAACTTCTTAACAACATATTAAGAAGTTTACACTAACACCCTTCAACTATAAGACTTCTATTAAACATGACCAAACAGACAACTTTAGTGAATTGTCAGAAACAGTCCCTACACTTTAATAACCCTAGTAAAAACAAGACTTTCACTTATCAGTTCTAAATGAGTTCAACTTTACCATTTAATTATAGTGGAAAATGGACATGGACACTTAGAAGTGAAAGCACAAAAAATAATTAACTAAGTCAAAAGTCTCTGCGCGTTGATGTAGATTCTACTAATTAACATTAACTTGGCGAGTTATCAAATTGACGCAATTTATTATCGTAGCTAACGAGTTTTTAATTTTCATAAAAATCTTCTCTTTGCTTCTCACTAATTTTGAACATGATGATATTATTAGTAAACTTGCAATCTTCAAATTTAACTGATAAATAGTAGAAATCTCGTACATATGTGTTTTGGTAAGCAATCATCCATCAAATGAACCCAACATTATTCCATGAACACCTCCATGGACTAATATACATTCTTCTTGTAAATATCACAATCTTGAATAAAATTTCCAAACCAAGTAATCATAATGAGTATGAGATATCGGATGGCATCTATAAGTATATATGTCTATATTTGAGTCAACACCTCCAAAGTTTATAAGTTTAGCTTATAAGTTCCCTTTATAGTTAATAAAGTATAATTAAGTTATGATTGTCACGTTTTGGTTCAACTTTATTTAAAATCACTGCATTGACGGTTAAAAGGATTATCTTAGAAGGGATCTAACCCGGAAATATAAAAAAAATGATAAAAAAATCACTTTGTGTTGGTATCATAGCATGCTGATTCATGGGGATGCTGACTGAATCAAGCAGTGTATATTTCACTATTAAGGCTGGGGAAATCAACATTTTAGATGTATAAGGAAACATCTCAATTTGAGAAAATTTTAAGGTTATGCGAAAACTTAAAGATACGCGAGAACTGCTGGTTTTGTGAGAACTTGATCCGACAACTATTATATGCTAAGAGTGTTGTAATTTATATAAATACTTCATCTTTCGTGAAATTTGTAACAATTTTCATTACTTCATTTTGTAATTTCTTATGCAATCATACTTGAGTGAAATACAAGTTGAAACCTTATTTACTTGTGTTTGATATGCAATATTATTTTGATTACTGATTTTGTGTTAAACAATGTTTCACATTCATTGCACGCTTGTGATTCATCTCTCGGTCTAGATTAAATGATTTAAGATAAAATCCGGTCCTTTACAATTTATCAAAGCCTTGGTGCTCAATCAAACAATTCCTTGGATTAGGGAGATAAATTAGAGGTGATTATACTGCTATTTCATAGTTTTCACATATTCTAGATAGTTTTTGCATTTTTGGTGACAAGGGATTAGTTTTCGCAAAGTTCAAAGGATGTGGATGAATTAGAAAAATGAATAACATCAGTGCATTCATCAATCTTGACTCTAAGATAAACACAAGTACTAAGCCTTAAAGACTGACATACAAGGATAACTATGCAGATTATGCCTATCGTTTTAAGAACGATGCCATATAGACATAACCTAAGATATGGAGATCCATCGAGTTTGGCCCATACGTTACCATGTATATGAATGAAAAAGAAGAGGTTGTCGAGAAGCCCTAAGTGTTGTGGAACGATGAGGACATGAAGTGCGACAACCCTGATTTTGAACCCATAAATTTTTTTTTAGAAACCATAACAGGCCGCACAAAGATAACAAGAAGCCCATGTAATGGGTCCAACAAGATCAAACTCCTAGACATGGATACACACCATAATGGGCTTAGGCCCATCAAACTTTAAACTGTTTATTGGGCCACAAAATTAAATGGGCTTGATCCATGAAACCCTAATGGCCCATTTGACCATACTATAGTATTGTTCGTGAACTACCAATACTAGTGGGCTTTAGGCCCGAAACCTTAGCGGAAATGTGTACAACTAAGACATATAAATGATAGGTGATTATAAATGGACATTTTTATTTAGCAATCTAGAGTTAACTCAATAAGAAAGCAATCAAGAACGACCGAATACCGAACGACATTTGAAGAAAATATATGAACCCAATTACGTGTGTTACCAAACTAAATATCTGTCAATCAATAAAAACTTATAATTTACTAAACCACAACCCTAATTAAAAATATAAAAACCTTTGCAAGACATAACCTATGAACACAATAATAATAAATAATAATAACAACAATCATAAAATTAAATAATAAATCCACCCAATACTTGCACCCTAATAATAAAAATTAAAAATATAACGACACATCTAATAGAATGCAACAAAAAAATTTGTTCCACTTATAAAATACATAAATACACACACCCAGCATATGCATAGTATATATATATGTATATATATACATATATACATATATATATGTGTATATATGTATATATCTACATATATATATACATATATATATACATATATATATATACATATATACATATACATATATGCATATATATATTATATGTGTGTATATATGTATATATATGTGTATATATATGTATATATATACGTATATACACACACATCCCGACACACCCATAAGTATATATATACATACACACACACCTATATGTATAAATACATACACACACACCCGCCAAACACACACCCATCACACACACATGCACACACACAACCGTTGCATACACATACACACACCACGCGACATACATACTTACATACCAATACATATCATATTTTTTTAAAACAAAAAGAAAATTTAGCCAAATCTTGTCAACACCCAAACCATCCAATCCCCACATAGCCTACCCATGGAAGTCTTGGTGAGTTGCACACTTGACCAAAATCATACAAGGATCAAGCAAGATATTGCAACATCCAAGAAAATATTCTCCCAACCTCCCTCTTCTCCGAATCTCCTTCTTGGCTAAAACACCCCAACCACACCACCCTCACTTTTCAATCTAACTACTACTACACTCTCTCAACCTCCCTAAGCCTCCACACCATCTTCTCTTTGGAACAATATCACGTTCTTATCATTCCAAGCATTCAAGGACTCTCATGAACACACAAGTTCCAGCACTTGTAACCCTTCTACCATCGACCCACGCAAGTAACCACATTCATCCATAAGTCAAGGTAACAACACATGAACACACACACCACCTTCAAGTTCACATCTTCCTCTTTATTTTACTTGTAATTAGAACCAACCCACTGTTTTGGGTAGCCTTCCTTCATCAATCAAACTCCATTCTAGAAGCGCACACTCATCTCTCGCCCACCTCACACGACAAGGTAACCCGTTGCTACATAAAAACGTGTGAAATATCGTGTTTTATCAACCAACCTCACAACACCCACAAAGTATTATGAAACTCCAAAGCAATAAAGTTTTTAGTAAGTAAAAGATACAGAAAGTTTTTTCAAAACCCTTTTGCTCACAAATACCGTTTTAGCAAATATGGCTCACCCGAAAACCTGATTTTTGTAAAAATGTAAATGTGTGACATCTAAGTCTAAAATTTTAAACTAAATATTTCTGGAAGTTATTTGAGACCATCTTATGTTAAAAATAAAATTTCATAATCTAAGTATACAAGTTTATATAAGAAGGCTGATGCAACCAAAGTAACCCAAGGTTTCCTACATGCATGCACTTAGTACTAGGTAGAAGTTGCTTTAGAAGTTTTACACTATGCACAATAAATATTCTAAGTGTAAAATCTTTCGAAGCCAAAGACCAAATCTTTCGAAGCCAAAAGATGAAGTCTTCTGAAGCTTCAAGGACAAAGTCTTCAGAAGCCAAATGAAGTGAAGACTGATTTCTTCCGAAGACAGAGGAGAACATGCTTTTCTCGGATGTACTTTTGCATAAAGCTGAACCACTTTCCGCTGCAACTCTGAAGACTCACTGCAGGATCTGTTTCGGTCACTCAACAAGTGATTTTCTCTCAAACTCACCTTGAACAACACTCAGAAAGAGTCTAACAAGAGTTGATCACAATATAACAAGTAACAAATGATAATGAACACAGGAAGTAAATTTTCAAGGTACTTTTATATATTGCTTCTCAACTCAAAGGATTACAAGACTCTTACAAGCTCAAGCTCTGGCTCAATCTCTACCTAATGAGTTACAATAAGAATACATATATAATACTACCTACAGCCGGATATACTTTGATACCAGCTAGAAACCTCTAACCAAACGTCTATACTACAAGACTATAGGTTAAGGTGTCTCAGACATTTTACCTGAGATTTGGTAGTCAGGACATGTCCTGACTTACCTTTTGTCACCAACTAAAGTTGGTAACATGTACTATCATAAAAAGGTAAACAGAAGAATAAAGTATGGTTAACAACATGGCTCTTTAGGAAGAAGCCATGCTATATCAGAGGTCTGCAGCGGATTGTCAGAGACCATACTTATGTCTACTGGTCATAGCAATGTCTTCCAAAGGTTAATTGCTTCGGAAGAATAACTTCTTCCGAAGCCACTTATACTTCTGAAGACTGCTTCTTCCGAGGCTTGGAGTCTTCTTTGTCTTCATAAGTAGAGTTTGTCTTCAGAAGTTGTCTTCAGCTGTTGTCTTCGGACTTTGTCTTCAGCTCTTGTCTTCAGACTTTGTCTTCAGCTCTTGTGTTCAGACTTTATTTTCGGAAGATGTCTTCAGCTGTTGTCTTCAGTTGTTGTCTTCAGACTTTGTCTTCAGCTGTTGTCTTCAAACTTTGTCTTTGGAAGATGTCTTCAGACTTTGTCTTCAGCTGATGTCTTCAGCTGTTGTCTTCAGTTGTTGTCTTCAGCTGATGTCTTCAGCTGATGTCTTCAGCTGATGTCTTCAGCTGATGTCTTCAGCTGATGTCTTTAGCTGATGTCTTCAGCTGTTGTCTTTCAGACTTTGTCTTCAGAAGAACTCTTTAGACTTCGGAAGTTCTCATACTTGGCTTCGGAAGCCTTTAAATGTTGCACCAAAATTGACTATGTGAAGTGGTTTTGGTTGCACCAGCCTTATAATGACCCAACAAACTCCCCCTAGGCTGATGCTACCAAAACTTCACTTCTATCTTCTTCTTAAAACTTTCAGTACCAAGGAAAGTAGATGTCTATCTGTTTCCTTGTTCTTCCCTGATGTGGTGCTGAGAAGTTTGTACAAATCCTTGATAGACAGAACATCCAGTCTGTTACCTTGGATTATATGTACCCTTTCCTGTGGCCCTCTGAAAAGAGTTAGTTGATGGGAACTATAGTCATATTCCCATCTAACTATAGGTTCCAATTCCGGACCCTCCACCATCTATAGAAAGGCTACTCCCTTGGTGATAGGTCTTTCCTTTTCTTCCTGTCTTCTCAACTTCAACTCTTCTTTGATCTTGGCTTTTGCAGTTAGCTTGGCTAGATGAAGACTGCTGAGATGATTTCTGATGATAGCAGCAGTCTCAGAGTTGGAGGGGTTGGAGAATGGCTTCTCCGAAAGCTCAGCAATGTCAAATCTGCTGAGATGCAATAGAGAAGTGGCATTGAGCCGGTTGATTTCACCATTCTCTCTTTCCACAATAAAGTTGTGAGAAGTTTCATCGAACCTCCACTGAATTATACCTTTCCTAGGCACAGGAGACTGAATAGGAATCCTGTCCTCCTTCCTTGTATCCAGCAGAGTCATCAGTTTTTTTCTAAGTCTCTTCTCTTCAGCATTCAGAGAATCAGAGTTGAGACCAAGAAGTCTTGCAGCCTGGCCCAAAGTTCCTCTAGGCAAATCAAGAAATTGATCTAGTCTGAGGGAACTTGAAGAGTCATCAACATAGGTGATGTTGATGAGATCTTCCTCACAGGAGATGTTGCTCAGAGTTGTGCAGTTGTTGAGCTTTGTCTTGATTTCCTTAAACTCTTCAAGAGAAAGATGTTGAGAAGGCTGAGGGGATGGTCTGGGTATCAGTTGGGTAGGTTTGGGTTTAGTGGTTCTGGGTTGTGTTTTGGGTTTAAGGATGGGAAGTTTAGGTGGTTGTGGTGATGAAGTAGGTATGGGTAGAGTTGTAGGTTCAGGGGTGAAGGTTTCATCTAAGGGCTCGGTTTTGATGGGAAATAGGATTGGTTCTTCTGGTGTAGGTTGTGGTTGAGTGGTTGGTTGTGGTTGAGTGGTTGGGGTGAAGATCATTCCCTGTCCCCTTTTATATATCTCCTTCCTCTTTCCCATACGAATGTCAGCCTTATTTCGCTGACTATCCGTTGGAGTGTCCTTTCAGACATGGGTCCCACCTGCCTACTAGAGAAGCCGTGAGCCCGGAGATTGTCTTTCATCCAGGCTTTCTCACCGGACCTCTTGGCTGCAGTGACCCTTTCTACTTTTTCCCTCTACTTCTTCTCCTTCATCTTCTCCCTTGCAGCCTTCTTCCTTTCTTTCTCCATTTGATCTGCTCTTTGTTGTGGAGCAAAAGGATCATATCATCATCATGTGGAGAAAGTTCTGGAAGATTAAAGCCTCTAGAGAGTAGGAATTTAATCCTAGCTTCTCTCAGCTGCAAGGCAGCTTTCCTTTGTTCCTCCTCTTCCCTCTCTAAGGCCAACTTGGCTTCTTCTTGTTGTTTTAGCCTGGTTGTCCTCTCCAAAGTCACCAACTCCTCTAGTGGTAGCAGGAGTACTTCCTCATTGGTAGCTCCTAAGTTGATGAGCTGATCAATGAGTTTGCCCTTCTCTTGTTGTTGATTTCCTCCTGATTGGCTGCAGCTGCCTTTGAACTGGCAGCTAGCAACTTCTCAGCAGGGAATCTACCTTTCTTCTTTAACTTCTCAATCCTTTTCTCTTCCTGAAGCTCTTCCGCAGTCATTTTTCTCTTGCATTTGTCTTTTGCAGAACTTGACTGTGGTGGTTCTTGGATAGAGGGTTCGGATTGTGAGAGAGGGTCAGCTGGTGTTTGGGATGGAGGTAGATTAGAAATGTCCTCCCTGCTCAACTCAGATGCTATTTCAGCAATGACATCTATGATGATCAGTTCCTCGGACATTTTGAACAATCCTTCCGCAGCTTCCATCTCAGCTTCGGAAGACTTATCTTGTTCTTCCGAGGCTTTAACTTTAGCTTTGGAAGTTTCAGCCCGAGCTTCAGAAGAAGATGCTGATGCAAGTTCTGTCCCAACTGTTTCAGTTGTTGGGCCATCAGTCCCCATTTCCCCTTCGAAGTTAATCTTAGGTTCCATGTGGACCTTAGGTTAACCAACTTCTTCCATAATGGTAGAAGGTGCAGTCAGCCTTTGAAGCTCTTCAGCTTCAATATAGATCCGTGTGGTGTCCGGACTGGGTTGATCTAAAGAGGATCTCAATACATACTTTGTGAAAAGTCTGTAGAGATCATGAAGCATTTGTGAGTCAATCTTGAGAATGGATTGAGATGACTCAGGCAAGGTAATGATTTGGGAAGTAGAGGACTAGATCGGTGGTTCCTCAGGTGTTTGTCTCTGATCTTTCTCCCCCTTTTTGGTAGAATCATCTTAAGAGCTAGATAAGCTAGAGGAAGAAGTCAATGAGACTTGTATAGGTACATGCCTAACAGACCTCTCCGTCTGTTTCCCAGCTAGTTGAGCCTTGAGATTGTCAATCTCAAGTTGCTGAGTGGCTGTCCTGTTCTCTAAGATCCTAACCTGAGATTCAAGGTTTGAGACCTTAGAGATGAGGTACTGAATAGTGAGTGACATAGTTCCCTTATCTTCATATGAAGAATCACCGGGAGATGAGATAACATACCTAGTATGTTCAGTCTCACCACCAAATATGGCTTCTTGGCACCCTGAATACCTTTGCTCAAAGTCATCTCTTTTAGAGATATCAATGGGCAAAGTTGTCGTAGACTCAGTCTGATTGATGTTACCACTGTCCTGAGAGCTCAATGAGAGACTCTGAGTAGTGGCAGCTGAGCCTACATAAGTCCCCTCCACATCAGTGGGACTCACCTCAGTTGTTGGCTTCTGATGGGGGCTAGAGATAAGGGATCTCTCTCGGCTCTATTGATCTTTGAGAGGGTGTTGAAGATCAACTTCATGGCCATGGAGAGATGTTATCTCTTCATCAGTTCGGAGTAATAGGTCAGTGAAGGATAGAGAGGTTAAACCTACTGACCCGGGACCTAGATCAATGTCTACAGGCATTAAGCCTCTTGAGGGGCTGTCCCTTGTTGGCTGCACAGGGAGTGTAAATACTCACCCTGTGGGCTAAAGGCTTGGGTGTCGGGCTCTTGGGTTTGAGACTGAGGAGGCTCAAAACCCAAATTGAGGTCAGTGGTTAAGGATGGTGTGACCTCGGACTGAGTGGGAGCCCATGTTTCCGACTCTAGTCCTTTTGGATTGAACTGGAGGAGCTTGTTCAATCTGATATGTGATTTTGATGGGTGGAGTAGGTATTGGGGCATTTGTGGTGAGGGTTGCTGGTGTGGGTTCATCTCCTGTAGGGTCAACAGGGATGTCACCAGGAGCTATGCGCTCAATCATATCTGGAGTTAAAGGAGTATACCTGCCAGTGAAGTTGATGGACACCTTCTTCAAAGTCTTGAAGATGGCAGGCCGCACTTGAGGAACAGTTAGAGCAGCTTCACAGACAAGCTTGCTCTATTCCAACTCGCAGTTGATGATGTGTTGAATGTATCGGGGATACATAAAGAATGTTTCCCTTCTAAGATTCCTGAGTAAATTGGTAAACACAAACTTTGAGTAGTTGAAGCGCAGGCCTCACACCAACCCATAAACTAGGCATCCTAGTTCGTATGGGATTTGATCCCATCCCCCTGACTTGTTGGATAAGCAGTGAAGAACGATATGCAGGAGAAACTTCTACTGATATGAGAAGTTGAATTTGTATATGGTTGATCTGCTCACGTCTCCACCATATCCCATAAGGATGTATGTGCCATCCAAGTATTCTTTGGGAAACTCAGTAGGAGCTTCACCATCATGAAGATCTAGATGCTCCCTGATGAGTTGTTCACTTATGATCAACTCCTGTCCACAAATGCGGGTCCTTAGGACGCGAACCCTATTTAAGATTTCTACTTGACCGTTTCTCCAAAATTCAGTCATGTGGTTGGAGTAAATGGTGGGGTTAGTAGTAAGCGCCGTGTAGTAGGTTGATTCAGAAAGAAAGATGATGATTTCAGTGAAGTCAGCATCTCTTGATGAATCAAGTAATGCGACCTGGTTGTGCTAAGGGTTTAGCGCCATTGTAAGAGAAAGTAAGCTTGAACTTGGGTGAATTTCAGGATTGACAGTGAAGGAAATGTTTAGGGCAGTAAATCGGTAAAAGAAGATGAAGTTGAACAGTCTAGATTATTTAAATGGGAAGAATTGCGGTAATGGTAGTAGGGCGGCGGTTTGCGGTTATGAAATGACAGTGGCGGTAAGGGATAAATTTAAATAATCAGTCATCATCAAGAAAATCTTTACTTTTTACAGAGTGGGGCCCAAAAATATATCTGTTACACAGTAAAAACTCCTTTTCCGAGTATAAAACGTTTCTGAAGGTAATTAGTCTTTCGAAGGCAATTCTTTCTTCCGAAGCAAAGCATTGCTTCCAAAGGTAAGAACTATTTTCTTGAACGAAGAGTTTTATAAACTTCGAATGTAGATCTGATATGAAATCAATCGCTTCTTCCGAGACTAAAAACTCTTCCGAGAAGAAAATTTCCATGGAGGAATTTGACTTCGGAAGATATTAAAGAATATCTTCCAAGAGTTAATTCCTCTTCGGAAGAAATTTACACTGGGAATATTTCAAGGAGATCTTTTGTAACAGGGCTTAAATTGTATTGACACAAGACTTAACACATTAAAAAGCTTTCAAAAGAGGTTGTTTAATCAATGTTTATGATCCCAATAGCTGATATGAGATATTTAAATCTTTGTTCATCAAAAGCTTTTGTGAATAAATCAGCATATTGTTCATTTGAGTAAACTTTGATTAACCTTATCAGATTTTTCTTATGAATATCTCTAATAAAATGATACCTGATATCAATGTGCTTTGTCTTGGAGTGCTTCACTAGATTTTTAGTAATGGAGATAGCACTGTTGTTGTCAATATGGATAGGAGTATTCATGAAGTTGAATCCATAGTCTAACATCTGGTTCTGAATCCACAGCAACTGAGCACAGCAGCTAGCAGCAGCAATGCATTCAGCTTTAGCAGTTTATGTAGATACACAGGATTGTTTCTTGCATTGCCATGAAATGATCTTTCCACCAAGAAATTGACATCCTCCTGATGTAGATTTCTTGTCAATGTTGCAGCCACCATAGTCGCTGTCAGAGTATCCATAGAGATTGAAATCACTATTTCTTGGATACCAAAGACCTAGTTTAGGTGATCCTTTAGGGTATCTGAGGATTCTCTTTGCAGCAGCTAGGTGAGACACCTTTGGAGCAGCCTGATATCTTGCACAAATGCAAGTAGCAAACACGATATCAGGTCTACTAGTAGTGAGATACATCAGAGAACCAATAATTGCCCTATACTGATGTTGATCAGTATCCTCCCCCTTAAGGTCAGGGCAGAGATTATGGTTTCTAGGTATGGGTGTCCTGGCTGGCTTACAGTCCTTCATCTGAAATCTCTCTAAGATGTCATTGACATACTTGGATTGATTGATGAAGAATCCTTCCTTCAATTGCTTCACCTGAATTCCTAGGAAAAAGTCCATTTTTTCAATGGAACTCATCTCAAATTTCTGCTTCATAGTGCTTTCAAAGTCCTTACATATTTGGTCATTTGAAGAACCAAATATGATGTCATCAACATAGACTTGAACGAGCAAAATGTCTTCTCTAGTCTTCCTGATGAAGAGGGTCTTATCAATGGTACTTCTGGTGTAGCCATTCTTCAGGAGAAACTGAGACGAGGTGTCATACCACAGCCTAGGTGCTTGGTGTAGCCCATATAGAGCTTTGTCCAGTTTGCACACATAGTTAGGGTGCTGTGGGTCTTCAAATCCTGGAGGTTGGCATACATAGATTTCCCTATCTATATCCCCATATAGAAAAGCACACTTGACATCAAGTTGGTAGATAGTGAAGTTCTTGGATGCGGCGTAAGCAAGGAAGATCCTAACTGCCTCAAGTCTTGTAACTGGTGCAAAGACATCAGTATAATCGATTCCTTCCTCTTGGGTGTATCCTTGAACTACTAATCTTGCCTTGTTCTTGATAATCAAGCCTCTATCATCTTTCTTGTTTCTGAATACCCATTTAATGCCTATGGGTACTTGACCAGAAGGTAGTGGGCATAGATTCCAGACCTTTTGTCTTCTGAATTGAAGCAGCTCCTCCTGCATCGATTCAACCCAACTACTATCTTTTAAGGCATCTTCCACCTTCTTGGGTTCCATCTGAGATAAGAAGCATGACTACAAGCAGACATTCCCATGATGAGTTTGCCCTCTTGTTCTCACACCTTCAGAGACATTCCCTATGATGTTTTTAGTTAGATGAGTGTTGTGAATCCTAAGACGAGGAATCACTTCCAGTTGCAGAGATAGGTCCATGTTGGACATATTCTGATTAGGAACTGGATCACTCTGTCCAGCTGCTGTTTCAAAGTCATTTAATGAGGACTGCTTGAACGACTGAGAAACATCATCAATGGTTGGCCGTGAAGTAGTATTAACAGTTGCCTGTTCCTTCAGAATACTACTTCTTTCAACCTGGTGTTGTAATGGATCACCTGAAGAGCTTTGAGGTTCATCAAGTGATTCACTTGTTGAAGCTTCATTATTCTTTGAGATATTTACACTATCAGATCTGTGAATGGTTGAAGCTTGTTGTCTTTCAGCTCTTGGAGAATTTGGAAGAGGTCTGGGTAGCTCAAACAGTTGATTAGCATCAGCATCAGCATCACCTTGAGCACCTGTTCCATCTGAAACATTCTCACAAGATGGTTTAGAATAGTTTGGAAACAATTCTAACTCAAAGATATAATTAGGTCCATTCCCCCTAACACAAGGAGTGTGCTCATTTACAACTATATTGGATGACTCCTTAAATTGTTGATTCTTAATCTTGTATACTCTATAAGCTTTGGAGCTAGAAGAGTATCCAACAAAGATAGCATCATCTGACTTCTCAGCAAAGTTTGCTAAGTTGTCTTTTGTGTTAAGTATGGTACACCTGCAGCCAAAGGACCTTAGAAAGCCAATGAACGGTGGCCTCTTGTTCCAAAACTCATAAGGGGTTTTTCCATGGGGCTTAACTACAAGAACCCTGTTCTGCACATAAAATACAGTGCTAACTGCCTCTGCCCAGAATGTTAGAGGAAGTTTTGAATCAGCTAACATAGTTCGAGCAGCCTCAATAAGTGTCCTGTTCCTCCTCTCAGCAACACCGTTTTGTTGAGGAGTTCTGGGAGCACGATACTGTCTGGCAATCCCTTTTGAGTCATAAAATGAGTCAAGAACAAAGTTCTTAAACTCAGTCCCTTGATCACTTCTAATGATCTTAACCTTGTGATCAATTTGATTTTCTATTTTAAGAATAAAAGATTTTAACGTTTCAGCAGTTTCATCTTTACTTCTTAAAAAGAATACCCATGTAAATCTTGTAAAATCATCAACAATCACAAGGCAGTATGATTTCCTTCCAATGCTCATTATACTTTGGGACCAAATAGATCCATGTGCAATAAGTGTAATGGAGTGGTGATAGAGTTGACACATTTGGATTTATGAGATGACCTGTGTTGTTTCCCTTTCAAGCATGCAACACAGTTATCTTTGCAGAAAAATTCCTTTTTAGGCAAACCATGTACCAAGTTGTTTTTAGCCAATTTATTCATTGTCTTAAAATTTACATGACACATACGTTTACGCCATAGTGTTGACTCATCACTATTAGCTTTGGAAAGAAAGCATGATACTTCACCCATAGGAGAAGCATTGTTCATATCCAGCTTGTACATATCCCCTTTCCTGGGAGATCTAAGAAGCATCAATTCCGGAGGAATTGTCATCCCTGGTTTGAGGATAATGCACTCATGTTCTGTGAAAAGCATTTGATGCTTTTGATCACAGAACTGAGAAACACTTAACAGACTGTGTTCAAGCTGTTTGACAAAGTGAACTTTGTCAATGTTTATTCTACCATTGGATATACTTCCTCTGCCTAAAATATATCCTCCTGTCTCACCTCCAAATTGGACAGGCCCTCCATCATAGTTTTGGAATTGTTGAAGGAGAGATATGTTCCCTGTCATATGCCTGGAGCATCCACTATCTATAATCCTTGTCAAATGGATGTCCCTACATATAAGATGAGATTGTTAGTTTTGTTTGGAAGCCCAAGCCTTGCTGGTCTTGGGCTCTTCCAAAGATAATGGCATAATTGAACCAAAAGATATGCATTGGGGTTCAATAGAGGTCGTTAAAGAAGAGGTTTGGGCTGCAACATCTTCCTTGATCTTTCAGTCCATCCTTGGTTGATCTTGGAGGATGAGCTTATTGAAGCTTTTCAAGCATGGTCTTCTTCCGGAGCTTCTTTCTTTTTGGAAGAAGCCTTCACCACCTTTTCTTCTGAAGCAGTCTTCTTCTGGGATGATTTCAAGGGAGCTCTCTTGTTCTTCCGAACCTTAGAGACTTTGGCTTCCGAAGCCATTTTCCCTTCGGAAGAAATACTTTCTTCCGAAAGCAACTTGGCTTCCGAGACCAACTTTCCCTTTTTCATCACTTGGACCGTTTGAAATGGTCCAAATGTGAAACCTTCCTTGACTCCTTCTTTTCTAACATTATTTGCATAATGTGTGCTTGCTGGATTGTAGTAACAATCTTTAGCCATGTGGTTGTGCAGACCACACATTATGCATGCGATGTTAGCCTTTTGGGAATTTGAAGGTTGCTGTTTCTTGGACTTCTTTTCTTCATCAGCAACTTTCCCTTTCAACTTCTGATCCTTTGATACGACAGGAGTGCTAGTACTACACTTCTTTCCTGAATCAGAAGTACCTACCACTTGGAATCCAGCAGATATGAAGACACCTTCTTGTTTTGGGTCAATCTTCAGCTTGGACTCGGCAACTTTCTTGGCAGTCTTTCTAGCAGCTTTAGCTTTGCTTCTTCTTGCCTTGGTGGTTAGGATTTGTTCTTCACAGGTGGAGATGAGTGTATCTTCCTGTTTCTCCCCTGTGGTGGCCACTATTTTTGCCTCATCTTTTATTTCCAATAGAGAAGGGTCAGCAGTTGGAACCTCTTGCTCTTCAGTACCACATCTAGGTAGTCTAATAGACTCATAAGAGTTTGGTAGAGCTATTTCATTGGTTCCCAACCCTTCTTTGTTTTGATAAAACATTTTGGAATGAGAGGATGATGCAAGAATAGCTTGGAAGTTTTGCTCAGCAATAGCTTGCTTCCTGGCCTGAGCCTCAGCAGTGACAAGATAGGCTTGTGTTTCAGACAGCTTGGATATCAGATCTTTGATTTGAGTCTTGTAATTGGTTTGTTCATGTTTTAAAAGAGACACAGTTTTCTCTAACTCCTCAATTTTCTTTTAATAGTCAGATTCAGCTCTTTTAAAGTCAGATTTTAAGATATTTAAAGACTCAACATCAGATCTGATTTCCATATTGTAATCCTTATAAAGTTTAACCTTAGCAATACAGGCTGGAGTGCAAAGATGTTCATATACCTGAGCATCATCTGTTCCGGCCATGAGTGCTTGAGCGGGAGTCCCATTCTGTACCATGAAGCTCCAGTCAACTTCTTGAGCTATTGCAGCTGTTTCAGTCGTCTTCTCTTCAGGCTTTGAGGTTAAGGGATGTGTAGAGGCCTGTGGGGTTCCTAGGTTGTTCTTGGGAGCCTTGCATTCCCTAGCAAAGTGACCCAGTTGGTTGCAGTTGTAACACTTTGCTTTGGTCTTGTCTAACCCAAACTTGCTGTTGACAGTGTTTTGAGGGAATTGCCTTCCAGTTCTCTTGAGGAACTTCTTCGCTCTATAGGTTAAGAGAGCCATCTGTTGGACAATGTCCACATACTCTACATCATCTGGACTGAAGCACTCAAGATCATCAAAGCAATATTGGAAATCCCCAGAGTGTCCACTTCCAGAGACAAAGGCACAACTATCCTGAAAGGAGTCGTGTTGTGCCTGTTGAGACCTTAGAGTCTCCGGTAGAGTAATGTAGGGTCCATTATGTGAGTTGTCAGGGTAGCACAACAACCGATGTTATGGTTCTGTGATTTCCCTTTCAACCACATGAAGGGCTGAACTCAGTTGGTTATTGGAGTTACCAGAGGAGTTCTGCATGTTCATCTCCATCTGGAATGCACTTAGGATACCATACAACTCTGTGAGAGAAAGAGTCTTAAAGTCCGAAGTTCTCCTGATTACAACACAATAGTGTGTCCATAGTTTAGGAAGGGAAGACATGAACTTCCTTACTATGTCTCTGTTCTCAAGAGGTACTCCAATATCCACCAGAGTATCCACTATCTCAACATACCTGAAGTATTGTTGAGTCAAGGTCTCTCCAGCCTTGAAAGTGAAGTTTTCAAACTCCTGCTTTAAGTGATCTTTCTTGTTCTCTTTAGTTTCCTTGGATCCTTCATACATAAGCTTCAATGCGTCCCATAAGTCTTTAGCTGTCTTGTACTTCTTGAAGCCTCTGTAGATAGAGTTTGGAGGAGCAGTTTGAAGAGAATTCATAGCCCTTTGATCAAGCTCTATTCTTTTTCTATCTTCTTCTGAGTAATCATCAACATCTTTTGGAATGATGCGATTACTAGTAGCAGAGGTAGTGCTTGGTATGAAAGGACCACTAACAATGGAGTCCCACATCCTTGAGTCTTGACACTTGATGAAGCCTTCCATTCTTGTGCACCATGTGACAAAGTCTTTAGGGGTGATCAGTGGGGACTTGGTCATGGTACTGGTTTCCATATCAGCTTTAGTGAGAGCGGCCATTTGAGTGAGTGGTTTGTAGGGAGGAGTGAAAAACAAGTTGATTTGGATGGTAAGATCTCCCAATCAAGAGCCTGGATGCTCTGATACCAATTGCAGGATCGGTTTCGGTCACTCAACAAGGGATTTTCTCTTAAACTCACCTTGAACAACACTCAGAAAGAGTCTAACAACAGTTTATCACAATATAACAAGTAACAAATGATAATGAACACAGGAAGTCAATTTTCAAGGTACTTTTATATATTGCTTCTCAACTCAAAGGATTACAAGACTCTTACAAGCTCAAGCTCTGGCTCAATCTCTACCTAATGAGTTACAATTAGAATACATATATAATACTACCTACAGCCAGATATACTTTGATACCAGCTGGAAACCTCTAACCAAACGTCTATACTATAAGACTATAGGTTAAGGTGTCTCAGACATTTTACCTGAGATTTGGTAGTCAGGACATGTCCCTGACTTACCTTTTGTCACCAACTAAAGTTGGTAACATGTACTATCATAAAAAGGTAAATAGTAGAATAAAGTATGGTCAACAACATGGCTCTTTAGGAAGAAGCCATACTGTATCAGAGGTCTGCAGCGGATTGTCAGAGACCATACTTATGTCTACTGGTCATAGCAATGTCTTCCGAAGGTTAAATTGCTTCGGAAGAATAAGTTATTCCGAAGCCACTTATACTTTGGAAGACTGCTTCTTCCGAGGCTTGGAGTCTTCTTTGTCTTCGGAAGTAGAGTTTGTCTTCAGAAGTTGTCTTCAGATGTTGTCTTCGGACTTTGTCTTCAGCTCTTGTCTTCAGACTTTGTCTTCGGAAGATGTCTTCAGACTTTGTCTTCAGCTCTTGTCTTTAGACTTTGTCTTCGGAAGATGTCTTCAGCTGATGTCTTCAGCTGATGTCTTCAGCTGTTGTCTTCAGCTATTGTCTTCAGACTTTGTCTTCAGCTCTTGTCTTCAGACTTTGTCTTTGAAAGATGTCTTCAGCTGATGTCTTCAGTTGTTGTCTTCAGATGTTGTCTTTAGCTGTTGTCTTCAGCTGTTGTCTTCAGCTGATGTCTTCAGCTGATGTCTTCAGCTGATGTCTTCAGCTGATGTCTTCAGCTGTTGTCTTTCATACTTTGTCTTCGGAAGAACTCTTCAGACTTAGGAAGTTCTCATACTTGGCTTTAGAAGCCTTTGAATGTAGCACCAAAATTGACTATGTGAAGTGGTTTTGGTTGCACTAGCCTTATAATGACCCAACACTCACCAACTTGCATGAGTTGGTGAAAAGGTCCATGCTTTTACAATTGTACATTGAGGTCTTAAGTTTGTAACTTTCTACTTTATGTACTTTTATCCTTTTTGTAATTAGGATATGAGCTATGGCATGTCATAGTCACTAGTCAAAAGGCAAATATGTCGTTTGACTCTACATTGATTTTGTTGTCTTTCAATGTTCCAACTGGCTTTCCAAGTATTAGGTTGTAGAGTGTAGTATAAAGTATCTCAGGGTCTTGTATCTTATTTATGCATTGTAACACTTGTAAAAGAACATGAGATTAATATACAATATTCTTGAAAACCATATATATTTTTCTTGAGTTCTGTCTTATTGTTTACTTGTGTTCTTTGTATCTTGTTCTTAAATCTGATCCACTATTTGAACTGTTAAGTGTTCTAAAACTCTCCTCATTATGAGACTGACTGTTGATCTCCCTTAACCGGTCCTGCAATTGGTATCAGAGCATTCCAGGCTCTTGATTGTAACATATCACCATAATAAATCTACTCAGTTCTCACGAAACACTTAACATCTCAAATAGCAGCTTCTAAGTCTGATATGGAAACCGCTACCATGGTAAAGTCCCCATTGATCACTTCTGGTGATTTTGATACATGGTGCCTAAGAATGGAAGGCTTGATCAAGTCACAAGACAGCAGGATGTGGGAGTCTCTTACCTCAGGACCTTACATTCCATGCACCTATTTAGCTGCTGCTGGAGGTAGCATGATAACAAAAGAAGTGGTTGACTACTCTGAAGAAGACAGAAACAGAATATATGTAGATAAAAAGGCCATGACTACTCTCTAAACTGGTCTTCCAAATACCATCTACAGAGGCTTCAAGAAGGCAAGACTGCCAAGCAGCTCTGGTATGCACCAAAGCTGATGTATGAGGGGTCTAATATAGCCAAACAAAACAAAAAAGCCCTCCTAAAGCAGCAGTTTGAAAACTTCACCTTCAAGACAGGTGAAACCATGGCTTAACAATACTTCAGGAATGTTGAGATTGTGGACACTCTAATGGATGTTGGAGTAAAGCTGGAGAGTAGGGATATTATGAGGAAATTCATGTCCTCTCTTCCTAGACAACGGACACACTATTGTTTGGTCATTAAGAGGACTGAAAACCTCAAGACCCTTACTCTTACTGAGTTATATGGTATCCTCAGTGGCTACCAGGTGGAGATGAATATGAAAAATCCATCTAGTAACTCCAGTTATCAGCACAGTTCTGCCCTGCATGTGATTAAAAGGGATTATAGAGAACTACAACACCATTTTGTCTCTTACCCTGACAACTCACTAAAGGGCATTTTCATCACCTTCCCAGAGACACCTAGGGAGAGCTACATCCAAGAAGGCCTATTCCAAGACAAAGCTTATCACAAGCCTTTATGTCTCAAGATGAAAGCACATGCAACTTCCTCTTCACCCTTGAAGATTTGGACTGTATTCATCTGGATGACCTAGAGTATATGGAAATCAACCAACAGATGGGTCTTCTCACTCATAGTGCCGAGAAATTCTATAAGAGGATAGGGAGGAAGTTTCCTAGCAATGTATCCAGTGGAAGTTTAGGTTGGACAAAAGCAAAGTGAAGTGTTACAACTATAACCAAATAGGACACACTTCTAGGGAGTGCAAGGCACCCAAGACAAATGGTGGCCAAGCACAACCGAAGCCAAACTACACTTAGGGGAGGTCCATACACTAACAAGCCCAAGCAGCAAGCTGCAGTTGCTGTTGAAGAATGAGGCTTTGATTAGAGCTTCCAGGTAGAAGATGTGTCTCCAAACCAAGCACTGATGATAGATCTTGATGAAGCCAAGGTATTGGAGCATCTTTGTACTCCAGAATGCATTTCTAAAGTAAATAGATATAGGTCATATAACTTAGAGATGAGATATGATCTTGAGTCCTTGAACATCTTAAATCTGATTTCAAAAGAGCTGAAAATGAGCATAAATTAAAAATAGAAGAATTAAAGAAAACCTTTCAAATCTTAAACATGAGCATACCAACTACATGACTCAAATCAAAGATCTTATCACTAAGTTAACTAAGTGCAATACTAAGGATATGATCAGCAAAGCCAAGGCAGGGAAACATGTTCTTGAAGAAAAGACCTTGAAGAATAAAATATCCTCATCCCTGCATCCCAAAGTATATTATCAAAACAAACAGGGATTGGGATCTTGTGAGATAGCTTCTCCATATTGTCTGTAAGATCTCCCAGGTTTAGAACTAGTCAAGATGAGCTTCTATCCATAGATTCTAGTGATGAAGAGGATGAAGAGGAGATAATGAAGGACAAATCTGGGAACAGTGAAAAAGATCATCCTAACATGGGTCACTATTCTCTTGAGGAGAGAAAGGAGTCAGGGATGACAAAGTCTAAGAGAAAGAACTTGATTCGAGTAGCCAAGAAAAGATAAAAGAGAGCTCAAGAGATCAAGGCCACCTTCAACTCCAAGTAGAAACAAGTTTTTATCTATACAGGTTTTGAAGTTGTGAAGAATGAGGATACAACTTTGACCTCTAGTACAAAGAGCTCAAGTTCATGTCCAATTCATCCTTGTAAAGGAATGAAGGCTGATCAGCTATGTAACACTGCTACACAACATGAGTCATCCACCTCCCAAGGCAAGCATCACCTTAGGAGGCTTTCTACAACATCTGAAAGGATGAGGATGAATATGGAAAGTGATCAAACTCAGTCTTCCATTCATAAGAGACCCTCAGAAGAAAGCAAATTGACTACATTATGTGTGGAAGTACTTCTCATCTTGCTAAGGATTGCTTCTACAATCCTATAAGTACTGTCAACGTAACAAGGAAGAAGACTTCTGAGAGGAACAAGAATAATAAAGCTTCAGAAGAAATCTATGTTTCTTTCGGAAGCTCCAAAATGAAAATGAAGACAAGCGAAAAATTGCCTTCGGAAGATATGTTGGTCTCAGAAGAAAGGAATGCTTCCGAAGCACTGAAGCTTGCTGCAGTAAAAGCAAGATCTTCCAAAGGGTCAGTCTCCAAATGTAACATCCGGTTTCTAAATCCGGACTTGTAAATTATATTATAGTTATGATTAATTAATTAAGTTGAGTTGTTTAAGTGTTTAAGTGTTTAGTCGCATAAGTCATATGCGAATGAACTTCCGTCGCACCCCTTACGTGCGATTGAGACTCAGTCGTACGAATAATAGGCGTATGAGCTCCAGTCGCACGCTTCAGTCGTACGAACGGTTCAGTCGTGCGACTGGGGGTAAGGCGGTTATGTGGCACATGTGAATAAGTAAGGCGGTGAGAGGAGATGAAAAGCCGATTTCTATTTGCATCTACTTCATTCCCCTGTTCTCTTTACACCCAAACACCCCTGTTCTTGCCAATCGACTAGGCTAAACTCCGTTTTGGTACGTTTGAACATCACGGATCAATCCGGAGATGTTATAAGCTGTGTAAATGGTTGAATTTGATCCAACAACGTGTTTTAAATCATTGAATTGGTCTGGTTCATTTCTAAATTAAAATCCGGGAATTCGGATCTAAGTTTTTGTGAAGTTTTGATGAAATAATGGTCCGAAACCATTGTAAACGATGTGTATATGATCTGTTTTGAATATGATATGATTTGGATGGTTAAAACTCAAATTTTGAGTGAGTTTGGATCAAACACGTCAAGAACACAGCTGCTGATCCGTTTCAGACGAATGGGCTCAATCGCATGCCTCAGTCGTACGAATGAGAGTCTAGTCGTGCGACTGAGTGCGAATGGAGATTCAGTCGTGCGATTGGAACTCAGTCACCTCGTTAGAAGGCCGAATGAGGACGAATGAACACTGGGTACGAATGAGAACTCAGTTGTGCGAATGAGTGGCTAGTCGTACGGCTGAAGGTTCAGTCGCATGGTTCATCCGCATAGGTCCAGTTGTATGAGTGCTCATTCGCATAAGTGTTCAATCGCATGAGGGCCCTGTTTGAGAATAAGTTTACTGAATCAAGGTTTATTGCTTTAGATATACCTTGATTAGAGGAAGGACTGGTTACCTTGTGTACGTGGATTGTGTAGACTGTGGTGAAGAAGTTGATAAGGTGAGTTCTAAGCCCTTTTCAAATGTTTGGTTTTAACATTCGGGCTAGCACACATACAATGATAAATGAATTGAATGTTTTAGTACCAGAATTGTGACAATGATGTTGATATGTTTCTAACAGTTTGTAAAGCTGTTAGGGGGAAAGTGGGGGTAATAAATGATTACCTGAACATTGTTAATCATTACATGATGGTAATGATTGCAGTGGGTCAGGTAGAGTGTAAAAGATGGTCATCTGAACATTGTTAATCATTACGTGATGGTAATGATTCCAATGGGTCAGATGGGGTGTAATGATTAATGAAAATATGTTAAAACAGGTGCTAAAAGAAAGAATGTGTGGGGTGTAAATGAATGTGATAATATTGGCAATAAGTAAAAGAAATGTTTTTGAAATGGTAATGTGATGTAAATCTCAACAGGCCAGTTAGGGTAAGATGCCTGGGTGTGAAACTGTACAGTTTGATAGGAGTGATGACGATCACTCAGCTTTGTGAACATCTTGTGGTGATGACCCTAGATGATTAATTGGCATCCTACTGGGTGAGAGATAGTGACTGGTAGTTGCTGGATGTGGGCAACCGACGTTACTGGGTATGGGAAACTGGTAGTTGCTGGATGTGGGCAACCGACGTTTCTGGGTGTAGTAACTGGTAGTTGCTGGATGTGGGCAACCGACGTTACTGGGTATGGGAAATTGGTAGTTGCTGGATGTGGGCAACCGATGTTTCTGGGTGTAGTAACTGGTAGTTGCTGGATGTGGGCAACCGACGTTACTAGTTATGGGGAACTGATAGTTGCTAGTTGTGGGCAACCGACGTTCGGTGGGACAGGTCTAGTGGGACAAAGTAATGATAAAAGTTGAATTTATAATATTGCCAATATAAATATAACTTTTATGTGTGTAAAGATGTTGTTAATGTTTTAATGAAAATTAGAACTCACCAGTTTATCTGATGTTTTGAGTATGTTGTGTGTGCTAGGTAAGGAAGGATCCTCTAATAATAGAGGAAAGCAAGTATGAGCTGAACAAGGACGCTATCCCGGAGTAGTTGCTGGCATAGGATATAGGGCTTGTTAAACTGTAAATAGGGCAATGTATAATTAAATACAATTATAGGTAAAGTGTTTTAAAAAGTTGGGTTAATATATAATATTGTTTAAAGTCTTCCGCTGTAAGTAGAAAGCTCTGATTTGTGTTTGAAATATTAATCCAACTGCATGACGTGCCTCCGGTGCCCTGCCGGGTTTAGGGCGTCACAGGTTGGTATCTGAGCAGTAGTTAAAGGGATCTAGTGTCATAATAACTAGACTTTAACTAGAAAATAGATATGCCAGTAGGGATAGCTAGATAGAATAATTTATTAAAACAAGAGAAGGTGATGGGACTATCATGAGAAGGAATAGCGAGAATAGTAAAAGTAAAGTAAACAATTAATAGTACTTGGACAATATTATTAATAATTTACTTTACTTATAGTATTCTGGTTATATACTTACATACGAGTACCAAATAATCCTGATCTCGTTTTAATAGGTTATGGATGAGAGGGAAAGTGAAAGAATGCAAGGTGGAACCTCGGAAGGAAATGTTGATGAGAGCGCAGAGGTGCTCAGTATGACGAGACAACAATTCCGTGATGCAATTGCTGAGGAGGTTCGTAAAGCCTTGAATGTAGCTAGACCCGATGAAAGTAGGAATGTTGATAAAGTTGAGGGGTCTAGCGAGAAGAAGGGAGCTACGTATAGTCAGTTTAAAGAGTGTAATCCTCCATGATTTTCTGGGGCTATGGATGTGGTAGCCACCTATAAATGGCTTCGTGAAATGGAAGCCGTGATCAAGTTGAGTGAGTGTAGGGAGGATCAGAAAGTAAAGTTTGCAGCCCACTCGTTTGTAGGTGAGGCTTTGTATTGGTGGGATACGATTATCCAGACGTTAGGTGAGGAGGCTACTGACAAAATGTTATGGCCTGAATTTAAAAAGTTAGTATCGGATAAGTTTTGTCCGAAGGGTGAGATGGATCGAATAGAGATGAGTTTCCTACAGTTTCAGGCAGGTAATATGTCCCATAGGGAGTACACGTCTAAGTTTGAGGAGATGGCGCGACTGGTGCCTCATCTGGTAGTTCCTGAAGAGAAGAAAATTTTGAGGTATACACAGGGGTTACCACAGGAGGTTAGAAAGTTGGTTAGATCATCTGCTCCAAGTAGTTATCAGTTGACGGTAAACTTAGCAGCAGATATGTATCAAGAAGTTTATGGTAGTAATGTTGCTCCTGATGGGAGTAAAAGGAGGCGTGAAGAACCTGTAGTGCAAAGAAGATTTGAGAATCCAAGTCTTCAGAAGAAGGGTAAGTTTGGAAGGGGCCAATTCCAAAGGAATGTTAGAAATGAGCTACCACGTTACGGGAAATGTGGCAAGCTACATCAGGGTGAATGTATGATTGGTAGTAGGACTTGTTTTAGATGCGGGAAGTTGGGGCATTATGCAAATGAATGTATTGAAAGTCCTCGTAAATGTTATGAGTATGGAGAAACGGGACATATTCGTAGTGAATGTCCAAGATTAACCGTTAGAAAGCCTGAACCGGTTAGATCGAAAAAAGGGTCAGGAGAAGGGTCAAGTGTGGCGAAGGGGCGAGCCTATTCTATGTCAGCTAGTGAGGCTAAAGCTCTGCCAGATGTAGTCTCAGGTACGTTTCTAGTTAATGGGATTCCAGCTAACGTGTTATTTGATTCTGGTGCAAGTGGAAGTTTCGTATCTGTTGATTTTTGTCCTATGCTTGCGTGTGAAATTCGACCATTAGAGGTAGCCTTTATAGTTGAAACTGCTAATGATAGATCTGTGATGATTAATAGTATGATTGATGGTTGTTATATTGAATTAGAAGGATATAGATTGCCTGTTAAACTATATCCTATGGTGTTAGGAGGATTTGATGTAGTTTTGGGTATGGATTGGTTGGCAAACCATGAAGCCCGTATTGTATGTAATAAGAAGTTAATTCAGTTAAGAGCACCGGATGGGAAAACGATTAATGTATATGGCGATAGAGAGGAGTCAACTGTGAAAATAATATCTATGATGAAAGCTGATAAGTTAATGAGCCGCGGGTATGCATCTTATTTACTATATGTAATTGATTCTCAAAAGCCTGTAAGAACGATAGAGGATATTCCAGTGGTAGAGATTTTATAGATGTGTTTCCAGAAGAATTACCGGGTATTCCTCCAGATCGTGAAGTTGAGTTTAAAGTTGATTTGATTCCGGGTGCTAAGCCAGTTGCCAAGTCACCTTATAGACTAGCTCCATCGGAATTGAAGGAATTAATGAAGCAGACTGAAGATTTGCTAGAAAGAGGTTTCATTAGGCCTAGTTCTTCCTCGTAGGATGCTCCAGTATTATTTGTAAAGAAGAAAGACGGGAGTATGCGTATGTGTATCGATTACAGAGAGTTGAATAAGTTGACGATAAAGAATAAGTATCCACTTCCACGAATAGATGATTTATTTGATCAGCTACAGAGAGCTAGTTGGTTTTCTAAAATAGACCTTCGTTCGGGGTATCATTAGTTGAAAGTTAAGGAATAAGATATACCAAAAACGGCATTTCGGACACGTTACGGTCACTATGAATTTTTAGTTATGTCCTTTGGGTTAACAAATGCACCTGCTGCTTTCATGGATTTGATGAATAGGGTGTGTAAGCCAATGTTGGATCGATCAGTAATTGTGCTTATAGATGATATACTGATCTATTCAAAGAATGAGGGAGATCATGCCTGCCATCTTTATGAAGTGTTGGAAAGGTTGAGAAAAGAAAGGCTTTATGCAAAGTTTTCTAAGTGTGAGTTTTGGTTGCGGGAAGTACAGTTTTTAGGACATGTAATCAATGCAGAAGGCATTTTAGTAGACCCTACTAAGATTGAAACAGTAGTGAAGTGGAGTCCTCCAAAGACGCCATCTGAAGTTCGCAGTTTCTTGGGTCTGGCTGGTTATTATAGAAGGTTTATTCAGGATTTTGCCAAAATCGCATCCCCATTAACGAAACTGACGAGGAAGAATGAAGAATACGTTTGGGGACCAGAACAAGAAAATGCATTTCAAGAACTGAAGCAGAAATTAACCCAATCACCAGTGTTGTCATTGCCAGATGGAAATGAAGATTTGGTGATTTATTCGGATGTTTCGTATCAAGGCTTAGGTTGTGTATTGATGCAGAGGGGACGAGTGATTGCTTATGCTTCCAGACAGTTGAAAGAACATGGAAAGAATTATCCGACACATGATCTAGAACTGGCAGCAGTGGTATTTGCCTTGAAGATATGGAGGCATTACTTATATGGGACGAAATGTAGGATTTACACAAATCATAAGAGTTTGAAATATTTCTTTGATCAGAAGGAATTGAACACGCGCCAACGGATATGGTTAGAGTTGGTGGAAGATTATGATTGTGAAATACTTTACCATCTGGGTAAAGCAAATGTGGTTGCTGACGCGTTAAGTAGAAAGAATGAACACCCCCCAATTCAAGTTAAGTCATATAAGTTAGTAATAACCCCAGATTTTATGCACCAGTTACGAGAAGCTCAATTAGAAGCATTGAGAGAAGAGAACGTGAAGCAGGAATGAATGAAGGGTCAAACAAAGGATCTGGAAGAAAATAGTTTTGCGGTTAAGAAAAAATGTGGTCGTATGTGGGTTCCGATTAAGATGAGAGAGTTAGTGCTAGATGAAGTTCATAAATCCAGATACTCTATACACCCTGGTGCTACAAAGATGTATAAGGATTTGAAACAAGAATATTGGTGGCCCGGTATGAAGTTTAATGTGATGCGGTATGTGAATAGGTGTTTGACGTGTCTTCAGGTCAAAACTGAACATCAAAAGCCATATGGTAAGCTTCAACCCTTAGAGATCCCAAAATGGAAGTGGGAAGAGTTGACAATGGATTTCATAACTAAGCTTCCGCGTACAGCTAAAGGTTATGATACCATTTGGGTCATAGTGGATAGATTGACACGTAGCGGGCATTTCTTACCAATCAAGGAGACGTATAACTCCGAGAAGTTAGCAGAATTGTTTATTCAAGAGGTTATTGCTCGACACGAGGTACCATTATCTATTGTGTCGGATAGAGATACACGTTTTACTTAGAGATTTTGGAGAAAGTTTCATGAAGATATGGGTACTCATCTGTTACACAGCACGTCTTTCCACCCAGAAACTGATGGGATGACTGAAAGGACTATCCAAACAGTTGAAGACATGTTACGAGCTTGTGTTATAGATTTCGGTGGTAGCTGGGATAGTCATCTGCCATTAGTTGAATTCTTCTACAATAACAGTTATCATTCTACAATTAGGAGAGCCCCTTATGAGATGTTATATGGCAGAAAGTGCAGGAGTCCGATATGCTGGGGAGAAGTTGGGCAGAAAGAGTTGGGCAGTTTGGAAATTGTACAGGCTACGAATGAGAAACTGGATCAGATCAAAGCTTGGTTTAAAGCGGCTCAGGATCGACAAAAGTTTTATGAAGATAAAAGGCGAAGGCATATAGAGTTTGAAGTAGAAGATAGAGTTATGTTGAAAGTATCTACTTGGAAGGGAATTATCAGATTCAGAAAGAGGGGAAAGTTAAGTCCTCGTTTTATAGGACCGTTTAGAATTATAGAACGGATTGGGGAAGTGGCTTATAAACTAGAATTACCTGATCAGTTGCAAGGAATCCACCCAACCTTTCACCTGCCACAGTTGCGCAAGTATTTGGCCGATGAGAATGCTTATGTACCTTTAGATGATATAGAGGTGGATGATAAGCTGGACTATGTTGAGAAACCTACTGCTATAGTAGACAGAAAGGTGAAAAGGCTGAGGAATAAAACTATTGAATTAGTTAAAGTGCAGTGGTCGAATAGAAAGGGATCTGATTTCACTTGGGAATCCAAAGATGAGATGAAGAAAGATTATCCCCAGTTGTTTGAATAGTTGGTTTCGGGGACGAAACCTATTTAAGGGGGGAGAGTTGTAACATCCGGTTGCTAAATCCGGACTTGTAAATTATATTATAGTTATGATTAATTAATTAAGTTGAGTTGTTTGAGTGTTTAAGTGTTCAGTCGCATAAGTCATATGCGAATGAACTTCAGTCGCACCCCTTACGTGCGATTGAGACTCAGTCGTTCGAATAATAGGCGTATGAGCTCCAGTCGCACGTTTCAGTCGTACGAATGGTTCAGTCATGCGACTGGGGGTAAGGAGGTTATGTGGCACATGTGAATAAGTAAGGCGGTGAGAGGAGATGAAAAGCAGATTTCTATCTGCATCTACTTCATTCCCCTGTTCTTTTTACACCCAAACACCCCTGTTCTTGCCAATCGACTAGGCTAAACTCCGTTTTGGTACGTTTGAACATCACGGATCAATCCGGAGATGTTATAAGCTGTGTAAATGGTTGAATTTGATCCAACAACATGTTTTAAATTGTTGAATTGGTCTGGTTCATTTCTAAATTAAAATTCGGGAATTCGGATCTAAGTTTTTGTGAAGTTTTGATGAAATAATGGTCCGAAACCATTGTAAACGATGTGTATATGATCTGTTTTGAATATGATATGATTTGGATAATTAAAACTCAAATTTTGAGTGAGTTTGGATCAAACACGTCAAGAACACAACTGCTGATCCGTTTCAGACGAATGGGCTCAATCGCATGCCTCAGTCGTACGAATGAGAGTCTAGTCGTGCGACTGAGTTCGAATGGAGATTCAGTCGTGCGATTGGAACTCAGTCGCCTGGTTAAAAGGCTGAATGAGGACGAATGAACACTGGGTACGAATGAGAACTCAGTTGTGCGAATGAGTGGCTAGTCATACTGCTGAAGGTTCAGTCGCATGGTTCATCCGCATAGGTCCAGTCGCATGAGTGCTCATTCGCATAAGTGTTCAATCGCATGAGGGCCCTGTTTGAGAATAAGTTTACTGAATCAAGGTTTATTGCTTTAGATATACCTTGATTAGGGGAAGGACTAGTTACCTTGTGTACGTGGATTGTGTAGACTGTGGTGAGGAAGTTGATAAGGTGAGTTCTAAGCCCTTTTCGAATGTTTTGTTTTAACATTCGGGCTAGCACACATACAATGATAAATGAATTGAATGTTTTAGTACTAGAATTGTGATAGTGATGTTGATATGTTTCTAACAGTTTGTAAAGCTGTTAGGGGGAAGTGGGGGTAATAAATGATTACCTGAACATTGTTAATCATTACATGATGGTAATGATTACAGTGGGTCAGGTAGAGTGTAAAAGATGGTCATCTGAACATTGTTAATCATTATGTGATGGTAATGATTCCAATGGGTCAAATGGGGTGTAATGATTAATGAAAATATGTTAAAACTGGTGCTAAAAGAAAGAGTGTATGGGGTGTAAATGAATGTGATAATATTGGCAATAAGTAAAAGAAATGTTTTTGAAATGGTAATGTGATGTAAATCTCAACAGGCCAGTTAGGGTAAGATGCCTGGGTGTGAAACTGTACAGTTTGATAGGAGTGATGACGATCACTCAGCTTTGTGAACATCTTGTGGTGACGACCCTAGATGATTAATTGGCATCCTACTGGATGAGAGATAGTAACTGGTAGTTGCTGGATGTGGGCAACCGACGTTACTGGGTATGGGAAACTGGTAGTTGCTGGATGTGGGCAACCGACGTTTCTGGGTGTAGTAACTGGTAGTTGCTGGATGTGGGCAACCGACGTTACTGGGTATGGGAAACTGGTAGTTGCTGGATGTGGGCAACCGACGTTTCTGGGTGTAGTAACTGGTAGTTGCTGGATGTGGGCAACCGACGTTACTAGTTATGGGGAACTGATAGTTGCTAGTTGTGGGCAACCGACGTTCGGTGGGACAGGTCCAGTGGGACAAAGTAATGATAAAAGTTGAATTTATAATATTGCCAATATAAATATAACTTTTGTGTGTGTAAAGATGTTGTTAATGTTTTAATGAAAATTAGAACTCACCAGTTTATCTGATGTTTTGAGTATTTTGTGTGTGCTAGGTAAGGAGGGATCCTCTAATAATAGAGGAAAGCAAGTATGAGCTGAACAAGGACGCTATCCCGGAGTAGTTGCTGGCATAGGATATAGGGCTTGTTAATACTGTAAATAGGGAAATGTATAATTAAATACAAATATATGTAAAATGTTTTAAAAAGTTGGGTTAATATATAATATTATTTAAAGTCTTCCGCTGTAAGTAGAAAGCTTGATTTGTGTTTGAAATATTAATCCAACTGCATGACGTGCCTCCGGTGTCCTGCCGGGTTTAGGGCGTCACACCAAAACTTCCAAAATTCTAAAAAATTCTGAAGTATTGAAGGTCAAGTCTAATCTTCCAAAGATGGTGCGAAAGATAAAGGAAGACGACGTGACTGAAAGTTCTTCACTAATAACAATAAATGATCCCTAAAGTCTTAGTATAGGATCAATTACTGTTGTATTGTATTCAGTTCATTAGAAGAGCCCAAGACCAACGAGGCTTGGATTTCCAAATGTAACTAACTCTCTTTTATTTTGCAGGAACAACTGAAGACCAAGAAGAATGTATAGATTATTAACAGTGGTTGTTCCAGGCACATGACAGGCAATGACTCTTTACTTTAAAACATTTAAAAAATTGATGGAGGGCCAGTTTCTTTTAGAGGAGATGCTGTAGTTTACATTACAAGAAGGGGTGGGATCATAACTGGTAAGGTCTATATTGAAAAGGTAAACTTTGTTAAGGAGCTTGGGGTACAATCTACTGAGTGTATCATAATTTTATGACCACAGAATAACATGCTCTTCATTGAGCATGAGTGCATTGTTCTCAAGCCCGGAGTGGTCATTCCTCAAGAGCATATCTTGCTTAGAGCACCCCGAAAGGGAACATGTACAAGAAGGATTTGCAGGAAACATCCCCTTCAGGAGAAGTTTCTTGCTTTATGTCTTAAGCAAATAGTGATGAGTTTTTCCGTTGGCATAAAAGAATGTTCCATGTAAACTTTAAGAACATGAATAAATTAATTAAGAATGATTTAATAACTGGAATGCCAAAGAAAGAGTTTACAAGTGATGATCACTATGTTGCATGCCTGAAAGGGAAACAACACTTGGTGTCTCATAGGCCAAAGGAAAAGAACTCTATCACTACTCCTCTACACTTTTTACACATGGATCTCTTTGGCCCTACCATTGTAATAAGTCTAGGAAGGACCTCATACTGTTTAGTGATCACAAATGATTTTACAAGATTCACTTGGATTTTCTTCCTTAGAACTAAGGATGAGACTCCTGAAATCTTGAAGAACTTTATTCTGAAAATGAGAATCAAAGTGATCATAAGGTCAAGATCATAAGATGTGATCGAGGAACTGAATTCAAGAACCAAATCCTTGACACATTTTGTGATGAAAAGGGTATTACAAGATAATATAGTGCTCCCAGGACTCCTCAGCAAAATGATGTTGATGAGAGGAGAAATAGGACACTTATTGAAGCTGCAAGAACCATGTTGTCTGACTCTAGACTGCCTATCGCCTTCTGGGCAAAGGCATTTAACACTGTCTGCTATGTGCAGAACAGAGGTTTAGTAGTCAAGACTCATGGTAAAACTCCTTATGAACTGTGGCATAAAAGAAGACCTTTCATTGGGTTTCTCAAATCATTTGGATGTCCCTGCACCATCTTGAACACCAAAGATCAACTAGGCAAGTTTGCTGAGAAATCAGATGATGGACACTTTTTTGGATACTCTTCCCAAGCTAAGGCTTATAGAGTATACAATCTTAGAACTAGAGTAGTTGAAGAATCTACCAATGTGATCTTTAATAAACATACACCCCATGTGAAAGGTTATGGTCCTGATTGGCTATTTGATCTTGATTTAGTTACCAACTATTTTAACAAATCTTGTGAAGATGTTTCAAGATTTACAGGTAATACATCAACAGAAGATCTTGACCCAAGATTTGAGCTGAGAAGACCAAACAAGACTACTACTTTAGCTCCAGTTGTAACTAACCCTGTAAGTGAAGTTCCTATCAGCACAACAATGACAAATCAAGCTGATACTTCTGAAGTGCCTGAAAATTCTAGCTCAGAGGCACAAAACACAAATGAAGGAACTTCAAATGAAGGAGGACATGGTGGTGGTGATAATGGTCAAGAATTTCTTAATGTTGATAAGCACTCCATTAAAGACAACATCAATGATGTCATACACTCATTGGATCAAGCTTCTCTTGATAAGTGTGCTAATATGCTGGGAAACACTTCATTGCCAGATGTAAACTTCTCAAACTTAGATCTATCTAATCAACTTGTTGTGATCCCTCAACGTAGGATCCACAAGTCACACCCCACCATAAACATCATTGGGGATGTTGAAAAAGGGATGAGGATAAGAGGACAAACCCATGACAAAAATGTTTTTCTATACTCTTCTTTCTTGTCCCAGATAGAGCCAAAGAAAGCTCGTGAGGCTTTGAAGGATGGAAGTTGGGGTTGAAGCAATGCAAGAGGAGCTGCTTCAATTCAAAAGACAAAAGGTTTGGAACCTATGCCCTTTTCCTCAAGGGAAGATTATCATAGGAACCAAATAGGTGTTTAGAAATAAGAAAGATGATAAAGGACTTTGCAGGCTTCCAGGCTCTTGATTGTGAGATCTTACCATCCAAATCAACCTGTTTTTCACTCCTCACTACAAACCACTCACTCAAGTGGCCGCTCTCTCCAAGGCTGATATGGAAACTGGTACCATGACCAAGTCCCCACTGATCACCCCTGAAGACTTTGACACATGGTGCATTAGAATGGAAGGCTTCATCAAGTGTCAAGATTCAAGAATGTGGGACTCCATTGTCAATGGTCCTTTCATACCAAGCACTACTTCTGCCACTGGTAATCGCATCATCCCAAAAGACGTTGATGATTACTCAGAAGAAGATAGGAAGAGAATAGAGCTGGATCAAAGGGCTATGACTTCTCTCCAAACTGCTCTCCCCAATTCCGTCTACAGAGGCTTCAAGAAGTGCAAGACAGCCAAAGATTTATGGGAAGCTTTGAAGCTTATGTATGAAGGATCCAAGGAAACCCAAGAGAACAAGAAGAATCTCTTGAAGCAGCAGTTTGAGAACTTTACTTTCAAGGCTGGTGAGACCTTGACTTAACAATACTTCAGGTATGTTGAGATAGTAGATACTCTGGTGGATATTGAAGTAGCTCTTGAGAATAGAGACATAGTTAGGAAGTTCATGTCTTCCCTTCCTAAACTATGGACACACTATTGTGTTGTAATCAATAGAACTTCGGACCTTAAGACTCTTACTCTCACAGAGTTGTATGGTATCCTAAGCGCATTCCAGATGGAGATGAACATGCAGAACTCCTCTGGTCACTCCAATAACCAACTGAGTTCAGCCCTTCATATGGTTGAAAGGGAAATCATAGAACCACAACATCAGTTGCTGTGTTACCCTGATAACTCACATAGTGGACCCTACATTACTCTACCTGAGACTCCAAAGTCTCAAAAGGTTTAACATAACTCCTTTCAGGATAGTTGTGCCTTTATCTCTGGAAGTGGACACTCTGGTGATTTTCAATATTGCTTTGATAATCTTGAGTGCTTCAGTCCAGATGATGTGGAGTATGTGGACATTGTCCAACAGATGGCTCTTTTAACTTACAGAGTGAAGAAGTTCTTCAAGAGAACTGGAAGGCAATTCCCTCAAAACCCAGTCAACAGCAAGTTTGGGTTTGATAAGACCAAAGCAAAGTGTTACAACTGTAACCAACCTGGTCACTTTGCTAGGGAATGCAAGGCTCCCAAGAACAACCGGGAACCCCACAGGCCTCCACACATCCCACTGCTTCAAAACATGAAGAGAAGTCCACTGAAACAGCTGCTGTAGCTCAAGAAGTTGACTGGAGCTTCATGGTACAGGATGTGACTCCCGCTCAAGCACTCATGGCCGGAACAGATGATGATCATGTATATGAACATCTTTGTACTGCTGCCTGTATTGCTAAAGTTAAACTCTATAAGAATTACATTTCGGAAATCAGATCTGAGGTTGAGTCTTTAAATGTGTTAAAATCTGATTTTAAAAAAGCTGAATCTGACTATCAAAGGAAAATTGAAGAGTTAGAAAAAAACTGTGTCTCTTTTAAAACATGAAAAGACCAACTATAAGACTTAAATTAAAGATCTGATATCCAAACTATCTGAAGTTCAAGCCCAGTTGGTCACTGCTAAGGCTTAGGCCAGGAAGTAAGCTATTGCTGAGCAAAACTTCCAAACTATTCTTGCATCATCCTCTCATTCCAAACTGTGTTATCAAAACAAAGAAGGGTTGGGAACCAATGAAATAGCTCCACCACACTCTTATGAGTCTATTAGACTACCTAGATGTGGTACTGAAGAGCAAGAGGTTCCAACTGCTGACCCTTCTCCATTGGAACTAGAGGAGGAGGCAAAAATAGTGGCCACAACAGGGGAGAAACAGGAGGATACACTCATCTCCACCTGTGAAGACAAAATCCTAACCACCAAGGCAAGAAGGAGCAGAGCTAAAGCTGCTAGAAGGACTGCCAAGAAGGTTGCAGAGTCCAAGCTTAAGATTGACCCAAAGAAAAAGGGTGTCTTCATTTCTGTCGGATTCCAAGTGGTAGGTACTTCTGATTCAGGAAAGTAGTGTAGTACCAGCACTCCTGTCCTACCAAAGGATCAAAAGTTGAAAGGGAAAGTTGCTGATGAAGAGAAGAAATCCAAGAAACAGCAACCTACAAGTTCCCAGAAGACTAACATTGCATGCATAATGTGTGGTCTGCACAACCACATGGCTAAAGATTGTTACTATAATCCAGCAAGCACACATTATGCAAATAATGTTAGAAAAGAAGGAGTCAGAGAAGGTTTCTCAGTTGGACCATTTCAAACGGTCCAAATGATGAAAAAGGGAAAGTTGGTCTTGGAAGCCAAGTTGCTTTCGGAAGAAAGTACTTATTCCGAAGGGAAAATGGCTTCGGAAGCCAAAGCTTCTAAAGTTCGGAAGAACAAGAAGGCTCCCTTGAAACCATCTCAGAAGAAGACTACTTCGGAAGAAAAGGTGGTGAAGGCTTCTTCCGAAAAGAAAGAAGCTTCGAAAGAAGACCATGCTGCAAAAGCTTCAACAAGCTCATCCTCAAAGATCAACCAAGGGATGGATTGGAAGATCAAGGAAGATGCTGCAGCCCAAACCTCTTCTTCAACGACCTCTATCGAACCCCAATGCATATCTTTTGGTTCAATTATGTCACTATCTTTGGAAGAGCCGAAGACCAGCATGGCTTGGGCTTCCAAACAAAACTAAACATCTCTCCTTTGAGGAGAGAAAGGAGTTCAAGACAAGGCTCATCAACTGCACCACTATGAGCAGCATCTCCTATGAGGGAGACCTTATCAACATCACCTATGTTGATAACTCTTCAAGCTCCCTCACTCTAGGTCAATTTCTTAAATTGCCTAGAAATACTTTAGGCTAGGCTGCACAACTTCTTGGTCTCAACTCTGATACCCTCAATGCTGAAGAGAAGAGAGTAAGAAGGAGACTGGTGACTCTACTGGACACAAGGAAAGAGGACAGGATTTCTAGTCAATCTCCTGGACCTAGGAAAGCTATAGTCCAGTGGAGGTTTGATGAACCTTCTCACAACTTTGTTGTGGAAAGAGAGAATGGTGAAATCAACCGGCTCAATGCCACTTCTCTATTACATCTCAGCAGATTCGACATTGCTGAGCTTGCAGAGAAGCCATTCTCCAATCCCTCCAACTCTGAGACTGCTGCTCACATCAGAAACTATATCAGCAGTCTCCACTTGGCTGAACTAAAAGCTAAAGCCAAAACTGAAGAAGAGTTGAAGTTGAAAAGACCGAAAGACAAGGAAAGACCAACCACCAAAGGCACAACCTTTCTACAGATGGTGGAAGGTCTGGAATTGGAACCAATAGTTAGATGGGAATATGACTATAGTTCCCATCAACTAACTCTTTTCAGAGGGCCACAACAAAGGGTACACATAATCCAAGGTGACAGAGTAGAGGTTTTGTCTACCAAGGATTTGTACAAACTCCTCAGCACCACATCAGGAAAGAATGAAGAAACTGATAAACACTTACTTTCAATGGTGCTGAGAGTTTTGAGAAGAAGAGGGAAGTGAAGTTTTGGTAGCATCAGCCTAGGGGGAGTTTGTTGGGTCATGATAAGGCTGGTGCAACTAAAACCACTTCACATAGTCATTTTGATGCTACATTCAAGGGCTTCCGAAGCTAAGCATGAGATCTTTCGAGAGTCTGAAGAACATCAGCTGTAGATATCAGCTGAAGTCAATAGCTGAAGACAACAGCTGAAGTCAACAGCTGAAGACAACAGCTGAAGTCAACAGCTGGAGACAACAGCTGAAGCCAAGAGCTGAAGACTATCTTCCGAAGACAAAGTCTGATGAAAGAGCTGAAGACAAAGTTTGAGCTTTCGAAGACAAAGTCTGAAGAAAGAGCTGAAGACAAAGTCTAAACTTCCGAAGACAAAGTCTGAAGAAAGAGCTGAAGACAAAGTCTGCTTCCGAAGACAAAGAAGACTCCAAGCCTCGGAAGAAGCAGTCTTCCGAAGTATAAGTGGCTTCGGAAGAAGTTATTCTTCCAAAGCATTTTATCCTTCAGAAGACATTGCTATGTCCAGTAGATATAAGTATGGTCCCTGATAGTCCACTGTAGACCTCTGATACAGCATGGCATCTTCCTAAAGAGCCATGTTGTTGACCATACTTTATTCTACTGTTCACCTTTTTATGATAGTACATGTTACCAACTTTAGTTGGTGACAAAAGGTAAGTCAGGGACATGTCCTGACTATCAACTCTCAGGCAAAATGTCTGAAAGACCTCACCTAGAGTCTTGTAGTATAGATGTTAGGTTAGAGGTTTCCAGCTGGTATCAAAGTATATCCGGCTGTAGGTAGTATTATATATATCTTCTCCATGTAACTCATTAGATAAGCGATTTGAGTCCAAGAGTCTTGTAATCCTTTGAGTTGAGAGGCAATATATAAAAGTACCTTGAAAATTTACATCCTGTGTTCATTTTATTGCTTGTTACTTGTTATATTGTGATCAACTCTTTATAGACTCTTGCTGAGTGTCGATCAAGGTGAGTTTGAGAGAAAAACCATCTGTTGAGTGACCAACAGACTTGTCATCAAGAACAAGGCAAGACTGGTTGTTCAAGCATACACACAAGAAGAAAAAATCAATTACACTCATGTGTTTGCTCCTATAGCAAGACTTGAAGCTATTAGGATATTCCTGGCGTTTCCTACATCCAAGGATTTCAAGGCCTACCAACTTGATGTCAAGTGAGTATTTTTATATGGGGTGATTGATGAAGAGGTGCATGTCAAACAACCACCTGGCTTTACAGACCTAGATAATCCTGATTATGTCTGCAATCTTGATAAAGCTCTTTATGGGCTGCACCAAGCTCCAAGGAAGTGGTATGAGACACTATCTCAGTATCTCTGTTAACATGGCTAGAAGAGGGGTACTATAGATGGAACTCTATTCATCAAAGGAACATGAACGACTTGATACTGGTTCAAGTATATGTAGATGACATTATGTTTGGGTCAACTAATCCTAAGTTCTGTAAAGACTTTAAGAAGCTAATGAAAAATAGATTTGAAATGAGTGACATGAGGGAACTCAATTTCTTTCTAGGGATTCAAGTGAAGCAAGTTGACAATGACATCTTCATAAGTCAGTCAAAGTATATACAGGACATACTTAGAAGATTTAACATGACTGAATGTAAGGTTGTAAAGACACCTATAGCCAAAAATCACTCCTTTGGACCTGATCTTATGGGGGAGTGTGTAGATGAACATCTTTATAGGGCTATGATTGGGTCTCTCATGTATCTTATAGCTAGCAGGCCTGATATCATGTTTGTTACATGCATATGTGCATGATATCAAGCCAACCCCAAAATGTCACACCTGGTTGCTATCATAAGAATTCTTAGATATCTTAAACATGCCCTAAGCTACACTTTTGGTATCCAAAGAACTCTGACTTTAATCTGTATGTCTATACACATAGTGACTATGGTGGCTGCAACATGACTGCAAAGTCCACATCTGGGGGATGTCAATTCCTTGGTGGCAGGATAGTCTCATAGCAATGCAAGAAACAATAATGTGTATCTGCATCAACTGCTGAAGCTGAATACATTGCTGTTGCAAGCTGCCATGCTCAAGTGCTTTGGATTCCGAATCAGATGCTGGACTATGGATACAACTTTAAAGAGACTCTCATCCACATAGACAACAATAGTGCTATCTCTATCATAGAGAATCTTGTGCAACACTCAAGGAAAAAACACATCACATAAGGTATCATATAATTAGAGATAATTATGAAAAATGATTGATAAAACTAGTCAAGGTTAACACAAATGAACAATATGTTGATGAAGGAATTGATCTGCCCAAGATACATATTAAATTGATGTGGCTAGTGTGATATGATCCAAGTCGGGTCATACCCAATAACAAGCTTAACAAACATCAAAAGATAATTTATTTGTTGATAAGATCATACAAATAAATAATGACACCAATTTAGAAAATGGATTTTCTAAATTATTGCTTTTGCAAATGAACATTATTATGTGGATAATTGTTCATGAGATATTATTTGTTTTCATTATTTAGTTTTACTAAATGATAACAAATAAAAGAGTGTTTTAATTTATAAAGTTTAAAAATTAGTTTTCAACTTTATAAACTAGAAATTAGAGTGTGTTAGTTATGTTTAAAATTAAAAGGGTGGGACCCTTTTGTCTTGAAGAACTCGGCCGCCCAAGGGGCCTATGAGGTTCCACTTCCTTGTCTTGTAAATAGACAAACTTAAAGATACTAACACACTCCAACTTGATCATTATTCACTCTTGCATGCAAAAGCTTTCTCTTCTCTCAGACTCTCTCTCTCTCTCTCACGGTTTTGAAGAAAAGATTGAGCAGAATTTTCAGCTTTCAAAAGGGTTTTGGTTGCTGAAAAATTGGTGTCAAGATTCCTAGCAATCAAAGGTGTTTGTACAAGCTTGGGGTATCACCACTTGAGGGCTTCTACTTTGAAGTTTCAGCCAGGTTTCATCTTCATTCACCTCTCTAATCTCGAAATCTAGCAGCTCCAAAGGTTGTATTTCATCATCTTATGTTTATTCCATTGTATGCAATTTCGTATAATGATCCATGGGTTTGGGGTTTGCTTATTAAATGGGTTTAATAACCATCTATGTTGACATGTTTTAAAAACTTAAATTCGCTGCGTTTTCATATAAACAAGGTTATATGAGCTTTGATAAACATGTTAAAACCCCTACAATGGCATCAAAAGCCACTTATACGATTGCATACATGTATTATACTTGCTAGTTCACGGTTTTGTGGTGTTTAACACCACATACCCGTGAGATAAAGGGCTGTTTTTGTACCCCCACTTTTGATTTCTTAAAGATGCTACTTATGCATATAAGGATCTTTAAAAAATCAAGATCATAAGATGTTTATTTGTATGGACTAAACCCATTTGAACTTGGTTTATGTTGGCCAAAAACATGGGTTAAAAGGGGCTGCCCAAAATCGTGACATAGGAAATGTTTGGATATGTTGTTTTTGTTTATGCATAACAAAGCTTAGACCATGTGGATTGAATGATTGATTGTCATGTTATATTCATTTGGGCATGTAATAATTCAATTTTATGTTTCAAGTCTTGTTTTGTAGTTTATTTATTCATATGGTTTGTAATAAATAGATTAAGAGTTTTTCCTTTACTAGAAAAATTGTATTAGGATACATTTTTTGTAAGGATGCTAAAGAACAAGATTTGAAGAAAACATGGACAAAGAGGATGCTTGAAGATGTGGATTCAAGTGGGAGTTCTTTTGTCAACCATGTGTCATGTTCTTAACCCTTAGGACAAGACCTTTTGACACACTTGTTTTGGCTAAACAAGTGTGGTCAACTTAGTATGCTTTGTTATGCATATGTGAATTGTTTGGTTATGCTTGGTTGAATGCTTATGATGTTGTTTTGTTTTGAATATTTGGATGTGATTAACAAACCATTAATTAAACCAAGCTATAACAAGAAATTGGTTCTCAAATCATTAAGCAAAATAGAATGGTTCTATAAAAGGAGTTAATGGTTTGCAAAATAAAATGTGTTTTATTTAAAAGAAACAATAGGGTACCATATGGTTGAATGCATACAATCATATGGTACAATAGACTTTTCCAAACAAGAATTGTGAAATTGTAAATCCCTTCTGAAAACAAGTTAAACACCATCCTTTTACACAATACTTAGGTTGCTTGCAAACTATTAGTGGGATAAAGGTCACCTAACCACTTTGAGGGAACTTGTAACTTGAGGTGAGAATACCATGTTTGTGGAATAAAGGTCACCTAACCACTTATGTAGTAAACTCACACGTGTGTGTAAGTAGGACGACTTGATTTGTAAAATATATTGAATGGATCACCTAAAATATGTTTTACAAAAGGTGTTGATGGGATAAACATGCCGTTATAAACATAAGATGTTCAAATGATCCCATACCACTAGAAGTTGCAATAGGTTGCAATTGTCATTTATGACTACCTTGTTTATTTAAATAATGGGATAAAGGTCACCTAACCAATATTTAAATATAACGTTGGATTCTAAAATTTTATTTATTAATGGTCTATGAGACATAAAGGGTATTGATAAATGAAATATAATTATATCAACGATTACTAATGGAACTTTGTAAAATCTTGTAGATGGCCGACAACAACAATGCTAATAACGATGTACCAAACCAAAACAACCAATCCCTAAGGGCGATCCTTCAAAGGGATCGTCTAACACCTAACAATTTCATGGATTGGTACCGCAACTTGAGAATCGTTCTCAAGCAAGAAAAGCGGGCCTACATCCTTGATGATCCCATCCCCGATGAACCTAACGAGGAGGATGTGGAAGCCTATAATGATTGGGTTAGATACGTGGAAGACTCCATCCAAGTCTCTTTCCTAATGTTAGCAAGTATGACACCCGAACTCCAAAAGGAGTATGAGCTCCATGGAGCTTATGACATGATCACTCAGTTGCGGGAAACATTCCAGCAACAAGCTAGAGTGGAGCGCTACGAAACGGTTCAAGAGCTTCATGCATGTCGGATGGAGGAATCCTAATCAGTTTCATCTTATGTTCTTAAGATGAAAAGCCACATTGACCGCCTTCAAAGGCTAAACTGTCCTGTCTTAAAAGAGTTGGCCACGGATTTGATCCTTAACGGCCTAACTAAAAAGTTTGAGGCATTCGTCATGAACTACAACATGAAAGGATGGGACAAGAGCATAAATGAACTTCATTTTATGCTCAAATCAGCCGAGGCGGGAATGGGTAAAAGGGTTTTACCCGTTCTCACCATTAATGAAGGTGGGAGAAGGAGAAGGTCTCTACCCCCTCCTAAGGCAACTATTGCCAAAGGAAAGGGGCACGTTGGGGGAAAGGGGAAGATAGTTGTTAGGGTGCAACCTCCGAAGCCCAAGGAGAAGAAGCAAAAGGTTGCTGTGAACGACCCATGCTTCAAATGTGGTGAGATAGGGCATTGGATGAGAAATTGTCCAGTCTATCTCAAAGAGTTGAGAGAAAAGAGGGATGCGGGGCAAACCTTAGGTATAATATACATGATACATGTTGAGCTAAATGTTATTTCTTCTAACTCATAGGTATTAGATACCGGATGTGGAACTCACATTTGCAATTTGTTGCAGGGGTTCAAAAGAAATGAGCATTATGCAAAAGGGGAAATAAGTCTCTTCATGGGCAATGGTGCAAAGGTTCACGTGGAAGACCATGGAGACTACATTTTAAAGATTCCAAGTGGTTTGGAAGTTATTTTAAATAATGTATTATATGCTCCTAGTTTGACTAGGAACATAATTTCTGTTTCCCGTTTAAGACAATATGATTATGATTTCAAGTTTGTTGACAATGATATTCATGTTTCTTTAAATCATGTATTTTATTTTAAAGCTATACCTTGTAATGGTATTTATGAATTGGTTCATGAAATCGCAACATATGATAGCTCAATATACCAAGCAACCACCAAAAGACTCAAATTAGATTTGAGTGATACCTACCTTTGGCATTGTCGTCTTGGTCATATAAACAAGAAACGTATACAAACACTTCAAAAGAATGGTCTTTTAAACACAAATGAATGTGATTCATTTGATGTATGTGAATCTTGTTTACAAGGAAAAATGACTAAGGCACCCTTTAGTGGAACTAACGAAAGGGCAAAAGATTTATTAGGTATCATACATTCGGATGTATGTGGTCCTTTTAAGCCAATGACTAGGAATGGTGAAAGATACTTCACTACCTTAACCGATGATTATAATCGCTATGGGTATGTGTACTTATTGAGACACAAAGATGAAGCTTTTGAAATGTTCAAAATCTTCAAGAATGAAGTAGAAAATCAACTCAACAAGTCAATTAAAGTTCTCCGCACTGATATAGGTGGTGAATACCTAAGTGATGTTTTTCAAGATCATCTTAGGAGTTGTGGAATTGTCTCACAACTCACTCCACCTGGAACACCACAACATAATGGTGTGTCTGAGAGGAGGAATCGAACCTTATTGGATATGGTTCAATCTATGATGGCTAGAAGCACATTGCCTCTATCATTTTGGGGTTTCGCTTTGCTCTCCGCGGCCCGTATTCTGAATATGGCCCCAACCAAAAAGGTGGAAAAGACACCTTTTGAGATATGGCATGGAAGAGTTCCATCCCTATCATACTTAAGGGTCTGGGGTTGTGAGGCTTATGTTAAGACTCCCACCCCAAACAAATTAGATGTCCGATCCACCAAGTGTATCTTTGTTGGATATCCTAAAGATTCTATGGGATATTATTTCTATGATCCACTGGAACAAAAATGTTTGTTGCCAGAAAGGGTGAGTTCTTAGAAACAAAGTTCCTTATGGAAGGAACTAGCAGTAGAACAGTGGATCTTGAGGAGGATCAAGATTCACAGCCTGATGCACGTTTGGTTGAAACTAGCACTCAACATGAGGATGTTGAGGATGATCAAGCGGTTAATCAATACACACAAAACGTTCGCAGAAGTGGTAGAATTAGTAATCCACCTGAAAGATACGGGTTTTTCATGGATGGATGCTATGTGGTAGATTCAGATGAACCAACCACATATCATGATGCAGTATCCAATTTGGATTGTGACAAATGGCTTGAAGCCATGAACGTAGAGATGCAATCCATGTATGACAATCAAGTTTGGGAACTTGTTGTACCACCTCTTAATTCCAAAGTAGTTGGAAGTAAGTGGGTTTTCAAGAAGAAAACCGATATGCATGGAAGCTTGGATACTTACAAAGCTAGACTTGTAGCAAAGGGTTTCACTCAAACTCAAGGGGTTGACTATGATGAAACCTTCTCACCTGTTGCGATGCTAAAGTCTATAAGGATATTGTTTGCCATAGCTGCTCATTATGACTATGAGATTTGGCAAATGGATGTCAAAACCGCTTTCCTAAATGGATATCTTGAGGAAGATGTCTATATGGTTCAGCCTGAAGGTTTTGTCGATCCAAAACATCCTGATAAAGTATGCAAGTTAAAGAAATCAATCTATGGATTGAAACAAGCATCGAGAAGCTGGAATCACCGTTTTGATGAGGAGGTAGAGAAATTTGGCTTCATCAAAAACGCTGATGAGGCTTGTGTGTACAAGAAGGCTAGTGGGAGCATAATAACCTTCCTAGTATTGTATGTTGATGACATACTACTATTTGGAAATGACATCCCAACCTTGGAAGGTGTAAAAACCTGGCTTGGAAGTTGTTTTTCCATCAAGGATCTTGGTGAAGCTGCCTATATTATGGGAATAAAGATTTATAGGGATAGATCAAGGCGGCTGATTGGTTTGAATCAAAGTGCATACATTGACAAAATCTTGAAAAGGTTTAAGATGGAAAACTCTAAGAAAGGTAGTGTACCTATTCAAAGAGGGACAATATTGAGTACTACTCAATGTCCAAGCTCAAAGGAGGAGAAAATAGAATGAAGGCAATCCCATATGCATCTGCTATAGGATCCATCATGTATGCAATGATATGCACTAGACCGGACGTGTCATGCGCTTTAAGCATGACAAGTAGATACCAGCAAAATCCTGGTGATAGTCATTGGATGGCTGTCAAGAACATTCTGAAGTACCTAAGGAGGACTAAAGACATGTTCTTGATCTACGGATCTGGTGAAGAGGAACTCGTTGTAAAAGGTTACACGGATGCGAGTTTCCAAACCGATCGAGATGATTCACGATCTCAATCGGGGTACATCTTTATTCTGAATGGGGAGCTGTTTCTTGGAAAAGCTCAAAGCAAGAAGTCGTAGCGTTGTCCACTACAGAGTCAGAATACGTCGCCGCTTCAATGGCAGCACAGGAAGCTGCATGGCTGAAGAAATTCATAGCTGATCTAGGGGTAGTCCCTTCCATTCAGTATCCCCTAGAGATCTTTTGTGACAACGAGGGTGCGATTGCTCAAATCAAGGAACCTCGTGCTCATCAAAAGACTCGGCACATTGAACGGAGATTCAACTACATAAGGGATGAAGTTGAAAAAGGAAAGATATGTATTCGCAAAGTCCACACTGATAAAACGTTGCGGATCCACTCACAAAGCTCCTTGAAAAGGCAAAGCATGAAGGTCATGTTTGTGCCATGGGACTTAGATATTCAAGTGACTGGGTTTAATGTTGTACTTTGTATTTGGATATTGGAACTTATGTTATTTGACTTAATTATATGGTTATAATTTTCATTTGTTCTCCTATTTTAGCATGTTTAAATCCGTGAATAAGTAAGTTATTCTAAACGTCCGTAGTCGATCATACTTGTGGGAACAACTATGAATGTAAGATTATAATGAACTTGGATTGGATGATATTCATAAGGTATGAATATAAAGCAAGAGGTTGCTACCAAGGTTCATTGATATCTATGGGATATGGATATTGGACCGACCCGCTCTCAATTATTTCTGCATGGAATCCTTGTGATTAGTCATAAGAGATATTGAGTAAAGGCAAATATCATTGTATCCTCAGACCTGAGATACATATTGGGTCTTGATATTCACCAAGTATTGTACTTTGACTTAGTACTTTGCTGTTCTGAAAATGGCAGTAGATAAGGCTGAGTTCAGGTATGATATGAGGTGATTGTGAGAGACGTATGTAGTCAAGATGGAATTTGTTCCTCTTATTTGTTGAGAGTTAGATGTCTAAGGCCTATTAAAGTTAAATCATCGGAGAATGACAATTCTGTGTCTCTTGGATTTAACATGACATCTGTAACAAAAGGATAGATGATAGATTCACCTAAATCATTTTCAAGTAAGGTACTTGAAAAAGGATGATGTTATTGAATGGCACTTAGTCACATACATTAGGGGTAGCAAACCATTTCTAGGCGTTATTTGCTGCTTGCATCAATCTTCTATGAATCTTGTGCAAGTGGGAGATTGAAGGAATTGATCTGCCCAAGATACATATTAAATTGATGTGGCTAGTGTGATATGATCCAAGTCGGGTCATACCCAATAACAAGCTTAACAAACATCAAAAGATAATTTATTTATTGATAAGATCATACAAATAAAAATGACACCAATTTAGAAAATGGATTTTCTAAATTATTGCTTTTGCAAATGAACATTATTATGTGGATAATTGTTTATGAGATATTATTTGTTTTCATTATTTAGTTTTACTAAATGATAACAAATAAAAGAGTGTTTTAATTTATAAAGTTTAAAAATTAGTTTTCAACTTTATAAACTAGAAATTAGAGTGTGTTAGTTATGTTTAAAATTAAAAAAGGGTGGGACCCTTTTGTCTTGAAGAACTCGGCCGCCCAAGGGGCCTATGAGGTTCCACTTCTTTGTCTTGTAAATAGACAAACTTAAAGATACTAACACACTCCAACTTGATCATTATTCACTCTTGCATGCAAAAGTTTTCTGTTCTCTCAGACTCTTTCTCTCTCTCTCTCACGGTTTTGAAGAAAAGATTGAGCAGAATTTTCAGCTTTCAAAAGGGTTTGGTTGCTGAAAAATTGGTGTCAAGATTCCTAGCAATCAAAGGTGTTTGTACAAGCTTGGGGTATCACCACTTGAGGGCTTCTACTTTGAAGTTTCAGCCAAGTTTCATCTTCATTCACCTCTCTAATCTCGAAATCTAGCAGCTCCAAAGGTTGTATTTCATCATCTTATGTTCATTCCATTGTATGCAATTTCGTTATAATGATCCATGGGTTTGGGGTTTGCTTATTAAATGGGTTTAATAACCATCTATGTTGACATGTTTTAAAAACTTAAATCCGCTGCGTTTTCATATAAACAAGGTTATATGAGCATTGATAAACATGTTAAAACCCCTACAGTTGATCTGTTCACAAAGGCTTTTGATGAACAGAGATTTAAATATCTTGTTTCAGCTATTGGGATGATTAATCTTGAGTAGATTTCTTAAACTTAATCAATTTTGTTTCTAAAAAGAATTGTGTGTCCTAAGTTGTCTAGACAATCATCTCCATAAGCCCAGTTTATCTTGGGAGAAAATACTTTTAAAAATGACACTCCGTAGAATTTTGAAAATTCTTAAATGCATTAGAAGACATTAACATTGCCTTCGGTAAAATTTTAAGTCTTCAAATCAGATAACTACTTATAAAAATTTACCTTCGGAAGAAATGCTGATATTTCTTCCAAAGCCATAATATGCTTCTAAGTACTTATATTCATTTGAAGAACAAATTTCTTTCGAAAGCAATTATGTCTCGAAAGATTTACTCTCCTTAAGCATAAAACTTCCAAGCTTTAATATCTTCTGAAACCAAATATTATTCAGAAGAGAAATTACTTCATGTAATTTTTCTTCTGAAGCAAATTTTCACAAAGCTAAGGAATATCTTCCGAAGTCAAAATTTGGCTTTGGAAGTTTTTCCCAAAACTTCCAATGATAAATTACCATCGGAAGAGTTTCGTCTTCCACGAAAACTGCCTTTTTGGGTGCTTTTCTCAGAGGTGGGACTGACATTCAGTCTTTAAAGTTTAATCTTTTGCATTAACTTTGTGTCAAGTCCATTTCATATAAATATACCCAACGGTTCTGTTGGACCAAAAGAACCAATGAGCCAGATCAGAAAAACCTCTAAGTCCCACAAGACATCACAACAACTGCTGAAAGCATCATCAGCCGTTTGACAAAGACTAAAGACTTTAACAGCTAAGGATCAAAGTAATAAAGAACAACAGCTGAAGACTTCAAGTACTGAAGACTCAAGTACTGAAGCCTTAAATACTGAAGACTCAAGTACTGAAGCCTCAAGTACTGAAGACTCAAGTACTGAAGAATATCAGCTGAAGACTGAAGTACTGAAGATCAACAGCTGATGTACAAAGACTGAAGACAAAGACTGAAGATATCAGCTGATAACAACAACTGAAGTCATCAGCTGATGAAACATCTGAAGTTAAAGTCTGAAGACAAGTACTGAAGCTTCAGAGTTTGTCATAACAGCTGAAGAAGTATTCTTCAGTTGTTGTAATGGTTTACCTTTCAGCTTTTTCTTTTCAGTAGTTGTAGTTTCTATTTCAGTAGTTTGTAAAACGATTGAAGAGTTTGTTCTTCAGTCTTTGTAGTTATCAGTAGTTTCTTTTCAGCACTTGTAATAGTTTTGACACTTAGCATTTTGTAAGAAGATGTCAGCTGTTTGACATCTTCAGTAGTTAAGTTAGTTTCAGTAGTTTGTTAAAATAACGGTTTGATGTCACTATCAAGTGACATCAGCTGACGTCATTCTTCCTATAAAAGGAAGATGACCTAATTGTAATCGTTGCGAAGCGTGTGATCTAATAGAAAACACCTTTTTGTAGAATTCTCTCTCTCTATAACTTACTGTTACATGCAAAATTTCTTGTGTTCTTGTTATAATTTCTAATTCTTGTGCTAAATCCGCTGCGAATACAACCTAATTGATCAAATTAGAGGCTGAGATCCTATCAAATGGTATCAGAGCTGGTTAATCATTGATCGATTTAACGATTGGTCATTGAAACTGCTCTTTTGCTATCTACGTTTGATCGAATTAGCAAATTTGCAAGAATTAGTTATAGAGATTGAGTTTCTGCTGCTTCTGGCTATTAAACTTGAGGTTCTCATGGTTTTGAGCTAGATTTGTTTTGTTTACCTTGAATTTGCTTGAATTCTAAGATGGCGACACCAACAAATGATCCTCACAATACTGGCTCCTCAACAAAGCCTCCGATGCTTGTGAGGAATGAGTATAACATATGGCAACGTCGTATGCTCCATCACTAGTCTATCAACAGTGCTGGTTGTTGGAAGTCAGTGGTACATGGACCATACAAGCCTATGGTGAGCGTTCCTGAATCAAATGAGAGGGTTCTGAAGAAACCCGATCAATATTCGGATGAAGATCCTAAGCTGTTCGAGATTGATGCTAAAGCCCATAGAATTCTGGCCATGGCACTGCCTAATGAAATCTATTCTGGGCTCATGCATCATGAAACTACTCATGATCTCTGGGTTGCTCTGAAGGAACAATTTGGAGGAACCGATGAGGTCTTAGCAAACACAAGGGAAATCCTCGCCCAACAATATGAGACATTCTCTCATAGGAAGGGTGAGACTCTGACTCAACAGTTTGAGCGATTCTCTTGTATCATTTCTGAGTTGAAAATGGTTAAACAAGAGTATTTCAATAGCCAGATGAAAAACCGATTCCTCAGATCCCTGCCTGAGAGATGGGACACTTATACCATTGTCCTACGCTCTAGTGCAAATCTGAGCACTCTATCTCTCACCCAACTTCATAGGAAACTGCTTACATTTGAGTGAGAGATAGAACAGAAAAGGAAGTTGTCATCATCTGGTAAACTCACTGATCACTTTGTATCAAGCAATGCTACACTGATTGGTCAAGAGTCAGAATATGCTGCATCAGAGAGTGCCTATGATGAGCATATTGATTTCTCTACCAATTCTGAACATGCTTTTGTTGGTGTTGATAGTAGTTCAGGAGGTAGCAGTGATAACCTGTGCTTTCTGATGGAGGACTTGAAGGGCATTCCAGATGATGATCTTGAAGAGATGGATATTTTGAGTCAAATGGCAATGATAAATATCAGATCTCAAAATTTCTACAAGAGAACTGGCAGGAAATTTCCTGGTCTCTCTGGCAAAACCAAAGTTGGTTTTGACAAGAGCAAGTTGAGCTGTCACAAGTGCCATAGGCTTGGACACTTTGCTAGAGAGTGTAGATCATCTGGATCTAACACCTCTGCACCCTTTGTGACCTTTCCAAGCAATAGCTCACAGAACAAAGGGCAACATTCCACCAGTTCTGGTCATCCATCACCAGCTCAGGCATCACCTGCATACTTTGTGCCTCAGGGTCATATGTCATACCCATACCCCTGCTACTACATGCCTCAGCCAAGTCAAGTTCAAGCACCCACTGCTCAGCAACCACATGCTCTCCCTGAGCCTCAACCTTCCGAATCTCATCATCAAACCCAACCTCAACAACCCATCTTCTTCACCCAGGTGTTGTTGACTGGAGCAGTTTACCAGATGATTTATCTGGTCATGAACAACTGTTTCCTGGTGCTGGTCAACATGGTGGTGATCATCCTTTTGGGAACCTTGCTCTCATGGCCCTGGAGTCTGCTGATGGTTCATCCTCCAATGCTTCATCACAGGTATCTTCTGAGGCCAAAGCCAAGCTATGTTCTGAATCTTGCATAGCTGCATTTGCATCTATTAGAGAAGCAAATGTAGCTTTAATTGATAAAAATCTTGAGCTAGAGCAAACCCTTTCCAAAAGAAAAGCTGAATTTGAGTCTGTGCTTATTGATAAAAATGATGAGATTTATAAACTTAAATGCCAAATCAAAGATGATAAGGCTAGGGAAGAGGTACTTCTAGAGAAGTACAGAGACCTCAAGGAAACACTTGCAGCTACCTAGGTAGAGTGTGATCGCTGGGTGCAATCCTGCAAGGGTTTTGAAATGCTTCTGAGTAAGCAATCAGCTTCCAATGTGAAGTTTGGCATTGGTTATAATCACACTGCTCCTCCTACAGATTTTACTTCCAGAGCAGAGGTAGAATCTGATGGAGAAAGCAATAACCAATCCTTCTCTTCATGTGACCTACTATCTGATTCAGCACCATCAGAGGTTAAAGTCAGTATTAATTCCTCATAAAACCAATCAGCTGATGCTAAAACAGCTCATGGTTCAAATGCTGACTGTCACATGATCAAAAAGTTGATCAACTCAGGTGTTGTTTCTAAAAGTACTGGAGAGCTAGTGATAACACCTGAAGTTCAAACCCCAACTACTGCAAGTACTGAAAGGAAGAAAACTGCAAGTAGAAAGGGTTTGAAAACTAGTGAAGAAGATATCAAGAAAGCAAGTACTGCAATGAAGAAAACTGCAAGTACTGATAGCAAATTGCTGAAGAACAAGTCTTCAGTAGTTTCATCTTCTTTAGTAGATGATCAACTAAAGATGAAGAAGAAGCCATGTGAAATATATGGCTTGTTCAATCATCTTACTGATGATTGCTGGTACAAAAAGGGCTCCAAACTCAAACAAAAGGAGAAAATTAAAGAGAAAATGAATGTAATGAAAACTGAGTTTGAGACCAAGTTTGTGCCAGCAACATCAAAACCTGAAACCCTAAGTCCAAAAAGAAATCCAAAAAGAAGGGGTTAATCAGGCAACAGCTGAGGTTGCTCAAAAGAAGATGGTGCAACACAGGAATCCATCACAAGCAAGCACTAATGTGTCTGATGAGCTGAATGCTTTATCACAAAATCAGACACAGCTTGTTATGATGGTTCAACATCTAATGGGAAGAGTCAACCAATTAGATGCTCCTGTGCTGAAACCACAGAAAAGGAAATCCAAGCCAAAGGATTCCTCTTCTACACCATCTCCTTCACCTCAGGCTGTCACACATAACAAACCAGTTAGTGTCACATTTGTTGATGAGAACAGACCAAAACCAAAAAGCTTTGGGTCTCAAAAACTAACTAACTTGTTGTGATGAATGCAGGGTTCTTCAGCATGCCAAAGAAGCATCTGGTATGTAGACAGTGGAGGATCCATGCATATGACAGGAAGCAGCTCACTTTTTAATGACTACTCTCAAGGAAAGAAGGGGTTTGTTTCCTTTGGCAATGATGCAAAAGGTTACATCATCGGCAAAGGCTTTGTTTCCAATGGGGAAATAAGGTTTGATGATGTTAACCATGTGGAGAATCTCAAGTACAATCTCTTGAGTGTCAGTCAAATGTGTGATAAAGGCCATGTTGCCCTTTTCACCAGCCAGAACTGTCGGATTCTATCATCCAAAGTTCTGAGTTTCATTGACAAGGTGTTGGATGAATATACTCTCCTGAAGGCCAACAGGATAGGAAGAGTATATGCCTTAGATCTTTCAAAGAAAATTGATCTAAAAAGCCATCCTTGCCTATTCTCCAAGGCTTCTTCTCAAGAATCTACTATATGGCATAGAAGGCTGGGTCATGTGAATTTCAAAAACATGAATCAGCTGCTACACCATGGATTAGTAAGAGGGTTGCCTTTGAAGGAGTTCAAATGTGAAGACAACTGCACTGCTTGTTTAAAGGGGAAACAACACAAAGTCTCATTCCCTCTAATAGAAGAACCAAACTCTAATGCCTGCTTGCAACTCCTGCACATGGATCTCTTTGGTCCTGTCAGATTGCTGAGCATGGCAAAGAAGAAATACTGTCTGGTAGTTGTGGATGATTACTCCAGATTTGTATGGACTTTCTTCTTGCACTCCAAAGATGAAGCTGCAAAAGCTATTATGAACTTTGTGCTATATGTGGAGAAGCAGTATTCCCCTTCCAGTCAAGTGTGTGAGGAGTGACAATGGCATAGAGTTTAGAAATCACACACTTGATGACTTCTATCTTTCAAAGGGAATCAAAAGGCAGTTCAACATTCCAAGAACTCCTGAACAAAATGGAGTGGTTGAGAGAAAGAACATGACTCTCATTGAAGCTGCAAGGTCAATGTTGGTTGACTCAGGATTGCCACTGACCTTTTGGGCTGAAGCTGTCAACACAGCTTGCTATGTGCAGAATAGAGTATTAGTGAATCAGAGGTTGATAAAGACTCCTTATGAAGTACTTCATCATTTGGCTCCTTTGATTTCCTTCTTTAGAGCCTTTCGGTGTCCTTGTTTCATTCTCAACACAAGCAATCCACTCCAGAAGTTTGCATCAAAGGTGGATGCAGGGTATTTTGTTGGTTATTCATCAACTTGCAAGGCATACAGAGTTTTCAACTATAGAACAAAGATGGTTGAAGAGACTTTGCATGTGAAGTTTAATGAATCTCCAAAGGACAAGATTCCACAAAACCCTGTGGAGTTATTTGATCTAGACATACTGCAATATGTTCCTTATCAACCTCCAGCTGTTGTTCCTGTCAGCTGTTCTCCACCTAGTGGTACTGATGATGATGTAACCAGTTCACCTTTTCAGGTTTAGTGACCACCTGCCTGAGTCGACTAAACCTGATGCTCCTGTAGCTTCAGCAGCTCCATCCACAACAAATGCTGATGAGATTTCTGAATCCTCTACTTCATTTGAGTTGCCATCTCCTACTTGGTTTCAAGAATCTACATCACCATCTGTTGCTGCTGAAGGTCCTACAAACACTTGCACTGATCTTATTGTCTATCAAGAACTGAAGAATCACCCAATGTCTCAAATCATTGGTGATATCAATGCTGGAGTTTCAACCAGGAGTCAATTGTCCAATTTCTACTTCTATGCTCTCTTCATCAGTCAGCAAGAGCCAAAGAATTATTATGTTGCACTAAGAGACAATGGATGGGTTGAAGCAATGCAGCTTGAGCTTCTTCAGTTCAAAAAGCAGCAAGTGTGGGAGCTTGTTCCTTTACCCCAAGGTAAGTGTGCAATAGGCACTAAATGGGTGTTTAGGAATAAAACTGATGAAAAGGGCCAAATTGTTAAGAACAAGGCAAGGCTGGTTGTACAGGGGTTTGCACAAGAGGAAGGCATCGATTATGATAAAACCTTTGCCCCTGTAGCCAGACTGGAGGCAATTAGATTGTTCTTAGTTGTTGCCTTTCACAATCTTAAAGTTTTTCAAATGGATGTCAAAAGTGCCTTTTTATACGGTAAAATAAAGAGGAAGTTTATGTGTGTCAACCACCAGGTTTTGAGGACAATAAACATCCTGATTGGGTGTATAAGCTTGATAAGGCTCTTTATGGGCTGAAACAAGCTCCTAGAGCCTGGTATGAAACATTATCTAACTTTCTTCTTCAAAATAATTTCACTAGAGGCTCCATTGATAAAACTTCATTTATAAAGTAAGTGGGACAGCATAAGCTCCTTGTTCAAATTTATGTTGATGATATAATTTTTGAATCCTCTGATCGATAGTTGTGTGATGAATTCACTAAGCTCATAAAGAAAAAGTTTGAAATGAGTGCCATGGGGGAATTACAGTTCTTTCTGGGTTTGCAAATCAAACAAAGGGCTGATGGAATCTTTATTCATCAGTCCAAATATACAAAAGATCTGTTGAACAAGTTTGATTTACAAAACTGTAAGCCCTGTTCTACTCTCATGAGCAGCACCACACAACTGGATGTTGATCAGAAAGGTAAAGCGGTTGATGAAACCCTTTACAGATGTATGATTGGGTCCTTGATGTACCTTACAGCTTCTAGACCAGATATTATGTTTGCAACATGTGCCTGTTCTAGATTTCAGGCTGCACCTAAAGAATCCCATTTGATTGCAGTCAAAAGGATCTTTAGATATTTGTAAGGTACCCAATCACTAGGTCTTTGGTATTCTACTGCGCTTTCTTGCAAATTAGTTGCTTTTTCTGATAGTGACTATGCAGGGTGCAAAGTCACCAGAAAATCCACTTCTGGTGGTTGCCAATTCCTAGGCAATTGTTTAGTTTCTTGACAGAGTAAGAAACAAACTTCAATTGCTACATCCACTGCTGAAGCTGAGTACATTGCTGCTGCAAGTTGTACATCTCAGGTACTCTGGCTTCAGAATCAACTTTTGGACTATGGCATTAGAGAGACCAAGACTCCATTACTAATGGATAGTGCTTCAGCTCTTTGTATTGTTAAAAATCCAGTCTAGCACTCTAGGACCAAATATATTGAGATCAGACATCATTTATTAGGGATTGCTATGAAAAAGGTCTGATTGATCCAAAGTTTGTGCCTAGTGCTGATGAGCTTGCAGACATATTACTAAGCCTTTAGATAGTGCCACATTTTAAAATTTGGTACTAAGGCTTGGTATGCTGCAGCTAGAATAATTTGACTAATACTGATGCTCTCAGCTCACAAGTACTGATGAGCATTAGTATGCAAAAGTCAAAAATAAGTACTGATGAGTAATTTAGTTTTCAGCATTTATCATAACTACTGAAGACTAAAATACTTCAAAGTACTGAAGTACATTATTTGCTGAAAACAACTGATGTAGTTACAACTACTGCTGTGGTTATAACTACTGATGTATATTTTTCAACCAAATAAGTACTGAAGAACAAATTTTGTTCACAAGTACTGATGTGTAATCTTACACATAAGTACTGAAGACAATATTTGTTCATAAGCTCTGAAGAATAATCTATTTCATCAGATCTTATGAACATTTGTTCACAAGTGCTGAAGAATAAATATTCCCAAGAGCTGAAGGCCAATGAAACATCTGAAAGTCAGCCAAAGAGCTGATGAGTAAATGTTGAGGTCAGCATGAAACAACTGAATTGACGACAACAGCTGATGAGTAATTTTACTCTTTAGCTGATTTCAACTTCTGCTTTTTCATACCAAACAACTGAAGGACAAAACCATGTCTTCAGTAGTTTTACAACTACTGATGACTAACACCAAGTCCTCAGTTGTTTACAACAATAGAAGCCAAAACCATGTCTTCAGTAGTTTACAACTACTGATGTTAGTAGTTTACAACTACTGATGACTAACACCAAGTTTTCAGTTGTTTATAACGTCTGAAGATGAAAACCATGTCTTCAGTAGTTTATAACTGCTGATGACTAACAACAAGTCTTCAGTCGTTTGCAACATCTAAAGGACAAAACCAAGGTCTCAGTAGTTTCAACTACTGATGACTAACACCACGTCCTCAGATGTTTACAACCTCTGAAGGTTAAAACCAAGTCATCAGTTGTTTCAACAACTGATGACTAACACCAAAACCTTCAGTCGTTTTCTTTCAGCCGTTTCCATACCCTATAAATACCCAACCTTACCTTCAGAGTTTTTCATTACCCATAACCTAATATTTAAAAACTCTGAAACCTCTCTCACCCCATTAATGGCAACCATGCAGCTCAAGCCAAGACACAACTGCGTTCCTACCTCACCAAATCACCATTTTGGACCAAATTTCATAACGCCATAGATCTTATGGTCGATTCACTTTACCAAACGGCCTTTCTTATAAATCCTACTATATATGCCGATTCCTTCACTCAGTTCTGGACGAATGTTACCCTGCACACTGGAGAGAACGACGTCGAGGTTTCTCTCCAGTCGTTCGTCAACAACCAGAAGGTGGTTATCAATCCAGCAATCATCCGCCAAACCCTAAAATTGGATGATGCCACCTTTCCAACCGAATATCCAAAAGGCACCATTGATCTTTCTTTTGCACACCATGACTATCAGGGTGACCTTCATACTTCTAACCTGCTCAAGAAACATTTCCATGATGCTGAACGCCTTATATTCCACATGGTAAATGTTTTCTTAGGTCCAAAGACCTCCTCATGGGACCAAATGTCATCAAGGTGGGAACAGGTATTATTCTCTATCCTTGAGAAACAAAACTTAAATTTTTCTGAAATAATCTTTTTGGAACTTAGGGATATGGCCACAAAGCCTTTTGCTAACCGCTGGATTTTATATCCACGGTTCATAATGGCCATAATAGAGAACCAGCTACACGCTGAGGGACTTGTTGGCCTTGGATTCCCTGTCATGGCTGTATTGCCTAAGGTATACTCGAGGCACAACACTGACCAAACGTTGAAAAAGGCTGCCAAGCTGCGAAAACCCACGCTGGAACCCACAACCTCCACCTCAAAGTCCAAAGTCCCCACCAAACCCAAACAAAAGAAACAAAAAAGGCTACTCAGGGAGATAAGTCCCCTGAGGATGCCCTTGCACAACAAAGGCAGGAAGTAATTGCTGGCACGATTCTCCCAGCAATTACAACGACTCCACCAACCAAAACCGCTCAGGTATCCTCTCCACAGGTGCCTGAAGCAACCACTTTTGGGGAACCCACACATCTGGAACCTTTCTCACTGAGAAGGTTGCCATTAAAACGCACCAATCTCCCCAGGTGCATACTGCTTCTACCCCATCTCCCACTGCAACCGCCCCTCAAAGCCCTACACTCATAATTGCAAAAGTGTTGACTCATCTTAACACTCCATCCTCTCCCCAGGAACCAATCATAACTTGGAAAACTCCAACCACAGAGAGGGTGGATACAAGTGTTGATGGGAGCCCACAACACTGGGAATCTAATGTCTCATCTCCAAGTGTGTCAAAGGAGATAGGACAATCTGGTGAGGCTGCCACTTCCCCTGTATCAGCACATGAACAGGAAGAAGCTGCTACTATCTCTAAGTCGTCACCAGAGGCAACTGCCGATGATGGCTCCAATCCGGAGGCTGGAAGTCCCCAGAACCAAGAACAAGGGCCACATGTGATCACTGAGCCACACTCAGCACATGTACATCCTGATTAATCAGGAGGTCAGGTGATTCCGTTCAAACTGTTGATGACCTGGGCTTCTTTTATGATGTTCTAGCCCAGAACATAATTCTTGAGGAGGAGGTGAGTAGACTCAAAGAGCTACTTGCCAAATTCTCCCAAGAATCAAGTCCATCTACCACTATAAGAACCCCACAGATGGCACCTTCACCTGAAGGTCTCACAAACACTCAGCCACTCCCACAAACTCAGCCACCTGCCTTTGCTTCTGGCACTAGTTCTCAGGGACAGAATCCCCTGAGCAATTAGCTGCTATCTTTCAAAATTCCTTGCCCTCATCACACCCATTATCACAGATATTGTAATCAAAACCCTTGATGAGAGGCTTTCCTCTACTATACAGCCATTGGTGGAAGCTGTTGTGATGAAGAAGCTTCTGACAGTCAACCCCTTGCAACAAATGCAACCAAAAAGGGGGAGACTTTAGTGAAACCTAAGAGAAAGAGAGTGGAGGAGGAAGTGAAAGAGAAAGAAGTTAAAGATGAGGTAGTTTATATGAGGGAGTTGGTGGTGGAGACTGAGAAGGGGAAGGAGAAGGAGTAGGGAGCTGAATTAGAGAGAGTGACTGAAAGTCAAAAAGACTTTCATGTCACATAAGAAGAAAAAAAGAGAGAGAAGGAGAAAGAGAAAGAGAAAGATCTAGCTATCCTTGTAAGGAGGCTGATGCTGAACATAGCAGGTCAATGGATAATATCATTGATCAGCTATTCAGGCAAGGCTTTGACACTGACACTGCTGAGCTAGATCAGGAGATAAGGACGTGGAGGTGAAAGAGATTGAGTACCGATGGTCTTGTTATAGCCAAGAGGAAAAAGAGAGACTTGAGGCTATGACAAGATTCATTTCGAAGTATCTAGGGAGATCAGTCCTGGAGATTAAGTCGTGGACCAGGGACAGCATCTTGGCAATAACCACCAAGATCTGTTCATCTGAAGCATTTACAAAAGGGCTGGTCATAGAAGCCCTCGGTGAAGCCGGTGCTGGGAACAGGACTGAGTTAGCCAAACAAACCAAATCCTCTCTCACATCTAAACTGCTTGCTCAGCCTGCCTAATTTCCCACACCAAAAACCAAACCACCACCCACAAAACCAACCCCCTCACCATCAAAACCCATAGCCGATGATGCACCCTTGAAGAGGAAGAGAAGGGTGTTGAGGCTAGAAGAAGAAGAAGAGGATGATGAGAGGAAGAAGATAGACTGCCTCTTTCTGCAGTTCTATCTTTGCCTAAAGCCAAACCTTTACCCATCACTCCTGCCTCACAGATGGAAGCTGTGAAGGTTAAAATTGAAGAAGAACAGCATCATAAGCTACATGATGATGAGCTGTTGAAAAGAGTAGATAAAGCTTATATTGCTTCCTCATCAATAATAAATATGAGAAAACAAGCTCTAAGATTATACACTTTAAGGCATACATATCAATATCAAAAGGACAAAGTGAGAATTTGGCCTGACCCCAGGGTGTCTCATAGGATAATTAAGAAAGACATTCCACTGAGATACAATGGCTAAGTAAAGAAGATTGTAGATGAAGTAATCACTTTGGCCATTGTAGTATCACCCTGGGAGATAATTGAAGATTTCAAGAAGGCCTATCAGCTAACCTCCCACCATAAAAGATGTTGGAGTATAGGGTGGTTAAAAGGGGTAAGTCTACAAAAGGCTTGAGAATATCAGGAAGGACGAGCATTATCTGTTGCTTGAGGGTAATCACCCGGATGAGTTTGCATACAGACAGATAACTACAGTAGAGATCAAAAATGGAAAACAGGTCAAATTCATCTCAGAGCTCTATGGGCCTAAAGGATTATTTGAAGGTGAGGCAGAGGATCTTACCATGGAGAACACGTAATGTTTTTAGAAGCCTACACTAGAGAATCCTATAGGCTCATAGTTGGGAAGTAGGTCTCATGGATGGGACAACAGCCCTGTGTCCAGTTCCCCAAGACTGGGTTCCCATCCATCCATTGCCAATCAGATTCTTGAGACCTCTTTCCAAGCCAGTGCTTATATGGGTCAACTTCTGAACTGATCCAGAAGGAAATAGACCAATCATTCTGCCACAATAAGTGGGACCAACAATAAGCTTAGAGGTTTTGGCTGCATTGGTTCAGGGGGAGTTTATTGGACCAAAAGAACTAATGAGCCAGATTAGAAAAACCTCTAAGTCCCACAAGACATCACAACAACTGCTGAAAGCATCATTAGCCGTTCGACAAAGACTGAAGACTTCAACAGCTAAAGATCAAAGTATTAAAGAACAACAGCTGAAGACTTCAAGTACTGAAGACTCAAGTACTGAAGCCTCAAGTACTGAAGACTCAAGTACTGAAGCCTCAAGTACTGAAGACTCAAGTACTGAAGAATAACAGCTGAAGACTGAAGTACTGAAGATCAACAGCTGATGTACAAAGACTGAAGACAAAGACTGAAGACATCAGCTGATGACAACAACTGAAGTCATCAGCTGATGAAACATCTAAAGTTAAAGTCTGAAGACAAGTACTGAAGCTTCAGAGTTTGTCACAACAGCTGAAGAAGTATTCTTCAGTTGTTGTGATGGTTTACCTTTCAGCTTTTTCTTTTCAGTAGTTGTAGTTTCTATTTCATTAGTTTGTAAAATGACTGAAGAGTTTGTTCTTCAGTCGTTATAGTTATCAGTAGTTTCTTTTTAGCACTTGTAATAGTTTTGATACTTAGCATTTTGTAAGAAGATGTCAGCTGTTTGACATCTTTAGTAGTTAAGTTAGTTTCATAATTTGTTAAAATAACGGTTTGATGTCACTATGAAGTGACATCAGCTGACGTCATTCTTCCTATAAAAGGAAGATGACCTAATTGTAATCTTTGCCGAAGCGTGTGATCTAATAGAAAACACCTTTTTGTAGAATTCTCTCTCTTTCTCTATAACTTACTGTTACATGCAAAATTTCTTGTGTTCTTGTTATAATTTCTAATTCTTGTTCTAAATCCGCTGCGAATACAACCTAATTGATCAAATTAGAGGCTGAGATCCTATCAGTTTCCCCCTCTTTCACTATCTCTTCATCTGCGAATTTTCTAAACCTAAATTCCCACTCACCGCCTTTGTTCTTACCTTCCTTCACTGCAAAGTTTCCTTAAATGGCAAACCTTGACCGCAATCAATTTGCTCTATTGAACTCTAAGAAAGACCTAAGTTTCTCAGAGGTTTTCTGCTTTCTTTCTCTATCTAACTACTTCACCTCCCTTACCCTTGATCCTCCACTCTATATGGATCAACTTTTGGAATTTCAGAGGACCTGCCAAGAGGTCACCATGTATGGGGAGAAGGCACTGTCTGCCACAGTGCAGGGGAGGACAATCTTCATCACTCCAGCTTCCATAAACTCTCATTTATAGCTGGATGATGCAGAAGGTGAATTGCCCTTCCTAAAATCTACTGTAAACCACTCCTTTGAGCAGATGGGCTATGAAGGTGACTTCTCAGTCAGAACCTTCTGGAAGGTTTTCTCTTAGTGGAAGTACCTCTTCCATGTCATTATTCACAACTTGTTTAACAAACATTGAGGTTAGGGCCAAATTCCAGAAGACCTCTCTTTCATAGTCCATAGGATGGTTCATGGGGTCAAGTTTAGGTATTCACAATTAAATTTACTTACAAACTTGGAATACTTAGAATATTATATGTTCTCTAGATATGTCTAGCACATTCTTAACTATGAACTGGGCTCATAGTTGAGGGGAACATGTAATATTCTAAAATTAGAATAGACGAAGCCCGACATCTTCAAGACTAAGAGAAAGCCAACTGTTGGCTTCTTAGGGGTACAAACAACACTGGTCCTAAAAATTTTAGAGCTCATTGCTCAAGGTGACAACCTAGCAGCGCCAGCTAGTGTTGAACCCACATGTTCTACTTCAAAACTACCCACACAACCTCAAATAAGCCTCACCTACCAAAGAAAATCCAAACGAACCCCTGCACATGTTATTCAATCTGTGCAGGCACCCATATTACCACCCATACAGGAGAAAGTGGACAGTGGAGCTCCCACATCTCCTGAGGAGGAAACCACTCCCATCTCACAAATGATCATCCATAAGGTTCCTCATGCTCAGGCTAATGAGCTCATCACCTAAGAAGCCTTCACTCAAAGTCTCAACACTCTAGTGAACAACCTCCCGGGGAAAGTTACCATCCCCAGCCTCTAGATCTAAACTAGCCAATTCCCAGCCTTGACTTCTATGATGATGATGATATGGCACTCAATGAGTATCATGAGTCTCTCTTCTCTTTCCCTGCTCAAAGTGAGATGAGTACTCCTGCGTCATCCATATCTAGCCTACATCATCCACCCCCCATTGAGGTGGATGTTCCTAAACCTATTCAGGAGATTCATATGGAAGTGGCTCTCACATCTGCAAGTGATTACATCATTAAGACCTCAACCATGGCAACCCAACCCATTGACCCTTCAACTAAAGTTGTTAGTGAGCAGGGGAAATCTAGCCGCCAAGAAGAACAAGCTGGTGATGAGGAAGAAGATTTAGGTCCAATTATCTCATCCCCCAGTGATTCTTCCACTGAAGATGAGGGGAATCTCAGACTAAAGGTGCAAAAACTGACAAAAATATGCATCTATTTAGTCTCCAAGGTCAGTCACTTGAAATCTTAAGTGACTACCTTACACGAAAGGGTCAATGATTAGCAACTTGAGATCTCTGATATCAAGAAACAACTAGCTAGGAGACCTTTTAGAAGGACTCAACTAGGAACACAAGAACCTGAGGATGTGATAGACTTAACCTCTATCTCACCTATGCAAGTGGGTGATGCTACCAAAAAGGGGGAGGAAGCTATCATAATCATGGAAGCTGGGAGTTCTTCTCAAAGAATGGACACTGAGGAGTCACCAACCTCACTTGCAACTGTTCATACTTAACAACCTCCTCAAGTTTACATTGATGTGGACTTTCTCATACAAAGTTTGGTTGAGGAGGGATAATAAGGGCAATGACATTCCCACCCTATGGAGCTGTAAATGAAATAATAGGGTGGAGGTATTATACAAATAGAAGAGCACTGATACTGCATAGGTTTCATGGGCAGTAAGAGATATTCAACTTTGGGACCTTGAACTACTATGACAGTCTCTCTTTAGTCATATGCCACTTGTCAACCAAACTCAACAAAGGTAGGCTGGCATATTGGCTGAGAGAATTCAAGATAGGATTGTTGAAGAGTTAAGGCATAAAAGAAGGCAAATGCAAACATGCAACGTCATTGGTCAACTGGATTTGAGGTGGAACCCAAGATTAGCTTCGAAGGGGAAACCTTGACTGAAGGCTCAGTGATAGAACCTGTGATCATTGTCATATAAATAACTACTTCAACATCCTTTACCCTCAGTGTGGCACCAATTGGTGAAGGTGCTTCACAACCTCTCTCTGGCTAGAGCTTGATTGCTAAACCAAGCAATAAAGGATAAAGCTCTCTGCACCCTGAGTCACCAAGGCTTGTGAGTGACAAAGGGAAGAGGAAAATAACCTCTGAGGAGATTGAGGAGGAGGTAGAGAAAGCAAGAGGAAGCTAAGGGGAGAGAGTTCATCTGGTTCCTCAGGCTTCATGGAAGCTGCATTCAGGACAACCCCCACGCTAAACACTCAAGATAATGAGTTAAGGGCTGCAAGATTGAACTATTTAGGAACCAGGAACTATAACATTGATGAACTCATCTCTCTTCCCTTAGAAGAACTAAATGAACTGGAAAACTTAGAGCTGACAGAGGAAAAGAAGGAGGCAGAGGATGCAGAATTGCTCCTTAGAGTTAAAGAAGAAAGAAGGTAAAAGAGGCTGTACAAACATGCTCCTACTCTCTCCCTAGTTCATGAAAGCCCTGAGAGAGAGGCTGTGGCAACTGAACAACCTCAAGTAGATTAGGAAGCTGACAGACAAAACATGATCAACTACCTGAGTACCATAGGCCTCTATCAAGCATCTGAACTTCTTCCCCTCTCATATTAAATATATTGAATTTGAATATCTTAAGCAGTTAGAACAACATTTCATCAATGAACAAAAGGATGCAAAGAGAGAGATGAAGGAAGAAACTACAAAGTCAAGAGCCATCATCCAAAAGAGTCAAAGAAGTCCGCTAATAGGCAGACGATGATAAGCTTCTTGAAGCTATATGGATTCTCCCTAAGGAGCCTTGGTCCAATATCTATATCCACTATGAATGAGCATATTAGAACGATCAAGTAGAATATTAAAAGGGAGAGCTTGTGGACCTGCATACTCCACCAAGCCAAGGTCCTCTTGAGGTTAAGGATAAGGTTGAACCAACACAGACATCACAACTTGGACTTTCAGATGCATCTCAACCAACCTCATCTTCTATTCCACAACAAGATTCTACTCTTTCTTCTTCTGATCTTGTGAGGGAAGAGGACCTAACTGAGAGAGGTACAACAGAACCACGTGGTATTCAAGACCAGCGCTCTTAGTTAAACACTCCAAAGAGGAGAAAAGGATGGCATGAAAAAAGTGTCTAAGAAGACAAAGGCATCCACTTCCAGACCTCAGGATGAGTTAGAGCATCCTGAGGAAGTACAATAAGAGGCTACTTAACCAACTCCTACTCAAGCACAGCCTCTTGTAGCTGGAAGACCCATCTTGCTTGGACCTTTGCTACTCTTCCAGATATATGGTATGTCATCAAAGAACAAGGTGGTCAAGATGTCTATTTCTAGCAAGACATGCTTGATCTACCTCTGCATGATCTTCATGACATGAGAAGATACTACAAGAGGCTGAACGATCCTAACCAGATGATGAAGAAAGGAATGGTCTTAATCCTAATGAGGACTGTCAACTGATGAACAAGCTTCTCTGTTTTTGTAGCATCATCCTAGGGGAGTTTGTAAGGTTATATAAGCAGTCTGATGCGACCAAAGCAACCCAATGCTTCCTGCATGCATGCACTTAGTACTAGGTAGAAGTTGCTTTGGATGTTTTACACTATGCACAAGAAATACTCTAAGTGTAAAATCTTTTGAAGCCAAAGACCAAATCTTCCAAAACCAAAGACCAAATCTTCCGAAGCCAAAAGACAAAGTCTTTTAAAGCTTCAAGGATGAAGTCTTCTAAAGCCAAATGAAGTGAAGACTGATTTCTTCCAAAGACAGAGGAGAACATGCTTTTCTCAGATGTAGTTTTGCATAAAGCTTAACCACTTTTCACTGCAATTCTGGAGACTCACGAACTTGCATGAGTTGGTGAAAAAGTCCATGCTTTTGCAACTGTATATTAAGGTCTTGAGTCTGTAACTTTCTATGTACTTTTATCCATTTTGTAATATATTAGGATGTGAGATATGGCATGTCATAGTCACTAGTCAAAAGGAAGTTTTACAACTGTACATTAACGTCTTGAGTCCATAACTATCTACTTTATGTACTTTTACCCATTTTGTAATATATTAGGATGTGAGATATGGCATGTCATAGTCACTAGTCAAAAAGAAAATCTTCCTTTTGATTCTTCATTGATTTTGTTATCTTTCAATGTTCCAACTGGCTTTCCAAGTATAGCCGTTGTAGAGTATAGTATAAAGTATCTCAGAATCTTGTATCTTATTTATGCATCATAACACTTGTAAATGAACTAGATATTAATATATAACATTCATGAAAACCATATATGTTGTTCTTGAGTTTTGTCTCATTGTTTACTTGTGTTCTTTGTATCTTGTTCTAAATCCAGTTCCCTATTCGAACTATTAAGTGTTCTATCACTCTCCTAATTGTGAGACTGATTGTATTGACCTCCCTTAACCGATCCTGCAAAATCTATGTATCTCACATTTTATAAATTATACAAAAACTCAAGAATATGTGATTTTTAGATTAATGACAAAAAGAGGTTGGGGATTTGAGTTACTAGAATTAAGGGATTATTTATAAGTTAATTATGACATTAAAATGTTTGGGAAAGAAAAAATTAGATTAAAACATTTAGAAACCCAAAACTGGGACTTAACGGACATTTAACGGAACTAACCGGTGCACTTAACAGAAATATCAATAATGCATATAATTTGAATGTACAAAATTTCAGTGGACTTATAATGATATGAAATGCCTAAAAGTTTAAATTCATAATTTATAGAGCTTTTTTGCTTGGTAAACAAAAATAAAAAGGATATTCATGCTAAAATAATAAAAATTCATAAAACATCCCTTAAGCTACAAATATGAAATCTCAAGAACCAAAAGGTGGAAATAAATATATTAAAGTATTTTATAACTAAAGTGGTCTAAAATTTGACCCGAACCTAAGAACCCATTAAAAACTAAGCCCCAAACGTTAAAATGCCAAAACCGACATAAAACAAACTAAGACTTGAAAAATACAGAATTCGGTGGCCTAATAATGATAAAAATGAGCTACAAAACTAATATTATAATTTTTTAAAATTTTTAAAAATTTATACAAAATATAACGTTAACTTAAGAAAACTAACGTCTCACTAGAAAGAAAAATAATAAATAAATTTACGAAAATCCTTAAATTAATAACACTAATATTTTCCAGTATATTATGACCCACAAGCCCAAAGATCACTTAAAACTTAATAAAATAATCAAACATACAAATACATTACAAAACGCATCCAAAGCATGAACCGTGAACCGAACATCGTTTAAATATAACATAACCTAAGCCGCAACTGTAGGGCCGCAACACTACCATTCCACGAGCTAAATAATACCCAAATAAATTAAATTTAAAGTATAAACTTTTATATGGACCACACGACAATTCCAATTAAGAAACCTCTCAACGCATCACTATAAAATGCCTAAAACCTAATACAAACTCTTGAACCCGTTAAGAAAGACTTAAATAATATAAAAAATAACTTACTATAGTAGCTAAATCCACTGGAAACAATAAAACCAATTATAAATTATTAATGTGCAAAAATTCCAAACATAAGGGTTAAAATTGACAATTTAGTGAAGTTGAGGGACCAATCTTGCCAATAAATTGCACTTTACTGTTTTGGGACCAAACTTACCTAAGACCATTAGTAAAATCTGAAATCATTATTCAATAACCCATATAGCTTAACTGTTTTTGGGGTGGAATGCACACTCTTATAAATCATTATTATGGTGCTATGGTGACTACTCTTATCACTAAACATGAGCACAATCATTAAATGCATTGGGAGCCGCGTAGTTTGTGGATAGTACTATTTGGGGAATCCCACGCACACAATGGGCGCTTAGGACAGGGAAACCCTGAATTGAGATTTAAAAATCATTGTGTCACAAATTAGTGCAGATTAACCATGCTTAGAAAGGGACACTTAAGCCCATAACAATAAGAGGTATGGGTTAGGGGATGTTCTAGTACTCGGGAGGGTCACCTGGGTCCAGGTTTGATTGTGATACTTCCTTCTGTGCACCATACTACTATTATCTTACTTTATGAATTGTGATAAGTCTTGTATCATACACTTATGTTCTCACCAACATATTGTTGATGTATTTTGGGTGTTATTTCAGCAGAAGAATGAATTTACCAAGTGATCATGGATAAGAGTGATCTAGTTAGACGTTTGGAGTTTAGCCACCACCCATTTTCTAAAACGTTATCATTTGATACATTTGACTAAAATTTATGTATTTGGGATTTAGAAAACATTTTACTAGTATTGGTATTGCTATGGATGATTGGATATTAATTAATTAAGTTATGTTTATTTCCCGCTGCATTGTGTTGATATCAGTCAGTCACAGCCGGACCCAGTCAACGTGGTGTGACAGATTGGTATCAGAGCCAATGGTTCCAGCAAATTAGGATCTTACTCATAAGATACCTAGGCTTTAACTACACATTAGGGAAACTAAGAAAACTAAGAAACAGACCCCCATAAAGATATAACTTGAGGTAACCTCTGACATTGCATACCATTCATTAAAATTTTTATGATTTTTCATTGTAATTTTTCATTTTGATTATATTTGTACTATTCACGTTGCATTTTACCTTGTTTGTTCATTAGATGGCAGGAACCAGAACAAGGGGCAGACCATCTATATCAGTGACTCACCGATGTGCCACCCCCGCACTACTACCAGACCACCATTCCACCACCCACGTTTGTACCAGAATTGGTTGCGGGACCATCGACACGCCTCCAGTCTCACGAGAATGGAGAGTATGCCCCTCTCGGGCCAGAGTATGGGGACCCTATCCGGAACTGAAGGCCCCTTACGCCTACATGATGCCCAACCCCAACCAGGGTTAGGAAATAGAGGAGTCCGACCCATCGAAGGAAACGTCTAGGTCGTTGGCAAAAGTCCTTCTCAGTTCCTTACGAGCTGAAGGGGGTGAGGGCGTGGCACCTTGTGCTAGGCAAACCGCACGAATGTCCATCCAACCCATTCCCACGTTCCAGCAGGAATGGGGTAACTTGGTTACGGGAATGACCGAGGCGCTTGTAAGGCCCCATTCCTGGGCACCTCACAGCTGGTCATTCATCGCACTCAAAGCATAATTCTTTATCGTTCTTCGTAAAAACATTACTGTGGAAACATTAAAAACGCCCTTTTCATTTCAATAAAATGCTCTTACAAAATACTACCACCGTTCATTACATAATATCATTTTACATTTCATTATAAAAGCATTATAACAATGGATGCCATCCCAAAGGAACTGAGTAGTCACCCCGTGCCATCCTCAGCAACATACCTGCCAACTGGAAACACATCAAAGTCAGCGTTACTGCGTGAGTTCTAGTTTTATATTAAAACATACATTTCTTTCGTTAAAACCATTCTTTACTTTCTTTCAAATCATACTATACTTTCGGACATGATCACACATCATACGTACATACAGATAATATAATTATTATCTTCATTATTCGTTATCTTTTGCTTCTATATAGATCCTGTCAAACTTCACCCTCTTCATGGCACGCAGCCATGATTACTGATGTCAAGTGACAAGAATTCCGTTTCATACTTTATCATTATGTTTCTGCCATTCATCACTTTCGTTCGTTCATTCTTAACTTTCATTACGTTCATTAACTTTCGTTCATTCACTTACATCATTATCATTCATTTCTCATCTAGATTCCATCAAGCTTTACCCTCCTCATGGCACATAGCCACTATTACTAAGGTCGAATGACAAGGATCCCGTTTCGTCTTTATTATGATACTTCGTTAATGTTCATTTCATACATTCATTCTCTTCATCATTACTTTTCTCATTTATCAACTCACGCAATACTCCTGACTCATGTGCAAAGACTGATACTGTGCCGGGGCCTGTAACAAACCCCCGACTCATGTCCGCAGACTGACATAGTACCGGAGCACGTGATTCGTTTCTCATTCATCTCATCTCATTCTCTCGCACTACTCCCGACTCATGTCCGAAGACTGATACTGTGCCGGGGCCTGTACACAAACCCCCGACTCATGTCCGAAGACTGACACAGTACCGGAGCATGCGATCCTCTACCCGTTCAACTAGATCTCGTCTCATGCAATACCCCCGACTCATGTCCGAAGACTGATAGTGTGCCGGGGCCTGTAAACAAACCCCCCGACTCATGTTTGAAGATTGACACAGTACTGGAGTACGCGATAAGGACCCCTTTCGAGTTTGTTGCAACATAGAGTCGCTAACCTCACACGTTTGCTTGGAAGCCGTTCATCCGTTCATTCATTCATTAATGCATTCACTCATTCATTACGTTCCTCTTTTCATTATCTTTCACTTTACGTTATATAATGCTTTCATTACATTTATTAATTGTAACACGTAAAGCCACGGAAACAAAAACACGTATCAAAACAAGGAACATCGACATTTACCAGTCATCAGTCATCACCATCATACAAGGCTACATCATACTTAACATACATACTTCATGCATAACATGCAACACTATCATCATCGTGCCCAACATAACTTCTATAGCCTCGACGGCCATCTTACATGTACTTACGAGAACTACCACATCATTACTTACTCCTGCTCTCTTCCCCGAAAGTCAGTAATTAAACTATGCCTCTCCTCGTACACAACGGCCCTATTTGGGCGATTGGGCACCCTTCAGTCGCATGGCCTCCATACGACTGAACATCATGCGACTAGACCAATGCAAATGAAGTCCTATGCGACCGAACCCCCAATCGTGCGAATGGACCCTCAGTCATGCGATTGGACACTGTGCGAAAGTACCTATGCGACTGAGCTCTCAGTAGGAACACCTATGCGACTGAGCACCTATACGACTGGGCTTTCAGTCGTATGACCTGCCATGCGACTGGACCCCCAGTCATGCAATTGAAACTCAGTCATGCGATTGAACCTCAGTTTTCCCTCAGTCGGCCGATTGGCCCTCCTAGCCCTAACTGGGCGAAGACTGCAGTTCATCCCGAACTGCAGTCACGATTTTCGACCGCCAAACCCTTCCAAACTCATTCTAAGCCCAAATCAACCCTCCTAATCCTTACGAAAGCATACTATGACACCATTCAAGCACACACAAGCCCGAAATCACACTCTAAACACACTATACACAATCACACTCAAATGGGTCAAACACACACATTTTCAAAAACGGTTTTCTATGTGTTCTAGCCCCAAAATCGGTTGAAAAAAATGTAAAATAGGGTTCCTAGAACTCACCAAAACGATCCCGTCGAGTGGAGCTTCGATTTTGCACTCTCGAACCCACTCGAACCAAGCTTTTTTCTTCTCTTCTCCCTTTTTCTCTCTTCTTCCTCTCTCTATGGCTGAGTTTGTGAATGTGGGGAGAGGGTAAGGGCTGCCCTCTCCCTTAAATACTACAGTCCAGTCGCATGACTTCCATGCATTTAGACACTCCAGTCGCGTGACTTCCATGCGTATGGACACTCCAGTCGCGTGAATTCCATGCGTATAGACACTCCAGTCGCGTGACTTCCATGCGTATGGACACTCCAGTCACGTGACTTCCATGCGTATGGACACTCTAGTCGCGTGACTTCCATGCGTATTGACACTCCAGTCGCGTGACTTCCATGCCCATGAACACTCCAGTCGCATAACACCTTAAACAAATTTTCCTGGGTGTTACAAGTCTACCCCCTTTAAATTGGTTTCGTCCCCAAAACCTGTTGTTCCTTAATCCTTTGCGGGCAATACTGACTCATCTCTTTTCCAGTCACTCACCTAGAATTCAACCGCTCTACGTCGTTTATCAACATACGACTTCTCGTCTATCTTTGGCTACTTCCATCAGGGCTTTTTATCCCTTCGAGCTTCTCACACGTAGCCTCAATCGCCTCAATACTTCCCATATGGCATCTTGTGCTCGGCCTTCACCCTCTGTTCTCCTTCCTTGCACCGGAGCTTCCCGCCTTTGACTTCTTACAATCCCTGCTCAGATGTCCAGTCTCGCCGCAGTTGTAGCACTTAGCCACGCGGCAATCCCTTGCCCTGTTGCCTTCTTTCCCACACTGAAAATAGACGTTCAGTCCCCACTTGCACTCTCCTTCATGACCTCTACCACACTTCCTGTATAACTCTCCTCTTCTTTCTATTCCCTTCCGTTCATCGTCCCTCAACACCTTACCTTCAGACACAAATCCACCATTATTTTCTCGCCTTCCTTTCCCCTTCTTAACGTAGGCTCGCTCCTCCTCTTCGTCCGTTACCGCCATCGCCACTCGCTCGTCGTACAGCCTTCCCACTAGATCAACCGCCGAGCTGAACGTGCTGGGTCGGGCAGCGATCATGTGCCTATGGATATCAGCCGGCAAGCCCTGAATATACCTCTTGATCTTCTGTGAAAGAGGTGTCACCTGATCCGGCACCAGCCATGCCATTTCATTGAATTTGGTGGTATATTGCAGATGAGTCATTGTCCCCGCTTCCAACTGCAGGAACTCCCTTTCAACTTTATCCATCTCACGGTGAGGACAAAACTCCTCAATAACCAGTCTTTTCAGCTCCGACCATCTCATCCTTCAGATAGCCCGGCTACCCTCAACTTGGACTATGTTATCCTACCAGCACAAGGCTGAGTCCATGAAAGAGTGGGCAACAAACTTTACCTTTTGGTACTCCCGGCACTCGCTTATATTTAGAACCGCTTCCATTTCCCTCACCCATCGGTGAGCAGCAGCAGCAGTGCCATTACCATCAAAAGTTGGGGCTTGCATCGTTGAAACGCCCCATAAGTAAAGCCTCATGCCGCCTCCAGCGCAGGCTCTTCCTCCTCTTCCTCCTCTTCGTCATCGAAGAAAACCGTTTCAGTCTCGGACCGTCTCCTTTCGCCTGAAGGTCTACCCCCTTCCTGTCTCTCCTCATCTCTAACGGCCTTTATCACTTCAGTCACTACAGCCGGTAGGATCGTCTGCATGACCTGATGCACGTCCTCCACAACCGCCTCTCTCATCGAGGCTCTCAGGTAAGCACTCTCATCACCGCCCTTCCGGATGAGGGTGTCCCTCAGGAACCACCTTCTCAACTCTAGGTCTGCCTCTTTTGGGCCGTGATGCAGCACCAAGTCCACCACGTGAGGCTTTGGATGATCTACCACCGGCCATCCTCTATCACACACTGAAAAGATTCAAACACCAACACGGTCATTCGAGGGAATAGTGTCAAGTATAGTAAGTCCTTAATTACAGTGGCTAGTTGCGATTAGCCACTTACTTTACTCTTCGTACCCCAAGCATTACCTGTCCTGACTACATCAATATCTAAACCTACCAGTAACACACAAACCACATAACATGCGCACATAATTCCGGTTAACATTAAGAAAAATACCTGATGGCACGCAGCTACTTAGTTTGGCATCCCTTCCCTTTCCATCCTATTCTCAGTTTAAGTTAAGGTTTATTTTGAAAATTTACCATTTCACTTAAACTTTGGCTCTGATACCAACTTGTAAGGCCCCGTTCTCGGGCACCTCACAGCTGGTCATTCATCGCACTCAAAGCATAATTCTTTATCGTTCTTCATAAAAATGTTGCAGCGGAAACATTAAAAACATCCTTTTCATTTCAATAAAATGCTCTTACAAAATACTACCACGGTTCATTACATAATATCATTTTACATTTCATTATAAAAGCATTATAACAATGGATGCCATCCCAAAGGAACTGAGTAGTCGCCCCTTACCATCCTCAGCAACATACCTGCCAACTGGAAACACATCAAAGTCAGCGTTGCTGAGTGAGTTCTAGTTTTATATTAAAACATACATTTCTTTCATTAAAACCGTTCTTTACTTTCTTTCAAATCATACTATACTTTCGTACATGATCACACATCATACGTACATAGAGATAATATAATTATTATCTTCATTATTCGTTATCTTTTGCTTCTATATAGATCCTGTCAAACTTTACCCTCTTCATGGCACACAGCCATGATTACTGAGGTCGAGTGACAAGGATTCCGTTTCATACTTTATCATTATGTTTCTTCCATTCATCACTTTCATTCGTTCATTCTTAACTTTCATTATGTTCGTTAACTTTCGTTCCTTCACTTACATCATTATCATTCATTTCTCATCTAGATCCCGTCAAGCTTTACCCTCCTCATGGCACACAGCCATGATTACTAAGGTCGAATGACAAGGATCCCATTTCGTCTTTATTATGATACTTCGTTAACGTTCATTTCATACATTCGTTCTCTTAATCATTGCTTTTCTCATTTATCAACTCACGCAATACTCCCGACTCATGTCCGAAGACTGATACTGTGCCGGGGCCTATAACAAACGCCCGACTCATGTCCGCAGACTGACACAGTACCGGAACACGCGATTCGTTTTGTTGGTCCATTTGATCGGTTTTCAGTGCAGAAGAATGCTTGAATTGTTCAATACCAAACACACACAACAAACACTAAGATATGAAGATCAAAATAACACCAAAATGCTTTCAAATAAGGTTTTATTGATGAACAATCATCAATGAAATGAAACAAGCTCAATATATTCAGGAAGAACAAGCTTACAATAGCCTCTTGCAACAGTAATACACGATTAGGGTTTTTGCAAGGATGGCAAACAATGAGCAAAATGAAATCTATATATAGCTGTCATAGTTTCGCATACAGTTTCGCTGTGGGCGAAACTGTACTGACGAAATAGTAATTTCGCCCGGCAGAAACTAACAGTTTCGCCGGGAGAATATCTAGATGACTGTGAGCGAAACAATAGTTTCGCTCACAGTTTCGCTAGACAGCAATATATACATTTAAACTAAGCAACATACAAAAGGAAACTAACATAGATGCTATTAAAAAGAAAGATAAACAAATACTAATCTAATGGTGAGTCCAACCTATCTTGATCTTCAATACTCCCCCTAGGTTGGATCTCACCCACTCTGCTTGTCTTGATATCTCTATTCAGCTCCAGCATCCCCCGCACCTGCACCTGATGTTTCTGGTTCAGATCCTACAGATTTCTTTTCTTGAACTTGAGGTCTTGATTTGCCTTGGTCACCTCCTGCTCTATCAGCTCCATCAGGATGAGCACTAGCTTCTGCAAATTGTTTTGTCAGATCCTGTATATCCATGTTTAAGTCCTCTTCAGCTCTTATCTTTTTAGCTAGCTCCTTCACCTCAGCCCTCACTCCTCTGACTTTGATTGCAACAATCATAAACAAGCTAGCCTCCTTCCTTGTCTCTTATCCCGCTCCTGCTTTAATGTGGTTCTCACATAGAATGAGCAGATCTTCGTCTGAGAATCCAAAAAGTTCCATAGGGTCAAAGATTCGATATTCGACGCCACCCTTCACTCTAATAACAGCGTCCCCCGTCTGATTGTCATAGAACCATTTCTCAAAATATGTGTTTACAAATAATCCTTCAATCTATTAGTCATTCAACCATTAACCAAACCCTTGAAGATGAGAAGGGGAGGGATCTGCCAATCTCACCCTTTGAACAGTCTTTGGGGGCTTCACGCTTAACACAATCTTCCCCTTTCATGTAACCCAGTCTTTGTCTTTCTTCGATCTTTTTCTCTCTGCTTTCATAAACCTAAAAGCTTAGAAGTTATCGTTGAGTCCATTTTGAATTTCTTTCCCCAGAAACTTGGCTCGTTCACTCAGATGGGCTTCAAGAAGGGGCAACGATGCCAATCTCCTTAATCCGACTTAGGCACGGTCTTAAACGCCTTCCTCTTGTGTAAATACGTAATTCCTCCCCCTCTCCTCTTGATCATGAACATTTTGAGGTCGGGATTGTATTTCCAGCTCACAATCCTCTTATCCGCCTCTTTCCTCTTCAGACCTTCCATATTTTGAAATAAAGGGATTAATTCTCCAGGTTCCTTCTCCCTCACAAACCAATCGCTCTTCTCCATTTCAATAACATCATTTTCATTCTCACTCTTCTGGATCACATAAGTCAAGGGCCTTTCGTCCACCTCATAAAAATCAGGATCTGAGTCATAATCAACTAACTGCTCCTCTTCTACCTCCTCATCCACTAGACCCTTCGCAATGGGTTGCTCAGCAGTTTTAGCTTGTTTTCCCATCTGCTCTTCTCCAGTAAAATCCCCAAGATTTATTCCCAAATCAACAAATCCAGCTTCGAACACATCATCAACTGTCTGTATATTCTCAATTTCAGGTTCTTCAGTTCTCTTGCCAGATCCTCCTGCTTCTTCAGTTGCTGCCCCTGAGGTGACCTCTCCTGCCCTCGATGAAGTACCCACATTCAGAAATAGGTACTTAGATGTGTCAGTCAGATCATCTAACTCATATTGAGTTAGCTGATTGGGTAGGCCGGCAGCAGCTTTTAATTCATTTACCTCCTTCAATAATCTTTTGATTAGATTATTTTGATCAACAAACATTTTCTGCATACCCTCCAACACTTCATCTTTTTGTTTCTCCCTCATCTCTTGATTCATCAGCTTGGTCTTCTCATACTTAATTCATTTGAGAGAGAGGTGTTGAGGTTTCTCATTACATCCTCGTCCAAACTGGTGCGTTTCTCAGTTTGTGGGGGATCAGAAAATGTTTGATGCTTCTATTTTGTGCTCCTCTCTTGCTCCCCAGTATCAACCTTCTTCTTGGACCTCTTTTCTTTCTCAATCCTGGCTTCAGTCGCCATCTCAGTCACTTCTTTCTCAAAGCTATAGTCTTTTTCCTTAGCATACCTCTTTCTTTTCTTTACCGCCTCCGACTGACTTGGTCTAGTCTCCTCTGTTTGTCTGGCTTCAGATTGGATCACCCTCCTGATGTAAGCCCATCGATCAGGAGTATACATGTTTTCCCACAAGTGAGTGATCCGACCACTGAAGTCGTGCCTGATAGCACAACAGTCGGCAAAGATTCGGGTATTCATCGACACTAGATTCTTGACTTCTCCGTGTCTTTGGATGTTGGGGACTTGATTGTTTATGATCATTTGAAGAAATCTAGGATAAAGCACCCATTTATCCTTCTTCAGGGCTATTATGTTTTCAGCCATGCAGCTAAGTATAAGATTTGCTATGTTAGCCTTCTCCCCTCTGTAACATATAACCATTGCTTTCGCCCAGTCTAAGTTCAGCACATCTGATCCACCTTTTCGGTGATCTAAGCACATTATGAAAACGTGGGCAATATATCTCCACTCCTTGGATAGAAAGGATTTTTTGATTTCCTTTCTAGTCCCAAAAGGAGGACCTTCATATCCCATAGACAGGAAAGTATCAAACACCTCCTGATCAGTCAAATCAATGTCACCTCCTGTGTCTTCTTCTAATCTCAGAACCCGTGAAATAATCTCTTCTGTAATGGTCACCTGGTGATCCAGAACTTTAGCTATAATACTCTCAGAGTCTCCCCTTGTGTTGTACTTAGCGGTTCGCCAGAAATCGCATATGTGCAAATCATAGATAATAGTAGAATGAGAGATGGCGTATGCTGTCGGGGATCTCTGCAGCCATCTGATACAGTCCCTAAATCCTGCTGCTTTAGGATGAGAATCATCTAGAATAGCTGTGATATCGTTCCGTACATCGAACTTGAGATTCGCCATTTAGATCTGACAGACAAACAAACCAGGTTAGAAAGATTAAACAAAATTAGAATTTAAGTATTTACAAACGTAATGAAATAAACAAATGATAATAAAAAATGAAAATACAGATATATACTTATATATATATATAGATAAATATATATATATACATTTACAATTAAAATAAACTTACAAATTAATTATTATTATTATTATTTTTTTAAATGAAACAATTTCGCAAAGACGAAACTATAGTTTCGCCAAGACGAAATTATAGTTTCGCTGCATTTATTTTAAAGTAGACAATAAAGAAACACAATTTCGACAGACAAACATATAGTTTCGGCAAGACATGAAGATAATTCGACTGGGCGAAACAACAATTTCGCTTTGCGAAATTGAATTTTGTTGGCGAAACTATTAAGTTCACTCGGGCAGCATAACCACATAGTTTCGCTATATTAAAGGAACTTTCGTTCAGTTTCGCTAGAAGATGAGGTAGTTTCGCAGAATGAACTGCGAGACTACCCAATCGACATAATCCAATCCAGTCAAATGCGGGAAAGATTAGCCTATGAAAACTAATGTCCTGAGTTCGAAACTCACTTCAGAAGCCCAAAATCGAGTCGAAATGCAACAAAACAAGACAGAGACGGAGATTTGAGAAGAAACTCGAAGAAAAGCCCTAGAGTACTCAGTTTCGACGAAAGTAGTTTTTTGCGAAAATGATTGCGAAAGTGAGTGATTTGGTTCAAAACTATGTTTATGTACATAGGAGTTTTGCAGAGGAATAAAAATATAGTTTCGACAATGCGAAACTATAGTTTCGGCAAGGCGAAACTATAATTTCTGCAAGGCGAAACTATAGTTTCTGCAAGGCGAAACTATAGTTTCTGCAAGGCGAAACTATAATTTCTGCAACGCGAAAGTAGAATTTCTGCAAAGCAAAACTGTAGATTCGTCTCAACACAGGAGTGTTGGCGAATCTGCTATTTCCCTAAACGGAATTGCAATTTCGCTAAGCGAAATTGTAGTTTCGCAGAAATTCTAAGAAACTCTAATTAAAATAAAATAAATAAAATTTAAATAAAATAATAATAATAATAATAATTTCCTTTTGAATACTTTATTGCCCCATGATATCAAAACTCATAAAAAATGAAATAAAATAAGACTAAAATTAACAATAAATGGTAAAAAGGATATAGTATCATTCTTTTCTTGAAGTTTTTCAGAGGGTCATGACTTAGCGAGATTGCTGATATATTTGTCCGCTTAAACCCATGCCCTGTTCTTTTCAACTCGTGATCTGCAACTGTTTATCATGTTCTGAATTGTCTTAGTAACTCAGCAACTTAGTCCCCACTGATATTTGATAAAGAACTAGTCTTGTCATCAAGGTTTATTGAGCATAATCATTGATTTTGCCTAATTACCATACTGAATTTACTTAAATGCAACCACAATGACTAGCATAATATACATATGGGACTCTGTAATGTACAGATGCAGACACACATATATGCAAGGTATACACATGAAATGCAGACTCAACCTACAACTAACTGATGAGAGCTTCAGGTCAATGCTTTAGCATAGTAGAGAAGATCATCTAGGCGTGTTGATGAGAGCTTCAGGTCAATGCCACCGCATAGCAGAGAAGATCATTACTCCAGGTCAATGCTTTCGTATAGCGGAACGCATCTTTTCCTATCTAAAGTATGAATGTATATACAATAATGGGCTATTAAGATTATTTAATGTTTGACTTAGAGGGCATTATCACCAAGTCACCATCCTAGTGGGAAACACCATAAGCTTCACATCAAAGACCTAATCCCAAAAGTAAACTCAGTACAGGAGCAAGACATCAATTAGCAGCTCTCAACCAAGTTTTTAGACAAGATTTGTATCTTTGTGCAGACCAAAATATCATAAGGATCATCCTTATTACTGAGTTATGATCTTTAATTTAGCTGCATGATTACTTGTTTACTTTGTTTTTGGGATAAGTCTACCTTGCATATCCCAGCATAAGATGTTCCGCTCTTTCTTACTTCATTTTCTTGAATTCCTGAGAGAATAATAATAAAAAAATTAAAAACTTATTATTAGCATTAATCTTCCCTGAAATTTTCATTTGATAGCTCACTTAATAGAAAATTTCTGTGTTTCATGCTTTCTTAACAACTAAAGTAAAAGAAGAGTAAAGATATATGGGACATAAGAATTCTCAAGTCAGACAACAAAAACAAGACCAGATAGAAAATATGTACATATATACAGGTTAAACAGTTGTTTTGCTCAGGAAAGATTTTCAGAAAGATATTAATCCTAGCATAGAAATCAATTCAAAAAACCGAGGTTTATCAAAGGTTTTTGTGAAAAATCTGCTTTTTGATGTTTTGTATCAATAGGACTAATATTAATGAAAGCCTTTTCTTGAGCATCACGGATGGCATGAATCCGTGTCTCAATGTGCTTGGTCCGAGAATGATGAATTGGATTCTTGGCAATCCCAATGGCTGCTTCGTTATCACAAAACAATGGAGTATGAAGAAAGTTGATCCCATAATCCATCATCTGATGCTAAATCCATAACACTTGTGAACAGCAACTAGTGGTAGCAATATATTCAGCTTCTCCTGTTGGGAGAGAAACAGTGGTCTGTTTCTTGCTTTGCCAAGAAACAAGGCAATTCCCCAAATATTGACAGCCTCCAGTAACTGACTTTCTGTTTAGCTTGCAGCCGTTGGAATCGCTGTCAGAGTAAGCATGCAAATCAAAATTCCCACTATAAGGATACCAAAGTCCTAAACGAGAAGAGCCCTTTAGATAACGAAAAATTCGTTTGACTGCCTTGACATGGGATTCTTTATGAGCTGACTGGTATCGAGCACAATATCCAATGGCAAAGGTGATGTCAGGACGACTTACTGTAAGGTACATGAGAGAGCCAATCATGGATCTGTAGAGATGAGGATCGATTGGTTTCCCGTTTTCATCAGGAGTGAGACATGTTTGAGGATTCCCTCTGGCGTTTGTTCATTTTGAATTGCTTCAATATTTCCTTAATATACTTTTCTTGATGAATGAGGATTCCCTCTGGCTTTTGTTCAACTTGCAGCCCGAGAAAGAAACACATTTCTCCCATCATGCTCATTTCAAATCTGTTCCGCATAACCTCCTCAAACTCCCGACATAATTGAGGATTGGTGGAGCCAAAAATAATGTCATCGACGTAGACTTGCACAATCAACATCTCACCGTTAACGTCTCTTTTGAACAAAGTCATGTCAATGGTGCCTCGTGAAAAACCATTGCTTAAGAGATACTGGGTCAGTGTCTCATACCAGATCCGAGGAGCTTGATGAAGTCCGTAAAGTGACTTAACAAGCTTGTATACTTTGTCAGGAAAGTCTGGATCTTCAAAGCCTGGGGGTTGACACACATATATCTCTTCATCACTGTCGCCATAGAGAAATGTGCATTTGACATCCATCTGATAGACTTTAAATTGCTTGTGAGCAGCGTGCGCCAAGAATATTCTGATAGCCCCAAGACGGGCGACAGGTGCGAAAACTTCTGTGTAGTCAATTCCTTCTTCTTGAGCAAAGCCTTGGACCACTAATCTGGATTTGTTTCTGACCACTATGCCCCGATCATCAGGTTTGTTCTTGAACACCCATTTTGTTCCAATGGGATACTTATTTGGTGGAAGATCGACCAGAGTCCACACCTTGAGTTTTCTAAACTGTTGCAATTCCAACTGCATTGACTCAACCCAGCAGGGATCTTGGAGTGCTGCATGTACATTCTTAGGAACGATTTGAGATATAAAACAAGAGAACAAGTAGATATTAATCAATCCAGATTCACTCCGCGTCCGAACTCCATCAGAAATAGTACCGACTATGTTGTCATGAGGATGATCTTTCAAAGTCTTGAAATCAGCAGTCATGGAAGGGATGTGAGTAGGTGGATGGTTAAGCGATGAGCTGGATGGTGAGGCAGAATGCGGTAAAGGAGATGAAGAAGGTGATGTTAATTTGGGTGGAGGCGGAAGGTCAAACGAAGATGAGGAAGATGCAACATTGACTGATGTATCATCATGTGATGTAGTGACATGAGGTACAGTAGCTTCAACGGGTATAGGAGCAGGAGGAATGATGTTTATTGTTGTATTGGAGATAGACGCATCATCATCGAAAACTGGAAGATTGAATGATTTGAGCAATGTATCTGAGTCAAAGAACCAAGCTGGTTCTGAAGGAACATTAGAGGAATTAGATTCCTGCCAATCGACATAGAAGGACTCTTGAACGATACGTGTCCTCTTGTTATATACCCGATAAGCCTTTTGAGAAGAAGAATAGCCTACGAAATAACACTCATCAGGCACAGCACCAAATTTTGCCTTCTGTGCTTGAGTATTCAGAAGAGTGCACGAGCAACCGAATGGGCGAAAGAAATCAATCAAAGGCTTTCTCTTGTGAAATAGCTCATACGGAGTTTTCATCTTATCCTTGACTATCAACACCCTGTTGAGAACATAAGAAGCACAATTCACAGCCTCACCCCAAAATATGATGGGAAAGGAGGGTTCTATTAACATTGTACGTGTAGCTTCAATGAGGGTGCGATTCTTTCATTCCGCGACACCATTCTGTTGATGAGTTCTCGCAACACTGAACTGTCTTAATATTCCTTTGGTTGCACAAAATGAGCCAAAAATTTGATTTTTGAATTCAGTACCGTTGTCACCTAGAATAGCCATAACCTTCCTCTTTCTTATCGATTCAATCGAGAGAATTAACTTTTGCAACTCCTCAGTAGTCTCTCCTTTGTGAGCAAGAAATCTTACCCATGAATATCTGGAATAATCATCTGTAATCACAAGACAAAAGGATTTCTTAGCAATAGATTTAACACTTATTAGGCCAAACAGATCAGTATGTAACAACTCCAGGGGATTTGAGATGCTATTTTCAATTTTAGGTTTGTGTGGTTTCTTATGTTGCTTTCCTTTTCCACATGCCATACATTTCTCAACCACCGAAAAGTCTTTTAAAGGTAATCCCCAAACGAGATTGTTTTTAACCAATTTGTTTATGATTCTGAAATTAACATGGCCCAATCTGCGATGCCATAAGAAAGACTCAGAGGTGGAAGCTTTAGACAAGAGGCATGTGACTGCGGATGATGAATCCTTTGAATTCATGTCAAGGAGATATGTATCATGCTTTCTTGGAGCCCGCATGAGTACCATATCATCTAGAATATCAATCTTAGATTTCAAAAAGAGACATTCATTGGACTTGAGTAAGACCGGAATACTTTTATCACAAATCTGAGAGACGCTCAACAGATTGAATGCAAGATCGGGTACGTAATTGACTTTCTCCAAGGTGAGCGAACCATTACAAACTTCTCCTTGTCCTATCATTTTTCCTCCTTTCTTGTCTCCGGCGAAAGCAGCATAACCACCATCGATTATGCGGTAGTTAGTCAATAAATCTTTAAGCCCCGTCATATGTCTGGAGCATCCACTATCAACATGCCACACGCTATTTACAAGCTTAGTGGATGACTCCTGCAATAATATCAAGCAAGAATTAACCAGGTGAAATGGGCACCCAAGTTTGAACAACTTTAGGTTTCGCCGAAGAAGATTTCTTGCAAAAGAACTTATTAACTAATTGATTCAATTTACTCCCAAAAGAATTTCTATTAACATGTCTATGATGTAACTGAGGACAGTGCTTAACAACATGATCATTTTTACCACATTGAAAATAGTGTGATTTTAATCTAGTTTCATTATGTAATGAGGTAGAGATTTTATCAATGCATATTTCTTCATCACATTCAGATAATCTCGAATCATCATCACTGTATACCTCATTCATGTTAACAGAGCTGATTTTATTTGAAAAAGAATGATTATGTGCTGACGACAATGAAGTATTATCTGAAATACATGTGGTACTAGTACCACTAGTACTTGCCTCAGATTAAGATGTAATCCTGTCATTAAGCATAGAAAATTTTGCAGGTATAAATGATGGAATGGGATGAGAAAAGAATTTTTCAAAAGAGTTAGTTTTTGTTTCCTCATCACTTTTCACAGTATTATCAGACAACGGATTAACACAGTCAACAGATGAATCAGAATCACGATCCACAGCATTTAAAGAACAAACAGAAACATTACTAGAACAGAACGAAATAGAGTCTTTTACAGCGTCACTAGAAACAAAGACAGAATTTAAACTAGAGTTATGATCTAAAACAGAATGCTGAGGTTCAGGTGTACTAAGGCTAGAGCATCCAAGCCCTCTAGTCGGTCCATAATCATAGTCCTCACGAACATGCATAGGATTCACACCTTCTAAACCTGCAGACATGCTGTTAGAATCTACTTTGATCAAATCATTAGAAGGATGAGGAATGGGCATCGGAGAGTAACAATATGTACTAGGAGGAGGATAAACCTTAGCATTTTCATATCCCAAACCTGTTTTAATCCTAGCCCCACGTTGAGATTTACATAAATCATCATGTTTCATTCCTGATATGGTCCATGTATCAAGTTTTGACTAAAGTTTGCTTGTTTCAAACTCAGCTAGGGCAACCCTTTCAATCAAACTGTTCACCTTAACATTTCTTTCTAAAACAATTCTTTCTAAATGATCATTTTCTTTTAGCGCTTCATTTAATTTAACAAAGTATTTTGACTCATTCATTTTAAGTTCTTCATTCATTCATTTCAAATCTTTTTCATTATCAATTAATAGACGATTAGCCTTATAAACCCCAAATAATCTGATTTTGCATGCGGATGAACACATATCTTGAATTACCTCATATGGAAGTCCCATCACCACCTTCTCAGCTGCAAGAGCTTTATCACATTGACACACCGGAGTACTCGACTTGTTTTCCTCTACGGTGGTAGCAGCATTGTCATCATTCCTTTCTAGCACTTTGGGTTGAGTTCCTTGCTTTCCGCACTCCTTCTCTTCAACTCCATCATTAAACTCCTTAAATGGATCAAATTCTTCCTCACCGTTCATCTTCATTTCCTCTTCCTTAATCTCGGCCACTAACGCTTGATTAACTTCTTCTTTTGTCTCTTCAGCTTCTGCACTCCAGTCAAAGTTGGAAATTAGAGCAGTTTCCTTTTTGTGGCTTGTCTCATCTTTACCCCCACCAACTGCCAATCTTGGAATTCCAGAGTTATTAGGATCATTGACGATTGGCAATGGACATTCACGTTTAAAGTGTCCCAATTGCTTGCAATTGAAGCATCTCAGCTTGGACTTATCAAAACCCAATTTGGAGTTGGAGCTTTGACCTCCAAAGTTCTTTCTACCGGTCCTTTCCATTAATCTCCGGGCTCTAAGCGTCAACATTGCCATTCGCTACTGAATATCGGTTTCTTTAAGATCATCTGGATCCACTTGATACATGTCCTCCATTGTCATTCCTTTACCTTTCAAATCACCTGCAACGAGTGCTTCATAACTTTGAACAAACATCCCTAAAAGGGCCATAGTCTCAGCTGGAACAGAAGTTTCAGTAGATACTTTTAAATTCCCTTGCTCTTTCCCTGGGTTAATTCCACTTCCAGAAAAATCACACAAGGTCACTGCTCCTTGACGCGATGCCTGCATTGATGAGCTTGCAGCGTAAGATAGTAATGCAGCATTCTGTGAATAACCAGATGTTGGCATGATGGATTGATTAAACTCCCTTCTTTTCAGATCCAAATCAAAAGACTTCAGCTTGTTAATCACGTCCATCAGCTTATAATCAGCAAAGTTTCTTTCTTCTTTCAACATTCTCACTTGTAAACACCACTGGGGTGGAAGAGAGTCTACGAGTTTATTCACTTGCTCATGGTTTCCCAACTGATCGTCATACTTCTTTAAGGTAGATGAAACAGACAGAAAGCGATTAGTAATGTCAGTAAGATCTTCATTCTTGTGTCCCACAAATGAATTGAACTCCTTTTGAGCTTGAGCCTTCTTATCTTTCCTTAGATCCTCGTTTCCATCGTAAAATTCACACAGGGCATCGTATAAAGATTTTGCGTCTTTGTGTTCAGCAAAGCGATTGTAAATATCAGGTGCAAGACATAATGTCAAGGCTCCAAATGCTTTCTGATCTCGGTCAATCAGTTTTCGATTCTTTTCGGTGAATGTGGAGGAGTCCGTGTTTGGAGATACAGTTCTACCGACAGTAACGGTTGGCTTGTGTGGTCCAATGATGATTGAATCCCATTGATTGTGGTCGGTGTAGAAGAAGAAAGCCTTAAGACACCTTTTCCAATCTTCAAAGTTATCCCCGTTGATGAGTCTAGGAGGTTTATTGGGGGCAACACTCTCTAAATCAGCTAGGGTGAGAGTAGTCATTTTGGACATAATAGTTTCGCTGGAGAAAATGTAATTTCACTGGAAGAGATTCTGTAACACCCCAACCCGGAGAGGCTGATGTGTCACTATTACAGATATCAAATCAAAAACCTAATCTACGATATTACAGAGACGGTCAAAGAAATAAATTCAAACAAAACCAGATAATCCGAAAGAACCAAATTAAGTTATTCATTACATCAATTAAAGTAAAATATAATCTTGATCTTTAACCACTCTTCACTGATTTCCCGAATTACCCTGATTACCTACAATCAAATAAGAAAACACCACAAAAGAAAATACGGCTGAGCCAAAAGTTGCTCAGTGACGGAAAGAACAATAGTAATGATACGAAGCATAAAATACTGATATCTGATCCTGAACTGATCATATGGTATTGAAAACGGTAATCTGATTCTAAACATATAATACTGATGCTGAACTGAACATGTAATACTGAAACTGAACTGATCTACACGACGAGCACACATAAATAAAATAAGTCGTGTAATATAAGAAGTACCCAGAGCCAAAACTGAACTGATAAGCACATAGCTAGCTAGACTATGCATTAATGAGATGGTGTGTGGGCGTACACACATGATTCCATCCCCCGGAACTGAACTGATCTGAACTGTAGGATCGATCCATCCGCCTCCCAAATAAATAAGGCCAAAGTACTACTTGAGTACTAACGTGTTAACGGAGACGCCGTGAACTATTTATAAACACCGTCACAAAAAGTGTCACATCATTGACGCCACAATGACATGTCGGATATGCTCGGATAACAGAGTGCTAAATCAAATGGTAGTACAATTACCAACATATAACGTATCAATAAAATATTCATGGGAACATGCAATAATGAGCATAAATTTATAAATATATATTGCATGCTATAAGTCTCAACAAGTAAAATTAATAAATCGAACGAGTCGGAGCATAACTAACTAAATAATGATTTATGACTAATAAAGGCTAAATAAGTCATATTAACGGAAACAAGGTATCAAAATCCGTACTACAAAGTAACGGAAAAGAATAAGATTTATACTAAGATAAAATAACCAAGAATCCGTACCTTATACAAGGATGACAATAATCAGGAACAAGGTCTAGGCTCGGTTAACGCCGCGAGAACCTACGATATTGTAATTCAAATTATAGTTTGGATTCTCTTATTTCAGATTAGAAAAGTTCCAGTTCTGCCCTTGTCTGTTCGTACTCGTTAAAAATACTAAATGATGTTTAAAAATTCTGAAAATCTCCAGTTTACTAGATTAGTGACTTTTGAACAACTTTCATTTAGAAATGTTTCTGATTTGGATTACCAAAATATGAGAAAAACGTGGATGTTTACAACTGCACAGAACCGCTAGCTGTTACGAAAACGACTGTTTGGAGGTCTAAATGAATGAGTTTTTCGATGTTTTATATATCAACGGATTCGTATTTCGACGAACTTCGTCATGGACATAAGGATTAACTGATTTCAGTCTATTATGAAAAAGTTATGGCCTCAGTAAGTTGGCTGTAAAATACGGCCCTAAGTCATGGGTATTTTGGTAAACCGTAAAATCATTTCTGGTTAAAATACATCCGTTACAGGTCTAGAACTATTTTTATAAATAAGTATAAATCATGATTGACTTCTTGAAAATTTGGCTAATCATATTACGAATCCGTTTGTCATGTATAAAATCACATCCCAAAATACTCAGGAAAACTAGTTAAACGTGTGACTTGTTTAAAATGCTCGGTTAAGGTCTAAATCTTAATTTGGTCAAAATACTTATATTTTCAATAGCTAAAACCATATCAAAATGGTTTATATCAAGTTTACTAAGTTAAGCAAGCAGAGTATGTTTAAAACATAAACCGAATATAAACGAGTACTTATGCGAACGGGCATCATATGATCAAGGGCAATAAACTAAAATACTAATTAGGATATCTAAGATTCGAGGATAACGTAATGACTAATGATATTTTAGTGATTCCCACTATTTAAAGTTTATTTTTATAAAAATAAACTAATTATAACATTTTTTCACTATTATATATAAAAATTGTTAAGGTGTTTTAATGAAATAATTTACAGAAATAATTGGATAACTTTTAAAATAAACAAGGTTTATAAAACTTGTTTTTATAATTTTTAGAAATTTTTACATAATTTTAAAAGGTCAAAAAGGCTTTTAAAAAAAATATGGCAGGGGCTCGGGTTCGACCCCGGGACCCCTTGCCTGTCCCTCTTACGCTTTAACCAGCAGGCTAGGGCGCCTGCGCCTGACCTGAACTGGTTTTAATTGCTTTTAACCAATCCCGAATACAAACCCCCAATTTCTAATAACCCTAGATCGAAGATCCACCAAATTGAACATCTTGTTTATGGAATTAAGCATAGGGCTTTCAATCCCCACATGAAATCGAACGTGTAGGTAGTTTTAATTACCTGTTTGAAGCTCGATACCTGATGATCGATCAGTTGCAGGTCCCGGCCAAGGAGATGGATCGGAGGTGTACTTTGTGTGATTCTCAGATGATATGGAACCCAATGGAATGTTTTAAACGCTTAAATGATTGTTAGTGCGCCATTAATTTGTTTATTATTAACTTTTATTGTGCGTTCTGGGTGGGTGGTCGGCCGAAAAGAAGGGAAAGAAATTGTTTTAAATCACACTCAAATCGAATAAAATTCTAGCGGGGTATTGTTCGAATCATGTTCACGAACGTAATGGGACCGATTAGGAGCAAAATGGTCAAGTTTTGAGGCGGTTTGGGGGTAGCCGGTGCCGCGGCGGGCTTTGGCCGGAAAACCCGCCGGAAATGCGGGTAGGGGGAGAGAGAAAGAGGGGTTTTCCAAATTTACACAAATGGTCCCTGGGGTTTGAATTATTATTATTTTATGCTCAACATTTTATTTAAAGTTTATAAAATGTCAAAACCAACCCCTGAACTTATTTAACTTAAAGTTTTAAACATTTTTAAAGTTTTATTGACTTTTATAAATTATTATTATTATTCTTATTATTATTATTATGGGTATTATAATTCTACCCCCTTAAAACAATTTCGTCCACGAAATTGCTAGGTTCAGATCGAACAAAGATATGACATAACGTACACGGAGTAATGAAAATCAACAAGTGAACGAAATCGCTCATAATTATTCAATTGCTGTAACGGAATCGATTCGATAGACGAAATCGTATAAGAGATGACTAATGTGATGTTCAAGAAACAGATAACTGATAACTTCATAACTGATAACAGAAACATATAAAAGATAGTAACTAAGAGGTAAATAGATACGGATATTGAGAACGGATTTCATCTTCTATCTCCCAAGTAGCTTCGCGTTCGGAATGGTTTTTCCATAATACCTTAACAAAAGGAATAGTTTTCTTACACATAATTCGTTCTTGTCGGTCAAGTATGGCCTCGGGTTCCTCCTCGAACGATAAGTCTTCACGAATCAAATGAAGCGGATAATTTACAACGTGAAGTGGATGATAATTGTAACCCCTTAAAAGAGATACATGGAAGACATTATGCACATGTGACAGTTGAGGTGGTAAAGCCAAACGGTAGGAGACTTCACCAACTCTTTCTAAAATCTCAAATGGTTCGATAAATCGTGGACTAAGTTTCCCTTTTAGACCAAAACGTCGTACGCCTTTGCAAGGAGAAACCTTCAGGAATACTTTGTCACCAACCTTAAACTCCAAAGGTCGACGGTGTCGATCTGTATAACTTTTCTGTCTACTTTGGGCCTCCTTTAACTTTTCTCTAGCAATGGCAACTTTCTCATTAGTAATTTGTACTAACTCAGGTCCTTCAATAATCTTTTCACCGACCTCTTCCCATCATATAGGCGCTCTACATTTACGACCGTATAACAACTCAAAGGGTGCCATATCAATGCTAGCTTGCCAACTATTATTGTAGGCAAAATCGACCAAACATAAATATTCATCCCAATTCTCAGTCCACTCTAGGGCACATGCTCGAAGCATGTCCTCGAGGGTCTGAATAGTACGTTCTGACTGACCGTCTGTCTGAGGATGAAATGTCGTGCTAAACCTCAACTTGGTACCCCACGAGGCTTGTAAGCCCTTCTAAAAACGAGACGTGAATCTCGGGTCTCAATCAGAAACAATAGAGACTGGAGTGCCATGAAGTCTGATAATCTCTCGCGTAAACACTTCAGATAGTTTGCTAACTGAGAATCCCTGCTGAATAGGTAGAAAATGAGCTGACTTTGACAATCTGTCTACCACAACCCATATCGCATCATTCTTCTTGAATGTTTTTGGTAACCCGGTTACAAAATCCATAGAAATATCATCCCATTTCCATACTGGAATAGGTAGTGGCTGAAGCAGTCCACTAGCTCTTTGGTGCTCAATCTTAACTTGTTGACAAGTAAGACATCTGCTAACAAATCTAGCCACGTCTTCTTTCATACCATTCCACCAGAAATTCTGACAAAGATCACGATACATCTTAGTAGATCCTGGATGGAAAGAGAACGGAGAACTATGTGCCTCAGCTAATGACGATTCTCGAAGAGAAGAATCATTAGGCACACATAAACGTTTACCACACCAGATTACTCCATGCTCATCTACTCTGAATTCTGATTGTTTACCAATCTCCACATTCTGTAAGATTGCCCAGAGTTTACCATCGTCTTTCTGTGCGTTCTTAATCCGGGATATTAAGTCTGACTCAATCTGAAGTCTAGCGAGATATCCGTCGCTCTTGCCAATATGTAGGACAATACCCAATCTATCGAGATCGGTAATGTTCTGAGGCTGTAGCTGTAGGGAGGCTACTATTCCTGAGCTCTTCCTGTTAAGAGCATCAGCTACCACATTTGCCTTTCCCGGATGATATTGAATATTGGCATCATAATCTTTTAACAACTCTAACCATCTTCTCTGCCTCATGTTTAGTTCTTTTTGTGTGAAGATATATTTCAAGCTCTTGTGATCAGTAAAAATATCACAAGTCTCTTCGTAAAGATAGTGACGCCATATTTTCAACGCGAAAATAACAGCAGCGAGTTCAAGATCATGCGTAGGATAATTAACCTCGTAAGGTTTCAACTGCCATGAAGCATAAGCAATGACCTTACCATGCTGCATCAACACACATACAAGTCCCTTTTTAGAGGCATCGCTGTAAATCGGATATCCACCCGTGCCCGATGGAAGTGTTAGAACAGGAGCAGACACTAATCTTTTCTTGAGCTCTTCAAAACTTTTCTCTCGTTCATCATTCCAAGAGTACTTAACCCTTTCCTTAACAGTTACGTAAGGGGTGAAGCTATAACAGAAAAACCTTCAACTAATCTGCGGTAGTAACCAGCAAGGCCAAGGAAACTACGGACTTCTGTGGCTGAGGTAGGTCTAGGCCACTTAGTGATCGCCTCTATTTTAGCAGGGTCCATCATAATACTATCCGCAGAAACAACATGACCCAAAAAGGCTACCTTGCTCAGCCAAAATTCACATTTTGAAAATTTAGCATAAAGCTTCTTTTCATGTAGTGTTTCGAGCACGATACGAAGATGATTCTCATGCTCCTCCTCACTTTTAGAATAAATTAAGATGTCGTCGATAAATACAATGACGAACTTATCGAGGAACTTGCAAAAGACTCGGTTCATTAGGTCCATGAATACGGCCGGGGAATTAGTTAACCCGAACGGCATAACCAGGAACTCATAGTGACCATACCGAGTACAGAAGGCAGATTTAGGGACGTCAGAATCCTTGATCTTTAGCTGATGGTAACCAGACCTCAGATCGATTTTAGAGAAACACTTTGCACCCTGAAGCTGATCAAATAAATCATCAATACGAGGCAGAGGGTAACGATTACGGATAGTGATCTTGTTGAGTTCTCTGTAATCAATGCAGAGTCTCATAGAACCATCTTTCTTCTTCACGAATAGGACCGGTGCGCCCCAAGGCGAGACGCTTGGTCTTATAAATCCCAAATCCAGTAACTCCTGTAACTGCTCCTTTAACTCCTTAAGCTCCATAGGTGCCATACGATAAGGTTCCTTAGAATCGGCTCAGCACCTGGAATAAGATAAATAGTGAATTCTACCTCGCGATCTGGTGGAAGTCCGGGTAACTCCTCAGGAAACACGTCGAGAAAATCACATATAATCGGATAATCAGACATGTTCGGCTTATCAGAAGATGTAGCTTTCACTGAAGCTAGGAATCCCACGCAACCGTGCGATAAGAGTTTCTGAGCCTTAAACGCAGAGATGATTTTCAACGATTTCCGAGGTTGAGTCCCTTGATAAACAAGTTCAGGGCATTGAGGATTTCCAAATAAAATACGACGAGTCTGGCATTCAATAGTAACGTGATGTCAAGTTAACCAGTCCATACCAAGTATGACATCAAAGTCACTCATTTGCATAGGAAACAAATCAGCTTTATGAATAATAGACTCGATTCTGATCGGACAATCTCTATAGACATGCGAGATGACGGTTGAATCTCCTAATGGAGTAGTAATAGCCAAAGCGTGCTCTAAAGCAGTCGGTGCAGTCGTTAAGTACTTAGCAAACAAAAGAGATACAACAGAATGCGTAGCGCCCGTATCAAATAAGACATAAATATCCCGTTTCTCTATGCAAAGAGTACCGAAGATCATACCTAGGGCGTTTACTATCAGTATCGGATAAGACATATATATGTATATAATACGTCCCTAACTAAGGGGTCAGAAATATACCTGGTGCGTTAGCTGCTTCATTTGCAGTGAGTGCAAAAACTCGTCCTCCAGTTGCAGGTTTAGCTTGATTCCCTCCAGCGTTATTACGAGGGTCGAGCTGAGGGCAATCCCTAATCATGTGTCCTGCACGCCCGCATCTGAAACATAATCCTCCGGCCAGACGACAAGCTCCCTTATGAAGTTTCCCGCTTGTGTTACACTGAGGGATAGTATTCCGATCCTGATTAGGGTGCTGCTGATTTGGTGGTTGAGCACGAGTAGGAGCCTGCTGAGTATGATTATGAGTTGATTTCTGGTTCTGGTTTCGATTCTTCCATGATCAGGAGTTATTGTTGTTGTTGCGATCAAAACGGTTTCGACGGTCTCGTGGTGGTGAAGACTGATTCTTATTCGTATGAGAATAAGACTGATCCTGGTCATTCTCTTTAGGCCGCTTGCGGTTATCATCATACGACTTCTTTCCATTCTTCTTCTCATTATATAAGTTTTTAACAGCATCAACCACTTCATTAATATCTTTAAACCGATGATTCAATATAAACTTTCGATCTCTTTCACATATGGCCCACTGAAAATTTTCTGTCTGCTCATGCGGTGAGCCGGCAGATGCACCAAGAAAACTTACTAACCGCGTAAATCGTGTCTTGAAATCTGTTATGTGCTCATCATCCCTCTGTCTAATATTAGCATACTGTCTACGATACTCAGTGCGGTCAACAGCAGTGAAGTACTCCTCATAAAACATTCCTCGGAATTTATCCCAAGGAAGTGTAGCTGCATATTCGTTTCCTCCTCTAGCTTGTTTCACAGTCGTCCACCATCTATGAGCATCATCCTCTAACTTGTATGTAGCTAATCTTACTTTGTATACGTCCTCAACACCAAGTGCCTCAAACAATTTCTCAATATGATTGATCCAATTTTGCACCTCGACCGGATCATTGGATGTACTGAAAGACTTAGGCGTTTGCTTCTGAAAACGTTCCAACCAGACATGAATACCATCACGGGGTGGTGGTGTATTACCACCGGAAGGTGCTCCTGTATTGTTTCCACCAGGAGGCGCCCCTGTGGCATTACCACCAGATGATGCCCCTGTGGCATTTCCGACAGGTGGTGCTCCGGTAACGTTTCCAACTGGTGGCCTTCCAGTGGCACTGCCAGTAGGTGGTGTCCCTTGGTTTGCAACCATATTAGCCTGCTGCATTTGCTGGAAAACAGTTTGGGCAGTCTGAGCCATCATGTTAGGGAGCATCCCCGAACTAGCAGTGTTGACAACATTAGCAACTAGTGCTTCCAAGTTTGCATCAGACGAGGGGCCATTCGAGTTATTGCGGTTGTTCACACGTCTCTTAGGAGCCATCTGAAATGAAGATATTCGTGTGAACACTAGAATTTAGATTGGAAAAAGGTTAGATCCTAACCCAACGTCTACCCATTACCTCATAAGTTTATCATTAATGTTTAAGCTTTCTACAGGAAAGAGCCTTTGCTCTGATACCATAACTGTAACACCCCAACCCGAAGAGGCTGACGTGTCACTATTACAGATATCAAATCAAAAACCAAATCCATGATATTACAGAGACGGTCAAAGAAATAAATTCAAACAAAACCAGATAATCCGAAAGAACCTAATTAAGTTATTCATTACATCAATTAAAGTAAAATATAATCTTGATCTTCAACCACTCTTCACTGATTTCCCGGATTACCCTGATTACCTACAATCAAATAAGAAAACACCATAAAAGAAAATACGACTGAGCCAAAAGTTGCTCAGTGACGGAAAGAACAATAGTAATGATACGAAGCATAAAATACTGATATCTGATCCTGAACTGATCATATGGTATTGAAAACGGTAATCTGATTCTAAACATATAATACTGATGCTGAACTGAACATGTAATACTGAAACTGAACTGATCTACACGACGAGCACACATAAATAAAATAAGTCGTGTAATATAAGAAGTAACCAGAGCTAAAACTGAACTGATAAGCACATAGCTAGCTAGACTATGCACTAATGAGATGGTGTGTGGGCGTACACACATGATTCCATCCCCCGGAACTGAACTAATCTGAACTGAACTAGGATCGATCCATCCGCCTCCCAAATAATTATGGCCAAAGTACTACTTGAGTACTAACGTGTTAACGGAGACGCCGTGAACTATTTATAAACACCGTCATGAAAAGTGTCACATCATTGACGCCACAATGACATGTCGGATAACAGAGTGCTAAATCAAATGGTAGTACAATTACCAACATATAACGTATCAATAAAATATTCATGGGAACATGCAATAATGAGCACAAATTTATAAAATATATATTGCATGCTATAAGTCTCAACAAGTAAAATTAATAAATTGAACGAGTCGGAGCGTAACTAACTAAATAATGATTTACGACTAATAAAGGCTAAAGAAGTCATATTAACGGGAACAAGGTATCAAAATCCGTACTACAAAGTAACGAAAAAGAATAAGATTTATACTAAGATAAAATAACCAAGAATCCGTACCTTATACACGAATGACAATAATCAGGAACAAGGTCTAGGCTCGGTTAACGCCGCGAGAACCTACGATATTGTAATTCAAATTATAGTTTGGAATTTCTTATTTCAGATTAGAAAAGTTCCAGTTCTGCCCTTGTCTGTTCGTACTCGTTAAAAATACTAAATGATGTTTAAAAATTCTGAAAATATCCAGTTTACTAGATTAGTGACTTTTGAACAACTTTCATTTAGAAAGGTTTCTGATTTGGGTACCGAAATATGAGAAAAACGTGGATCTTTATAGCTGCATAGAACCGCTAACTGTTACGAAAACGACTGTTTGGAGGTCTAAACGAATGAGTTTTTCGATGTTTTATATATTAACGGATTCGACTTTCGACGAACTTCGTCTTGGACATAAGGTTTAACTGATTTGAGTCTGTTATGAAAAAGTTATGGCCTCAGTAAGTTGGCTGTAAAATACGGCCCTAAGTCATGGGTATTTTGGTAAACCGTAAAATCATTTCTGGTTAAAATACATCCGTTACAGGTCTAGAACTATTTTTATAAATAAGTATAAATCATGATTGACTTCTGGAAAATTTGGCTAATCATATTACGAATCCGTTTGTCATCTATAAAATCACATCCCAAAATATTCATGAAAACTAGTTAAACGTGTGACTTGTTTAAAATGCTCGGTTAAGGTTTAAATCTCAATTTGGTCAAAATACATATATTTCCAATAGCTAAAACCATATCAAAATGGGTTCATATCAAGTTTAATAAGTTAAGCAAGGAGAGTATGTTTAAAACAAAAACCGAATATAAACGAGTACTTATGCGAACGGACATCATATGATCAAGGGCAATGATCTAAAATACTAATTAGGATATCTAAGATTCGAGGATAACGTAATGACTAATGATATTTTAGTGATTCCCACTATTTAAAGTTTATTTTTATAAAAATAAACTAATTATAACATTTGTTTCACTATTATATATAAAAATTGTTAAGGTGTTTTAATGAAATAATTTACAGAAATAATTGGATAACTTTTAAAATAAACAAGGTTTATAAAACTTGTTTTTATAATTTTTTGAATAATTTTAAAAGGTCAAAAAGGCTTTAAAAAAAAATATGGCAGGGGCTCGGGTTCGAACCTGGGACTCCTTGCCTGTCCCTCTTACGCTTTAACCAGCAGACTAGGGCGCCTGCGCCTGACCTGAACTGGTTTTAATTGCTTTTAACCAATCCTGAATCCAAACCCCCAATTTCTAATAACCCTAGATCGAAGATCCACCAAATTGAACATCTTGTTTATGGAATTAAGCATAGGGCTTTCAATCCCCACATGAAATCGAACGTGTAGGTAGTTTTAATTACCTGTTTGAAGCTCGATACCTGATGATCGATCAGTTGCAGGTCGCGGCCAAGGAGAAGGATCGGAGGTGTACTTTGTGTGATTCTCAGATGATATGGAACCCAATGGAATGTTTTAAACGATTAAATGATTGTTAGTGCGCCATTAATTTGTTTATTATTAACTTTTATTGTGCATTCTGGGTGGGTGGTCGGCCGAAAAGAAGGGAAAGAAATTGTTTTAAATCGCACTCAAATCGAATAAAATTCTAGTGGGGTATTGTTCGAAACATGTTCACGAACGTAATGGGACCGATTAGGAGCAAAATGGTCAAGTTTTGAGGCGGTTTGGGGGTCGCCGGTGCCGCGGCCGGACTTTGGCCAGAAAACCCGCTGGAAATGCGGGTAGGGGGGGAGAGAAAGAGGGGTTTTCCAAATTGACACAAATGGTCCCTGGGGTTTGAATTATTATTATTTTATGCTCAACATTATATTTAAAGTTTATAAAATGTCAAAACCAACCCCTGAACTTATTTAACTTAAAGTTTTAAATATTTTTAATGTTTTAATGACTTTTATAAATTATTATTATTATTATTATTATTATTATTATTATTATTATGGGTATTATAGATTCACTGAGAGCTAGTTTCACCCTGGTGAAAGTACGCAGCTGCAGGCGAAAGTGCTGATTTTGATAGTTTCGGCAGCAATTTCGCTAGCCAGAGACTATCTAGAGCTTAGTTTCGCTGGAAATTTCGCAGGAAACAAGCTTGAACTTTCGTTCAAATTACTTTCAGTAGCAAGTTCGCACAAATATCACCCAATCAAGAATGAGCTTTCGTTCAAAAACCACAGTTTCGCCCCAAAAGTCACAGAAGAGAAAATATCAGTTTCGCTGAAACAAGGTACAGTTTGGCTGGAAGATCCTACAATTTCGCTGGAAGAACAGAAAACCCTCTTAAACCCCAAAAACAGTCGAAAAGCACCCAAATCTTATTGAATTTGAAAAGGACTGGTTCACGAAGCTTCCTTAATCAGAAACTAGCAATATACAATCAACTTTCATTACAAAAACACTCTGTTTTGATGTAGAAATGAAGAAATGATGGTATTGAACAAAAATAACCAAAAACCTCAAACAATCAAGGGTATTAAGGCTCTGATACCATATTGTTGGTCCATTTTATCGGTTTTTAGTGCAGAAGAATGCTTGAATCGTTCAATACCAAACACACACAACAAACACTAAGATATGAAGATCAAAATAACACCAAAAAGCTTTCAAATAAGGTTTTAATGATGAACAATCATCAATGAAATGAAACAAGCTCAATATATTCAGGAAGAACAAGCTTACAATAGCCTCTTGCAACAGTAATACATGATTAGGGTTTTTGCGAGGATGGCTAACAATGAGCAAAATGAAATCTATATATAGCTGCCATAGTTTCGCATACAGTTTCGCCCACGGCGAAACTGTACTGGCGAAATAGTAATTTCGCCCAGTAGAAAGTAACAGTTTCGCCGGGAGAATATCTAGATGACTGTGAGCGAAACAATAGTTTTTCTCACAGTTTCGCTAGACAGCAATATATACATTTAAACTAAACAACATACAAAAGGAAACTAACATAGATCCTATTACAAAGAAAGATAAACAAATACTAATCTAATGGTGAGTCCAACCTATCTTGATCTTCACGTTTCTCATTCATCTCATCTCATTCTCCCGCACTACTCCCGACTCATGTCCGAAGACTGATACTGTGCCGGGGCCTGTATAGAAACCCCCGACTCATGTCCGAAGACTGACACGGTACCGTAGCATACGATCCTCTACCCGTTCAACTAGATCATGTCTCATGCAATACCCCTGACTCATGTCCGAAGACTGATACTGTGCCGGGGCTTGTAGACAAACCCCTGACTTATGTTCGAAGACTGACACAGTACCGGAGTACGCGACAAGGACCCCTTTTGAGTCTGTTGTGACACAGAGTCACTCACCTCATACGTTTGCTTGCAAGTCGTTCATCCGTTCATTCATTCATTCATTCATTAATGCATGCACTCATTCATTACGTTCCTCTTTTCATTATCTTTCACTTTACATTATATAATGCTTTCATTATATTTATTAATCATAACACGTAAAGCCACGGAAAGATAAACACGTATCGAAACAAGAAACATCGACATTTACCAGTCATCAGTCATCACCATCATACAACGCTACATCATACTTAACATACATACTTCATGCATAACATGCAACACTATCATCATCGTGCCCAACATAACTTCTAAAGCCTCGACGGCCATCTTACACGTACTTACAGGAACTACGGCATCATTACTTACCCCTGCTCTCTTCCTCGAAAGTTAGTAATTAAACTATGCCTCTCCTCGTACACAACAGCCCTACTTGGGTGATTGGGCACCCTTCAGTCGCATGGCCTCCATACGACTGAACATCATGCGACTAAACCAATAAAAATGAAGTCCCATGCGACTGAACCCCCAATCGTGCGAATGGACCCTCAGTCGTGCGATTGGACACTGTGCGAAAGGACCTATGCGACTGAGCTCTCAGTCGTGCGAAGGAACACCTATGCGACTGAGCACCTTTGCGACTAGGCTCTCAGTCATATGACCTGCCATACGACTGGACCCCCAGTCGTACGATTGAACCTCAGTCATGCAATTGAACCTCAGTCGTCTTTCAGTCGGCCGATTGGCCCTCCAGTCGCCTAGCCCTAACTGGGCGCAGACTGTAGTTCATCCCGAACTACAGTCACGATTTTCGACCTCCAAACCCTTCCAACTCATTTTAAGCCCAAATAAACCCTCCTAATCCTTAGGATGTTCCAGCCCCATAAATCGGTTGAAAGCAAATGAAATAGGGGTCCTAGAACTCACCTTAATGATCCCGTCGAGTAGAGCTTCGATTTGACCCGCTACACGTCGATTTTGCACTCTCGAACCCGGTCGAACCAAGCTTTCTTATTCTCTTGTCCCTTTTTCTCTCTTCTTCCTCTTTCTATAGCTCAGTTTATGAGTGTGGGGAGAGGGTAAGGGCTGCCCTCTCCCTTAAATACTACAGTCCAGTCGCATGACTTCCATGCGTATGGACACTCCAGTCACGTGACTTCCATGCGTATGGACACTCGAGTCACGTGACTTCCATGCGTATGGACACTCCAGTGGCGTGACTTCCATGCGTATTGACACTCCAGTCGCATGACTTCCATGCGTATGGACACTCCAGTCGCGTGACTTCCATGCGTATGGACACTCCAGTTGCGTGACTTCCATGTGTATGCACACTCCAGTCGCATGACACCTCAAACAAAATTTCCAGGTGTTACAGCGTTGCCACAACCGGTCGTGCCATTGTTGCCACCACCACCGTTGGCCTTGTTATATCTAACTGGGCCCTTTGGGCGTGATGCGGTAGTTCGTCATAGTTTCCATGTGTCCCTGTTGATGTATTAAACTGAGCCATACTTCGATTCAGTGCGCTATTCTAGTGCGTCTCATCAGGTGTTTGCCAACCTGCCCCTGTATCACTCGAGGCCGTTGACAGGAGACTCCGCCATGGATGAGGTATGGCATCGACACCAACACTACGACACCCTGAAGGAGGAGAGGAACAAGGCATTGTCCCTAGTAGTAAGGATGAGGATGAAGCTCTTCAGGATTGTCCATAAGTGTGTGCTCGACCCATGGTCCCGTTACCATCGCCGCCCCCATTATTGATATAACTTTATTTACTTATTATGTATTGTTTAGTATTTGAATGGACTATGTATTCTATAGGACATGGGTGACTGTTCACTCATGTCACACTCAATTGTACTTTGGACTTATTTGAAATTTTGTATTCAGAGCGGTTTCACTATGACTAAGATTATTTATGTTTGTTTGATGTGATATTACTTAATTTGCATGATTGGTTGTGATACTATGATAACTTTATATATAAAACCCTTGAGTTTAAAACTATACATACTTTGTTTATTTTAGCCATGCCAAGGGGAAATGGACGAGGACGTACCCCAAACGCTAGAGGTGGTGTCACCACTCGATCGGGAGCTCGTATTAATCGAAAAGATGAAAGCACCATGGAAAACACCAACAAAACTCACCACACGAATGACAACACCAACACCAACCACCACACCGACCAAGAAGCTAGATTGCAACAACTAATTGTAGAAGCCATTGCAAAGCCCTTTCCGCCATTACCGCCCATGTCAATGCCGAACATAACCATGAGACACCTCACGTGGGAGAGGAGAATGAGGAAGGAAACAATGACACCTATGGAAACAACAATGATGAGAAAAAAAAAGGAGCCCGTGTGCGAACCGGCTGTAACTATAAGGCCTTTATGGAATGCAAAGCAAGAGATTACTATGGAAATGAATGCGTGATAGGAACGATTAGATGGTTAGAGGAGATGGAGGCAACACTTGATTTAAGTGACTGTGCAGAGATAAACAAAGTAAGGTTTGCTCCAGACTCTCTGAAGAATGTAGCTTTGAACTGGTGGAACACCCTGTTGCAAACCCGAGCAAGGAATGCAATGAACCGGATGAGATGGGAAGAGTTCAAGAGCTTTATGGTGGAACGTTACTGTCCGATTAATAAGATTGAAAAGATGGAGTCTGAATTCTTAAGTTTGGAGATGAAGGGCACAATGCACTTTGAATATACCAACCGATTTAATGAACTATCTTTGTTGGTACCGCACTTGGTGACTCCTGAATCCAAGAAGATCGGTAGGTACGTGTGGTGTTTAACACAAATATTAGAGGTATAGTTAAGGCAACCAAGCCAAGAACTTTTCAGGAAACATTGGAGATTTTAGCAACATTAAATGACGAAGTGATTAGATGCGAGAGAGTGAAAGAGGATAGAATGCCGGAGTTAAGCGAAAGTGGTAGGACTTCCAATCTATGAGTGCAAGTAATAGTAGAAAGAGTGTGATTAATCGTTAGCAAGCAGAGAAGAAATCTTACCTAGGGACGCAACCGTTCTGTGGAAAGTGTGGACTCCATCACATATGAAAATATAGGGTAAGGACGACAGTTAAATGGTAGGTGAAAGAGGGCAAGACCATTGTGCGCTACAATTGCTACAAACCAGGTCATTTCGTAAAGGAATGAAAGTCTGCGACTACAGGACCAGTGAGATGCCATGAGTGTAGCGAAGTCAGCCACATCCACCCTGACTGCCCCAAACTAAAAGCTAAGAAACCAAGAGTAAGACACCCTAAGGGGAGAGCATTTATGATGAATGCAGAAGTTACTAGGAAACAATCATTACACTTATGTAATGTTTGACACCAGGGGCAATAGAAGCTTTGTTTCTAAAAACATTAGACCAAGAATTGATTTAAGTTCCTCTAGGCTAGAGGACACGTATACCATGAATTAGCTAACGGAACACTAATCAAAGCTGATGAGACAATTGTTGGGTGCACGATAGACTTGGATGAGCATGAATTTCCGATAGACTTAATACCAGTAGAATTAGGAGGGTTCAACATAGTGGTAGGTATGGATTGGTTGGTAAAGAATAGGGCCGCGATCACATGCAACAAGAATTTATTAAAGATTCCCCTACCTGAAGAAGAAAACCCTCATGAGATATGGCAAAAGAACAAGATAAGGCATGAACACCATTTCATGTATAAAGGCTAACAAGTACTTGTGAAAGGGGTGCATTGCATACTTATCCTATTTAATAACTACTGAGGAGGAGAAACGACTTAATGACGACCTGGTAGTTTCAAAATTTTCAAATGTATTTCCCAACGAACTACCAGGACTCCCTCCACATAGGCAGGTTGAGTTTCGGATCGACCTAGTGCCAGGAGCTACACCAGTAGCTAAATCCCCTTGTAGATTAGCCACTTTGGAGATGCAATAATTGATGGTACAACTGCAAGAACTTATGCACAAAGGGTTCATTAGGCCAAGCTTCTCAACAGGGGAGCTCATGTCCTATTTGTCAAAAAGAAAGATGGAACCGTAAGGATGTGCATTGACTACCAAGAGTTAGAAAAAGTTACCATCAAAAACCGATATCCCCTTCTGAGCATTGATGACTTGATTGATCAACTCCAAGGGACACGATACTAGTCCAAGATAGACCTAAGGTTATGGTATCACCAGTTACACATTAAGGAGGAAGATGTACCAAAAACCGCATTTAGAACTAGGTATGGGCATTACGAGTTTCTAGTGATGCCCTTTGGTTTAACTAACACACCTTAGTATTCATGCATCTCACGAATAGAGTGTGTAAGTCATACCTAGACAAATTTGTGATAGTTTTCATAGATAATATTCTGATATACTGCAAGATAGAGGCGGAACAAAAACAACATTTGAGGTGGATGTTAGAGCTACTCCGAACTGAGCAGTTATACGCCAAGTTCTCTAAGTGCGAGTTTTGAATGAGAGAGGTACAGTTCTTAGGACATATAATGAGCTAGAAGGGAATTCAAGTCGACCCCGTAAAGGTCGAGGTAATTAAGAAATAGGAACCACCCAAGACCCCCATCGAGGTGCGATAGTTTCTAGGGTTGGCTGGTTATTACCGAAGGTTTATAGAGAACTGCCAAACCATCGACTTACCTGACCCAGAAGAACACAAAGTTGTAGTGGGAAGCAAAACAACAGGAAGTATTTGAAACCCTAAAGTAGGAACTATGTAGTGCACCAATCATGTCCCTACAAGAGGAACATATGATTTCATGGTGTATTGTGATGCCTCGCACTAGGGACATGGAATTGTCCTGATGCAAAGGGGTAAAGTGATAGCGTACACTTCATGACAATTAAAAGTACACGAGCAGAATTACACCACACATTACTTGGACTTAGAAGTCGTGGTGTTCACACTTAAAATCTGGAGGCGTTACCTGTATGGTACAAAGTGCATGATCTTCACCGATCATAAAAGCTTATAGAACATCTTCAACTCGAAGATGTTAAAGATGTGACAGAGGAGACGAGTAGAATTTATTAATGATTATGATTGTGAAATCTGATACCACCCCGGCAAGGCAAACATAGGAGCCAACGCCTTAACCAGGAAAGAGAAGGCCAAACCGCTTAGGGTTTATGCCCTGCGAATGAAGGCATAGATTGGTTTGAAGGACCAAATATGAAGAACCCAAAGGGAGGCCATGAATGAAGAGAACTATGAGAAAGATTGATTAAAAGGAATGGAGAACCAACTAGACATCCAAGATGATGGAAAAATGAGGATGAATGGAAGGTCATGGATCCTGACATTAGGAGGATTGAGAGACGTAATTCTTGATGAAACACACAAATCAAGATATTCCATTCACCATGGGAGTGACAAGATGTATAAAGATCTAAAGATAAATTATTGATGGCTAGGGATGAAAAGGGAGATAGCTACCTATGTGGGGAAGTGTTTAACTTAATCCAAGATGAAAGCAGAGTATCAGAAGCCATCTAGGTTGCTCCAATAGCCAGAGATACCGGAGTAGAAATAGGAAAGGGTTACCATGGACATTCTTATCAACATATTTAGGACAATTTTTAATCACGTGATCATCATTCCCATATTTAAAGCAATGGGATTTCAAACCTTTCTTTTTATAGTGAGAGACAGGATTGTAATCAACTGCACTATCTTCCTCAGAATCAGTCGTATGTGAGTCAGAATTTCTACATGTATCATATGATTATTTTACATTTTCGCTTGAGACCTTAATTTTGGCAGATTCTAAATCATTTTCATTAATGATTTTAATTTCTAAGGAAGATGTTCATGTTTCTTTTGGTTTAGAAATCCGAATTGGGGTAAAAGATGGGATAGCATGAGATAGGAACTTTTCATAACAATTTGAGTCTGTAAGTCTTACTGAGGCTTCATTAGAACATTCATCATTTTCATTAACACAAACACTGATAACATTTGAAAATGAGCTAGAAACAACTGATGATGAATGAGATGGACTAGAACTAGAACTAGAAAAGCCATTGTCTGAAATAGACTGCTAGGATGCAAAACTACTTAAACTAGTGTCTTTAAAAGAATTTTTGGAATCACAAAAGCTATAACTAGTGCTGCCCAAACCACTACTGCTACCGTAATCATAATCCTCTTGAATCTCCTTATGATTTACTCCTTCTAGACCTGCATGCAAACTGTTAGTATCATTCTGAATCAAATCATTCATTGGATAAGGTGTAGGCATAGGTGAATAGCAATAAGTACTTAGAAGAGGATAAACATGAGTGGTTTCATCAAATCCCAGCCCTGTTTCAAGTCTAGCCCCCCTTTGCTTCTTGCAAAGATCCTTACGTTTCATCCTAAATATTCCATTTTTTCAAGCTAGGTTGTTAATTTGCTTGTTTAAAACTCAGTAAGAGCTACACGCTCAGTTAATGACTCAATTTCAACATTTATTTCCAAAAGAATTCTTTTTTAATGCTCATTTTCTTTTAAAGCCTCATTTATTTTGATAAAATATTTAGACTCATTTATTTTAAGTTCCTTATTTATTTGTTTTAGCTCTTTTTTATTTTCTAATAATAACCTATTAGTTTTATAAACTCCAAATAATCTAATTTTACATGGAGAAGAACACATATCCTGAATTACCTTATAAGGAAGACCCATGACCACTTTCACGGCAGCTAGGGCCTTTTCAGACTGACAGACTAGGGTGTTCTTCTTCTTTTCTTTTTCCTCAGCTCCCATGCTGGCTCTCTGATCTTCACCTGCTTCCTCATTCAACTCTTCCTTTGTCTCCAGCTTAACCTCCTTTTTCTCAACCCGCTCTTTCTTTCCATATTCTTTAGCTTCATCAACCTTCTTTTCTTTAACTTCCTCAACCTCCCTTTCTTCATCCTTACCTTGTTCCCTAACACTACCATCACAAGCTTCTTTCATAACATCATTCTTAAATTCACTGAAAGGATCAAACTCTTTCATTGAGTCATCCTCTGTCCTTACCACTTCATGTACTAACGCTTGATTGATTTCTTTCTCTGTTTCCATAATCTCTGCACTCCCGTCAAAGTTGGAAATCAAGGTTGTTTCTTTCTTTTTCTTGGCTTCTTCCTTTTCAGCAATTGGGATAACCTTTGAAGTTCCAGTCATTCCTGATTCAATGATGATTGGGGATGGACATTCTCTTGCAAAATGTCCCAACTATTTGTAATTGAAACATCTCAAATTTTTACTTATCAAAACCAAGTTTGGAATTTTGATTATGATTGCCAAAGTTCTTTCTTCCAGTACGATCCATAAATCTCCTTGCACGCATTATGTGCATTGCCATTTGTCACTGAATATCAGTTTCCTCTAAATCATCAGGATAGACCTGATACATACCCTCAACCGTCATTCCCTTACCCTTGATCTCTCTAGCAACTAAGGCTTCATAACAGTGAACGACCATCCCGAACAATCTTGTAAATCACTTTGTAAATAATTTCTTTTGTAAAAACTCTTTTGATTCATAACCTAAGTTAGTCAAAACTTGGGTTCCTATTTCCAAAAGCTAACAATCTTTGTGTTCTAATACCAGGACATTCACAAAAAGCTATCAATAGCTTATGGCATGTTAATAGTGGATGTTCCCGGCATATGACTGGGTTGAAGGATCTTCTCACCAACTATAGGATAATAAATGGAGGATATGTTGTATTTGCTGGAGACAAGAAAGGTGGAAAGATGATTGGACAAGGAGAAGTCTCAAATGGTTCATTGACTCTGGAGAAAGTGAACTACGTTCCGAAACTGGCATTCAACTTATTGAGTGTATCACAGACATGTGATAAAGACATTCCTGTATTGTTTATGAAAAATGAATGCTTGTTCCTGAAACCCGAGTTCACTGTTCCAGAGGATTTAATAACCATGCGAGCTCCAAGGAAGAATGATACATACCTACAGGATATGGGATCAACAGAATCTACCTCGACTGTGACATGTCTTCTGTCAAAAGCTTCATCATCCAAATCATTTTTATGGCATAGGCATTTAGGACACGTTAATTTTAAAATAATAAATAAGTTGGTTATAAACAATATTGTTAGGGGACTACCACTCAAAGACTTTTCAGTGGTAGAGAAGTGCATGGCTTGTGCAAAAGGAAAACAACACAAAAAGCCACACAAGCTTAAGCTTGAAAATACAATTTCACATCCCCTTGAATTGTTACATACCTAGTGATTTGGTCCTATAAGCATTAAATCTATCACTAAGAAATCTTATTGTTTTGTTGTAACAGATGATTTTTCTCTATATTCGTGGGTGAGATTTCTAGCAAATAAAAGTGACACCGTAGAGGAGTTGCAGCAGCTGATCCTATCAATTGAAACCATCATCAAATGGAAGGTTATGGCCATTAGAAGTGACAATCGAACAAAATTCAGAAATCACATCTTCGACTCATTCTGTGCAAGCAAGGGCATTCTCAGACAGTTTTGTGCATTAAGGATACATCAACAAAATGGTGTCGCTGAAAGAAAGAATCGTACACTTATTGAAGCAGCAAGAACTATGCTGATTGAGTCAAAGCTTTCAATTATTTTCTGGGCGGAAGCAGTTAATTGTGCTTCTTATGTACTGAATATGGTGCTTATTGTAAAAGACAAGATGTAGAATTCATATGAGCTTCTTCATAAATGTAAAACCTTAATTATCTTTTTTCGTCCATTTGGTTGCTCATGAACCTTGTTAAATATGCAAGCATAGAAGTCAAAGTTTGGTGCTGTTTCAGACGAATGTTTCTTCGTTGGATATTCTTCCTTACAAAAGGCATATCGTGTGTACAATAAAAGGACGCGCGTTGTGCAGGAATCCTTCTAAGTTGATTGGCAAGAGTCAAATTCACCAAACATGGGGTCGGACCCAGAATGGTTTTATGACTCTAACACTGTCTTCAAATCATTCAATCTTCTAATCTTTGACGATGATGTTGTTCCCCAACCCAGTGTGCAAATCATTCCCCTCCCTAAACCATAACCACAGCCACTATCACCACCATAACCCGAACCTCAACCCCACCACCAAATGAACCTCCATCTCCATTTGATATTCCATCCACACCACCACCACAACCAATTCCTCAATCACAACCATCTTCCCTTTCCTAACCATCCCAGACTAACTCTTCAACTTAATCAAATCCTTTAACTCTTAACACTAATTTCAAAACCCTAAAAGATTACCCACATGACTACATCATTGGTTCCATTAATGATGGTGTGAGGACACAGTGTCAATCTAGATTGAGAAATGGATGTCTCTATGCATGTTTCTTATCTCAAGTTGTACCTAAAAATGTCACAGCAGCACTTCAGGACCCAAGTTGGGTCGAATCTCTGCAAATGGAGCTTTAACAACTTAGGAAACTGAAAGTTAGGCAATTAGTTGATCTTCCTCCAAATAAGTTTCCCATCGGGACTAAATGGGTCTTCCGTAACATACCAGATGATCGAGGAGTCATTATCAGGAACAAATCTAGGCTGGTTGTTCAAGGACTTACTCAAGAGGAAGGTATTGATTATACTGAAGTGTTTGCTCCAGTTGCTTGCATTGAAGCTATTAGAATCTTTCTTGCTCATGCCGCTCACGAGAACTTTATGGTCTTTCAAAAGGACGTGAAGTGTGCATTTCTATGTGGAAACATTGACAAAGAGATATATGTCTGTCATCCTCCAGGTTACGAGGATCCAGATTTTCCAGATAAAGTGTACAAGCTTGAAAAATCCTTATACGGATTACATCAAGCACCTCATATCTGGCATGAAACCATAACACAATATCTACTCAGCAAAGGTTTTTCTCATGGCACCATAGATATGACACTATTCAAGAAAGAACTTGATGGTGAAATGCCAATTGTTCAAGTGTATGTTGATGACATCATTTTGGGTCAACCAGTGAGAAACTGTGTAGAGAATTTGAAGAAGTGATGAAGGATCGTTTTGAAATGAGTATGATGGGGGAGTTATGCTTTTTCTTAGGATTACAGGTTGAACAAAAGTCTGATGGCGTTCTGATTTATCACGAAAATTATGTTTTGGAGATTCTCAAGAAATTCAAGATGGATGATGCTTCTCCTAAACTTATCCTATTCACTGCTCAAACTTGCTTAACTCCGGATGATAATGGGAAACCCATCGATGCTCATCGTTATCATTCTATGATTGGGTCTCTTATGTATCTCACTACGAGTCTCCCGGACATTACTTTTGCCGTGTGCTACTATGCCCGTTATTAAGCAAATTTGAAGGAATCTCATGAAAAGGCTATCAAACGTATCTTTCGATATCTCAAAGGATCATCCCGTTTAGGCCTTTGGTATCCCAAAGGAGGAAACTTTGATTTGCATGCCTATTCAGATAGTGATCAAGGAGGTTGCAAGATGAACAGGAAATCAGTCACCGGTGGATGCAAGTATCTTAGGGATTGTCTTGTTTCATGGCAAAGCAAGAAGCATACAACTGTATCTTTATCTACAGGTGAAGCTGAATATGTTACTGCCTCAAGCTGCTGCTGTCAAGTGCTTTGGATCCAACATCAGGTGATGGATTATGGAATCAATTTTATTCATATACCACTCTTCTGTGATAATGAAGCTGCAATTGGAATTGCCAAAAATCCAATTCATCACACTTGGACGAAGCACATTAAAACAAGGGTTCATGCAATCCGTGATGGTCATGAAAAGGGGTTTATTTATATTATTCCAATTGATACTAAAAATCAAGGAGCAGATCTTTTCACTAAAACATTTGACAAACCTCGTTTTTACGAACTCATCTCTATGTTGGGTCTAATATCTTTCTGAAAATCTCTTTTCCTAAATAAAATGTCCTGCTTTTGTAAATAATTTTTTTTCATTTTCAGGTAATTTCCGATATCCCGTATTCCTTCTTATTCTATCATTTTATTTTTTATTGTATCTTTATTTTTATCTACATTTATATATGGAAAAAAATAAATTTCTATCCCCATGAGGGTAAATAGAAATTTAGGGGGAGAATATACTTTTAAAAGTGGTTTCCAATTTTGTTCTCATTTTCAATTTTGTTCACTCAGGAACTCCTAGGGAAAGAAGTTAAAAAGAGGTCAACGGCTTGTGATGAGATATGCATGATAGACTCAGCCTAAAATCAAAGTAGACAATGATTGTGCCACTAAACTAAAGATCAAGAACTTGGTGATAAGGATTATTCTCATGACATTTTGGCCTACACAAAGATACAAGTCTCGTCAAAACTTGGTTGAGAGTGGCTGATTTTTGTGTTAAGTCTATTCTTAGTCTATGTTGGTTCTAACATCTCTTAGCCCAAATTGTATATTATGTATAATAAAATGCGTGTTTATCTCCTCTGCTATGCGTAAGCATTGATCTGGAGCGATGATCTTCTTTGCTATGCAGAAGTTCTTATCAACATGCTAAGATGATCTTCTCTGCCATGCAGAAGCATTGACCTGAAGCTCTCATCATTTGGATTAGATGTACATCTCCTCTGTTATACGTAAGTATAGACCTGGAGACATCATCTTAGATTCTGTCTATAATTGTGTCTTGTCAAAAGATCATGCTATTATATGCATGCATCTATGCCAATTATGAACTACTCAAGCAAAATCAATGATTTCACTAAATAAACCCTGATGACGATATAAGTTCTTTGCCAGATGTCTGTGGGAACCAAGTTACTTGAGCCTCTCTAATTAAAACCGAAACATGATAAAATCAGTCGAAGGTCACTCGTTGAAAAGAATAAGGCATGAGTTTAAGGGGACAAACATATCAGCAATCTCACCAGGACTTGATTCTCAGAAAAACTTCGAGAAAATGATGCATACTATATCCTTTTTGATCATTTATTTTATCTTATTTTATTTCACTTTATTTTATTTGTTTATATTATGATTGTTTAGTAATTTATGTGTTTCTATGTTGGAATTGTGGGGCGAGGAAATTATCTATAACAAATGTTTGTATAAACATAAAACTTAAAAAAAGGCGAAACTATGGGCGAAACTATAGTTTTGCCGAGCGAAACTATAGTTTCGCCAGCGGTCACGCTCAACTGTGAACAACTCACCGACGGGCGAAACTATAGTTTCGTCAAATATTGCACTTTGTGTGTTTCAGATCTCATAGTGCGAAAATATCCCAAACGTATTTTCTCTCGGCCATTTGTAGCGAAAATCATACTGTGTAATTGTTGGCTGGAATAAAGCGTTATTTTATGATTAGGTGTGTTGGGCGACCTTGGTCTTAACTTTAATCGGTTTGATTTCAGTTGAAAGTGTCTTTGATTTTGTTTCGCTGAAGTTAAACAGTCGCAGTTTCGTCCAGCGAAACTGCAAGATGCTTCAGCGAAACTGAACGAAAGTTCATAGTTTCAAGCGAAACTATAAAGTTGTGCTGTCCAAGCACAAGTGATAGTTTTTCTAGGACATTTTCAGTGAAACTACAGAATCGCCCAGCATGGATTCCTTAGTTTAACAGTAAGCGAAACTAATAGCGAAATATAGTTTCTCTTAGGCGAACTTACTGAATAAGTTGTCAGCGAAATTAATTTATAACTATTGATCATATCTCAACGCCTAAGACTTAGCGAATCTATGCTTTCCTCTCAGCGAATCTATGGTTTCTTTACAGCAAAACTAACAGTTTCGCTGCCAGCAAAACTATCCAAAATCTTAGTTTTTATTATTTTTGTTTATGTCTTTCTTTGTGTATATCTTTTTCACTAATCTTTGTGTGTTTCCTTTTCAGTTGACATGGCAAACTTAAAGTTTGATGACAAGTTCAACATTATGGCTCTGCTTGATGACGGGAATCCAAAAGCTTTGGGATTTAGAGGCTATATCAGATGGTTGAGGCAATTTCCCATGTTCTATGCCATTTCTCATATGCCTACCATCTATGACCTTCACGTGCGAGACTTTTGGAGATCAGCTGAGCATGATGTTAGAACAGTGTCGCCCCATATAGTTGCAAGGATTCAGGGTCATGACATAGTCATCAAAACTAATACTATTGCCAGGTTACTTCATCTTAAGGATGACAATGGGCCAGAGGGGGTGATCTCTGACAGCCAAGTCCTAGAGGCTTTCAGTAGTATTGGGTATGAAGGGCCCCCGTTTGGCTCTAAGAAGGAAATTAAGAAATCTCTTCCGTCTAAAGAATGGAGATATATAGCCCACATCTTCATCATGTGTCTGGATCATAAAAAGGGAGGATCAGATGGGCTGAACATATACTGGGCTAGGGCTATGATCATATTTTGCAGAGGTCAAAAGGCCAATATTGCAAAACTAATATTTGACTACATGACTGAAAATATCATGGCCCTGAAGAAAAATAAGTGGTTGCTATACCCGAGATTCATCCAAATGCTGATTGATGATCTAATCCCAAATGTGCCAAGACATGGAGAAATCAAAAGATTGGCACAAATGAACACAAGGATATTTGTTGATTGTTCGGCAATTAGACATGACTTTAGCGGGAAGATCACTTATCTGTGGGAGAATATGTATCTAGCTGAGAAGTGGAACTATATTTGAAGACTGGTTGAATCTGAGAACAAGAACGCTGAAGAAAACAGAGAAAAGAGAGAAGAGGCAATAAAGATGACAAAGAGATATGCAATAGAAAAGGAATATGTTTTTGAAGAAGAAGTTGAAGAGGTGGCTGAGGAGGTGAGAATTCAATAGCAAAAGAGGAGTAAGAGAAGGGCTGAGAAAAGTGAACCTGCTAATGTGTCTGAAAGAGGAACAAAACACAGACATCAGGCTTTCACAAAACAAGCTGGTAGGAAAGATGCCCGGTCTGATCTTGATCAAGATGTGATCAGGTTTGTCAATGCATCTTTGGCAAAGGAACTAAGCATGATAAAGACCAAGCTGGTGAATCAAGAGATACGGGAGAAGGAAAAGGATGTAGTGATTGTGGGTTTGAAGAAAATGGTGGTAGAATGAGTTGAAAGCAGCGGCCTGCCTACCAAATCAAAGATCTGAAGCTGAATTGCAAGATCTTACTGATACCTCCAAATATGAGTTTCTGAATGTTGGAGGATCATCAAGGGCAGGAGAGGGCACGAGTGGAGCTACAGATCCAGTTTTTGATATTGACTCCAGGGAAGCTGGTGCTGATGAAGCGAGTGAAAGGGCTGGTGATATTAATGTAGGCTCTGGAGGAACTGGTGTTGAAAAAGAGGTGAATGTTGGTGGAGTTAAAATCTCTAAGGCTGAATTTAACTTGAGATTTGATATTGAAAAGGACTTGACTGGAGAGGAAGTGCATGTGAACTTAAGTGAAAAAGATAAAGGGAAGGAGCCTGAAATAAGGCCAGTTGATGAAGAAGAAGAGGATGATGAGCAACTTGTTGACTGTAGCTCAGAGCCCGAGTACTATGAGGTGGATGAGAGCCTGTAACATATGTGGCTCAGGGAGGATCGACGGAAGGTGATGTCATTGAGCTAGATCAGCAGGATTGGTTCGAAAAAGAGAAGGAACCTGAGGAGATAACTCCCCTATTTCAAAACATTCAAGAGGCTAGTAAGAAGGATGCTGACAAGAAGATCATTAACTGGAAATACAATGCTAAGCTTAAACTGTATATGATTAAGAGGAGGGGTGGAAAGATCCGTTATTTGAACAAGAGGAAGGCATTTAAGACCTAGCCTAAATGGGATTTGAGGAGGTTAGCTAAAATCCCATTGATAGATGCTGATGCCAGTGAGAGGGCTATGTTGTTAGAAAAGGAGATTAAGAAGGGGCTGAATGATAATTTTGAAGCTTTTGGTTATATGAAGCCTGAGAGAAGGAGGTCCAAGAAGGACTTAGATTGGGCCATAGGCAAAGGAAAGATTGTATTAAGTCAAAAGCCTGCAAAGACTGTAAATAGAGTAGTGTGCCCAATCCATTTCCCCCAATGCTAAAAGATTTTGTCAAGTGGTTTTATGACAACAATACTGGGGAAGCTATGATAAGGATTAAAGGTGATTAGGAGATCAGATTGTTTGATCCGATGGAGGTATTTTTGTTTGGAGATGAGGATCTGAAGATTTTGTATGAAAATCACATTAAAGCGGGAGCCAGAGCTGAGACCAGGACTGAAGCCAGTCTTTTTATGAGAGTGGCTAACAAAGCTAGTGGAGTGAGAGCTGAGGTCAGGCAGCTTACACAGAAAGTGATCCAAGCTGACGAGACTAGAATGAAAGTGTAGGATTTAGCTAAGCAATTACTTTAAGCAAGTGCATATGTTGAAGAAGAGAATGATTGAGCTGAGGATGATGTGATAGAAGAGGCTGGAGCTAATCAGGAAGCAAAATAGAAAGCCAAAGAAGATGAAGGTCAAGGGGGAGACCAGGCTAGAGCTGAAGAGGAGAATCGAGATTAAGTCGGTAGGATCCAACCTAGGGGAGTATTGAAGATCAAGTATAGGTTGGACTCACCTAGTTAGATTGTTTATTTTGCTTTACTTGTAATAGGTTTGATGTTAGTTTATCTATTGTATGTAAATAGTTATTAGTTTTGGGTTTTGTAGAAGTTTCACTGACCCAACAAAACTACCAGTGAAACTATAGTTTCGCTTGGTTGTCAGCTGACTTAGGTCACCCGGCGAAACTGTGTTTCGCAGCAGGGTGAATCTATAGTTTTGGTCAGGACAGTTTCGCTACCCAGCGAAACTGTCAGCGAAACTATCATTTCTATATATATCAAACTTTTTAATCGGTTGTTAGAAGTTTTGCACAACCCTAATTTGAGAATACACTTCTGCATTACTGTTCTTATTGTGTTTATGGGCTGGAATAATCATTTCTTATCTTTGAGTCTTGTTTGTTTGATTCTACTTTGATCAAAATGGTTTTATATTGGAACTCTTTCATAGATTAGTGTTTTGATTGTCGTTTCAATTGGAGTTGATTGTTATTTATCATTATTTGCACTATTGTAGATCATCAATGGACCAACAATTACATCGTAGAAAGATAGCGCATTACACATCATAGCAAGTCATGCGAAAACATTACATCCATAAACATCATCTTCTCACGTGAAAACTTAACATTTCACGCGAGAACAATGCATCATTCAAAACCTGCACGTTTATACATCTAGTCGGGCGAAAACTTCCTGTCGCACGACAACCTTTTTTCGCGCGAGAACCATACTTTCACGTGATAACCTGCAGATTCGAATTTCATAAAGTACAATCCTAATGGCTCGAGTGAAAACTTCATGTTTCCCATCTAGTTCTCTATTTTTCACATCTAAGGCTGTTCTAACATGCTAAATCTCATAACAACATCATACAAGAATAAAATGACTATTTTAGTATGCATAATAGCCCTAAAACGTAAAACTTGCGTACAAAGGGGTCTAGAAACTCACCTCGTGAACTTAGCATAAACTCAATCTTCCCGAAGCTCTTACCGGACAAAAACTATATAACCACGGGTTATATACATCAATAATCGTTCCTTAGTACATGCACGAGTTACTACACGAGTCACATACCTTAAACACTTCATTTCTTCACATTCTCTCTCTACACCATTGTTTTCTCTCTCTAGCAGCAACAGTTCTCGCATAGGTGAGTGCCAGGCATGGGCGTTCGTAGCTTTTTATACCCAGGCACACTTTTCGCAGGCTTCTCGCGTGAGAAGTACCTTTCGCGTGAGAACTATCCTTTCGCGCGAAAACCTGCTTTCGCGCAAGAACTTCTTCTGCCCTCTTTTCTTGAAAATTCTGGCCATTACAAGTCCACCTCCTTATTTAGGTTTCGTCCTCGAAACCTATCAGTCATCAAACAGATAAGGGTAATGTTGCCTTATCTCCTCTTCAGTTTCCCAAGTGGACTCGGACCCCTTCCTGTGTTTCCATTGTACTCAAGCAAGTGGAACCACTTTATTCCTTAGCCTTTTCTCCTTTCTATCAATGATGGTCATGGGTTGCTCCACATAATTAAGCCGTTCATCCACCTCGATATCCTCGAGTGGTACCACCATATCCTCGTCGGCTAAACACTTTCTCAGATAAGATACATGGAACGTTGGGTGAATTTCACTTAAATAATCGGGTAGCTCTCATCGATAGGCCGCCTCTCCTACTCGGGCGATGATTCGGAAGGGCCCAATATAACTCGGGCTCAACTTGCCTTGCCTCCTAAGCTGAATAATCCCTTTCCAAGGCGAGACTTTCAACATAACTCTAACACCCACCTTGAATTTGATCGGTCTACGTCTCTTGTCGGCATACGACTTTTGTCTATCCATCGCTTCCTTCATAAAGGAATTGATCTTTTCAACTTTTCGGTTGTAGCCTCGATCACCTCGATACTTCCCAACTCCTTCTGCCCGATCTTGCCTTAACATACCGGTGCTCTACACCTTCTATCATATATCATCTCATAAGGAGGCATGCCTATGCTGGTATGATAGCTGTTGTTATATTATTTTAACTAACGGTAAGTGATCATCCCAACTTCCACCAAAATCGATGACGCATGCACGAAGCATATTTTCTAGCGTTTGAATGGTTCTCTCAGACTGACCATCTGTCTGGGGATGGTAATCCGTACTGATATGTAACCTCGTCTCCATCACGTTGTGAAATCTCCTTCAAAACTTCCATGTAAACCGAGTGTCATGGTCGAACATGATAGACACCGGTTCCCATGACGAGATACAATCTCCTTGATAAACAGATCCGCCAACCTCTCAGATGAATGCGCTTCACGGATTGGCAGAAAGTGAGCACTCTTTGTCAAACGATCAACTATCACCCATGTGGCATCGTAACCCCTTGCCGTGCACGACAACTTCATGATGATGTCCATGGTGATGTGCTCCGATTTCCACTCGGGTATATCCAAATGTTGAATTTTCCCATATGACTTCTGGTGCTCCTCCTTCACTTGCAAACAAGGCATCTGTTCACATACTCGGCTACATCACGCTTCATTCCCGGCCACCAATAATAATTCTTCATGTCCTGATACATCTTTCTAGCATCAGGATGAATCGAGTATCCAGTCTTATGAGCCTCATCCATGATTTCCCTCTTAGATCCCCTTAGTGAGGTATCCATATCCGTCCAGATCGGGTTCTAACACCGAGAGTGTTCTCACCTAATTCTACGACTAGACCCTTCATGCACTCGGAATTAATACAATCATCTCTCAGCACTTCATCCTAAAATTCTTTGACATGTTTCATCACGTCAGCAATCATAACCAATTGACAAGCCTTCACCCGAATCGGCTCGGGTCTCTCCTCTTGGCTTAGGGCATTAGCCACGACGTTGGCCTTGTACGGATGGTAATAGATCTCACAATTGTAATCCTTGATAAGCTCCAACCATCTCCGCTTCCTCATGTTCAAATCCTTCTGCTCAAAGAAGTACTTCAAGCTCTTATGATCGGTGAAGATGGTGCACTTTGTCCCGTACAAGTAGTGGCTCCAAATCTTCAATGTAAAGACCACAACCGCCAACTACAAATCTTGAGTAGGGTGGTTAACCTCATGGATCGTCAACTGTCAATACACATAGGCTATTACTTTCCCTCGTTGCATTAGCACTTAACCTAATCTCAATTGGAAGCATCTGAATAGACCACCAAGTCTTCGCTTCCTTTGGATAACGTCAAAACAAGAGCTTGATTCAATCTCATCTTCAACTCCTCGAAAGCATTCTCTTTCGCTTGACCTCATACAAACTTCACATCCTTACGGGTCACCTTAGTCAATGGAGAAGCTATCTTGGAGAAGTCTTGGATGAATCTCCTATAATAACCAGCCAAACCCAAGAAACTATGGATCTCAGATGGCATCTTTGGAGACTTCCATTGCATCACCGCCTCAACTTTCATCGGGTCTACCATAATCCCTTCAGGATTCACCACATGACCCAGAAACTGAACTTCGCGCAACCAGATTGCGCACTTGGAGAACTTGGCATCCAATTTCTCCCTTCTAAGCGTCTCCAACACCTCACGAATATGACCGGCGTGTTCCTCATCGCTCTTCGACTAAATCAAGATATCATCAATGAATACAATCACCGATTTATCCAACATCGACCGACACACCCGATTCATCATGTCCATAAAAGCAGTTGGCGCTTGGTTAAACCAAAGGACATCACGAGAAACTCATAGTGTCCATAACACGTGCGAAAAACTGTCTTAGCAATGTCCTGCTCCTTCACCTTCAACTGATGGTAACCAGATCAGAGATCTATCCTCGAGAACCAACTGGCATCTTGGAGCTGATCAAACAAGTCATCAATCGTTGGTAACAGGTACCAATTCTTCACCGTCACCTTGTTTAGTTGATGATAGTAAATGCACATCCTCATACTACCATCTTTCTTCTTTACAAGTAAGATCGAAGCACCCCTTGCAGAGATACTTTGTCGAATGAACCCCTTGTCCAAATGCTCTTGCAACTAAGTCATTAGTTCCTTCATCTCAGATGGAGCCAAATGATATGGCGCCTTGGCAGCAGGTTGGGTACCAGGTATCAGATCGATTGGAACTCGATCTCACGATCAGTTGGCACACCTGATAGATCGTCCGGGAACATGTCCGGAAAGTCACACACTACTGGTACGTCCGACAACCGCGGTACTATCGCATCCACATCCTTCACGTAGGCCAGATAGGCACCACATCCTTGCTTCACACACTTCTCTGCCACCACCATCGAAATCACTTTTGGCACCGTGCAAACCCTATCACCATAAATCATCACCAAACTACTATAGGGCGCAGTCAATCAAATCATCTTCCTAAAACACATGATATTTGCCTCGTATGCAACTAGCCAATCCATCTCTAGGACTACATCAAATCCACCTAAGGGCATCACGAACAATATATCAGTGCATGTATGGCCTTCCAACTCTATATCACATTCCTCTACCACATCAGAAATCCTGGTAGATTTGCCAATGGAAGTTTCTACATCGAAGGGCTTATCAATCTTTCTTCTCCTTCTCAGCCTCTTTCCATGCCCTAGAGATTTTAGCCCTCGGCTTTTTGCAATCCCTGCTCAAGTGGCCCTCTTCACCATAGTTAGAATACCTCATGATCCCACATTCCCTCGCCACATGACCAGGCCTCCGCACTTGAAGCAGAAGTTCAATCCATCCTTACACTCCCCCACCTGATTCTCCCGCACTTACCGCACACCTTGCCTACTGCATCGGTTGCAGCCGTCTTAGGACCCTGTACCTTCGCCTTCTTGCCTTTGGGGGTGAATCCACCACTATCAAAGCCTTTCCCATTCCAGTTCATGTCGCCACCACCCTTCTTACTCGCCTACACCATAGTCCTCTATTCTCTCTCATCGTATAACCTCCCTGCCATATCGATCACTGACCCAAATGTACCTGGTCAGGCGGTAATCAGATGTCTGCGAATATCCGCTGCCAAAGCCTGAATGTATCTCTTGATCTTTCATGACACGCGCGCCACCTAATCCTGCACAAGCCATGCCATCTCGTTGAACTTTGTCGTATACTGCTGGTGTGTCATGGTTCCCACCTCCAGCTATAGGAACTCCCTCTCAACCTTATCTAACTCTCTGTGGGGACAAATCTCTTCAATCGCCAACTTCTTCAGTTCCTACCATCTCATCCTGTTAATGGCCCTGCTACTCATAACCTGGACAATATTGTCCCACTAACATAAGGCTGAATCCACAAACGAGTGGGTATCAAACTTCACCTGATGATCCTCCCAGTACTCACTGGTATCAAGTACCACCTCTATCTCCTTCACCCACCGGTGAGCAACAGTAGCACTGCCATTCCCATCAAACCTCAGGGGCTTGCATCTTTGAAATGCTCCATAGTTATAGCCCCGTGTAGTTTCCTACGCAGCTTCTTCCTCTTTATCATCACTTGAGACAACCGTCTCAGCCTCCGGTTTCTCCCTTTCTCCCCTCTCGTCATTCACTCTCTCAATGGTCCTTTTCCTTTCCCTCTTTTCCTTCTTCTCATCCTCCCTCATAACTCTAATCACTTCGGTTGCCATAGATGGTAGAGTTGTCTGCATGACCTGATGAACCTCCACAACAACCTCCTCTTTCACTGAGGCTCTCAAGTTGGAACTCTCATCCCCGTCTTCCTGGTGATGAATTTCGGGCTCTTCGGGTACCGTTTCGGCAGCTCTAGCCATATTCCTGGTGACATGTGGTCCGGCACCACGTCCACCTCATACGCCAACTCATGAGGCCTTTGATGATCTATCACCAACCATCACTAATCACTATAAGATTTACACGCCAACACGATCATTCAAGGTAATAACTCAGATTATGTAAAGTATAGCAAGTCTCTAATTACAGTGGCTAGTTGTGATTAGTCACTTACTTCACTTTTCATCCCCTAAGCATTTCCTATCCTGGCTACATCACCGTTCGAATAAAATAAAGGTACATAGTTCATGTTGGATCATGATAAGGCTGGTGCAACCAAATTCACTTCATAGTCACTTTTGGTACTACATTAAAGGGCTTCCGAAGCCAAGCAAGAGATCTTCCGAGAGTCTAAGGAACAACAGCTGAAGACATCTTCCGAAGGCAAAAGCTGAAGTCAACTACTGAAGACAACAACTGAAGCCAACAGCTGAAGATATCTTCCGAAGACAAAGTCTGATGAAAGAGCTGTAGACAAAGTCTGAAAGCTTCCGAAGACAAAGTCTGATGAAAGAGCTGAAGACAAAGTCTGAAAGCTTCCGAAGACAAAGTCTGATGAAAGAGCTGAAGACAAAGTCTGCTTCCGAAGACAAAGAAGACTCCAAGCTTCGGAAGAAGCAGTCTTCCGAAGTATAAGTGCCCAAGGAAGAAGTTATCCTTCCGAAGCACTTTATCCTTCGGAAGACAATGCTATGTCCAGCAGATAAAGGTATGGTCCCTGTCAGTCCGCATGCAGACCTCTGACACCGCATGGGTGACACAGCATGGGTTCTTCCTAAAAGACCATGCTGTTGACCATACTTTATTCTACTGCTCACCTTTTTATGATAGTACATGTTACCAACTTTAGTTGGTGACAAGGTAAGTCAGGGACATGTCCTGACTACCAACTCTCAGGCATGCAAAATGTCTGAAAGACCTCACCTAGAGTCTTGTAGTATAGATGTAAGGTTAGAGGTGTCCAGCTGGAATCAAAGTATTCCCGGCTGTAGGTAGTATTATATATATCTTCTCCCTGTAACTCTTTAGATAAGCGATTTGAGTCCAAGTGTCTTGTAATCCTTTGAGTTGAGAAGCAATATATAAAAGTACCTTGAAAATTACTTGCTGTGTTAATTTTCTTACTGCTTGTTACTTGTTATATTGTGATCAACTCTTCCTAAAGACTGCTTGCCGAGTGTTGATTCACAGTGAGTTGAGAGAGAAACCACCCGAAATCGATCCTGCAATTGGTATCAGAGCACCAGGCTCTTGATTGTGAGATCTTACCATCCTAATCAACCTGTTTTTCACTCCTCACCACTATCCACTCACTCAAATGGCCGCTCTCTCCAAGGCTGATATGGAAACTGGTACCTTGACCAAGTCCCCCATGATCACCCCTGAAGACTTTGACACATGGTGTATCAGGATGGAAGGCTTCATCAAGTGTCAAGATTCAAGGATGTGGGACTCCATTGTCAATGGTCCTTTCATACCAAGCACTACATCTGCCACTGGTAATCGCATCATTCCAAAAGATGTTGATGATTACTCAGAGGAAGATAGGAAGAGAATAGAGCTAGATCAAAGGGCTATGACTTGTCTCCAAACTGCTCTTCCCAACTCCGTCTACAGACGCTTCAAGAAGTGCAAGACTGCTAAAGATTTATGGGAAGCTTTGAAGCTAATGTATGAGGGATCCAAGGAAACTCAAGAGAACAAGAAGGATCTCTTGAAGCAGCAGTTTGAGAACTTTACTTTCAAGGCTGGTGAGACCTTGACTCAACAATACTTCAGGTATGTTGAGCTAGTAGATACTCTGGCGGATATTGGAGTAGCTCTTGAGAACAGAGACATAGTTAGGAAGTTCATGTCTTCTCTTCCTAAGCTATGGACTCACTACTGTGTTGTCATCAAGAGAACTTCGGACCTTAAGACTCTTTCTCTTACAGAGTTGTATGGTATCCTAAGTGCATTTCAGATGGAGATGAACATGCAGAACTCCTCTGATCACTCCAATAACCAACTGAGTTCAGCCCTTCATGTGGTTGAAAGGGAAAGCATAGAACCACAGCATCCTTTGCTATGCTAACCTGACAACTCACATACTGGACCCTTCATTACTCTACCTGAGACTCCAAAGTCTCAAAAGGTTCAACACAACTCCTTTCAGGATAGTTGTGCCTTTGTCTCTGGAAGCGGACACTCTGGTGATTTTCAATACTGCTTTGATGATCTTGAGTGCTTCAATCCAGATGATGTGGAGTACATGGACATTGTCCAGCAGATGGCTCTTTTAACTTACAGAGCGAAGAAGTTCTTCAAGAGAACTGGAAGGCAATTCCCTCAAAACCCAGTCAACAGCAAGTTTGGGTTTGATAAGAGCAAAGCAAGGTGCTACAACTGCAACCAACTTGGTCACTTTGCTAGGGAATGCAAGGCTCCCAAGAACAACCCGGGAACCCCACAGGCCTCCACACATCCCACTGCCCCCAAGCATGAAGAAAAGTCAACTGAAACAGCTGCTGTTGCTCAGGAAGTTGACTGGAGCTTCATGGTACAGGATGTGACTCCCGCTCAAGCACTCATGGCCGGAACAGATGATGATCAGGTATATGAACATCTTTGTACTGCTGCCTGTATTGCTAAAGTTAAACTATATAAGGATTACATTTCGGAAATCAGATCTGAGGTTGAGTCTTTAAATGTGCTAAAATCTGACTTTAAAAGAGCTGAATCTGACTATCAAAAGAAAATTGATGAGTTAGAGAAAACTGTGTCTCTTTTGAAACATGAAAAGACTAACTACAAGACTCAAATCAAAGATCTGATTTCCAAACTTTCTGAAGTTCAAGCCCAGTTAGTCACAGCTGAGGCTCAGGCCAGGAAGCAAGCTATTGCTGAGCAAAGCTTCCAAACTATTCTCGCATCAACCTCTCATTCCAAAATGTTTTATCAAAACAAAGAAGGGTTGGGAACCAGTGAAATAGCTCCACCACACTCTTATGAGTCTATAAGACTACCTAGATGTGGTACTGAAGAGCAAGAGGTTCCAACTGCTGACCCTTCTCCATTGGAACTAGAGGATGAAGCAAAAATAGTGGCCTCCACAGGGGAGAAACAGGAGGATACACCCATCTCCACCTGTGATGACCAAATCCTAACCACCAAGGCAAGAAGAAGCAGAGCTAAAGCTGCTAGAAGGACTGCTAAGAAGGTTGCAGAGTCCAAGCTTAAGTTTGACCCTAAGCAAAAGGGTGTCTTCATTTCTGCCGGATTTCAAGTGGTAGGTACTCCTGATTCAGGAAAGGAGTGTAGTACCAGCACTCCTGTCCTACTGAAGGATCAGAAGTTGAAAGGGAAAGTTGCTGATGAAGAGAAGAAACCCAAGAAACAGCAACCTGCAAGTTCCCAGAAGACTAACATTGCATGCATAATGTGTGGTCTGCACAACCACATGGCTAAAGATTGTTACTACAATCCAGCAAGCACACATTATGCAAATAATGTTCGAAAAGAAGTAGTCAGAGAAGGTTTCTCAGTTGGACCACTTCAAAAGGTCCAAATGATGAAAAAGGGAAAGTTGGTCTCGAAAGCCAAGTTGCTTTCGGAAGAAACTGCTTCTTCCGAAGGGAAAGTGGCTTCGGAAGCCAAACCTTCTAAGGTTCGGAAGAACAAGAAGGCTCCCTTGAAACCATCTCAGAAGAAGACTACTTCGGAAGAAAAGGTGGTGAAGGCTTCTTCCGAAAAGAGAGAAGCTTCGAAGAAGACCATGCTGCAAAAGCTTCAACAAGCTCATCCTCAAAGATCAACCAAAGGATGGATTGGAAGATCAAGGAAGATGCTACAGCCCAGACCTCTTCTTCAACAATGACCTCTATTGAACCCCATTGCATATCTTTCGGTTCAATTATGTCACTATCTTTGGAAGAGCCCGAGACCTGTAAGGCTTGGGCTTCCAAACAAAACTAACCATCTCATCTTATGTGCAGGGACATCCATTTGACAAGAACAACAACATCTGGATTGTAGATAGTGGATGCTCCAGGCACATGACAGGGAACAGATCTCTCCTTCAACAATTCCAGAACTTTGATGGAGGGCCTGTCCAATTTGGAGGTGAGGCCGGAGGATATATTTCGGGCAGAGGAAGTATATCCAATGGCAGAATAAACATTGACAAAGTTCACTTTGTCAAACAGCTTGAACACAATCTGTTAAGTGTTTCTCAATTCTGTGACCAGAAGCATCAAATGCTTTTCACAGAACATGAGTGCATTATCCTCAGACCAGGGATGACAATTCCTCCGGAATTGGTGCTTCTCAGATCTCCCAGGAAAGGGGATATGTACAAGCTAGATATGAACAAGGCTTCTCCTATGGGTGAAGTATCATGCTTTCTTTCCAAAGCTGATAGTGATGAGTCAACACTATGGCATAAACGCATGTGTCATGTGAATTTTAAAACAATGAATAAATTGTCTAAAAATAACTTGGTACATGGTTTGCCTAAAAAGGAATTTTTCTGCAAAGATAACTGTGTTGCATGCCTGAAAGGGAAACAACACAGATCATCTCATAAATCCAAATGTGTCAACTCTATCACTACTCCATTATACTTATTGCACATGGATCTTTTTGGTCCCACAAGTATAATGAGCATTGGAAGGAAATCATACTGCCTTGTGATCGTTGATGATTTTACAAGATTTACATGGGTATTCTTTTTAAGAAGTAAAGATGAAACTGCTGAAACTTTAAAATCTTTCATTCTTAAAATAGAAAATCAAATTGATCACAAGGTTAAGATTATTAGAAGTGATCAAGGGACTGAGTTTAAGAACTTCGTTCTTGACTCATTCTGTGACTCAAAAGGGATTGCCAGACAATATAGTGCTCCCAGAACTCCTCAACAAAACGGTGTTGCTGAGAGGAGGAACAGGACACTTATTGAGGCTGCTCGGACCATGTTAGCTGATTCAAAGCTGCCTCTAACATTCTGGGCAGAGGCAGTCAGCACTGCATGCTATGTGCAGAACAGGGTTCTTGTAGTAAAGCCTCATGGAAAAACCCCTTATGAGTTATGGAACAAGAGGCCACCGTTCATTGGCTATCTAAGGTCCTTTGGCTGCAGGTGTACCATACTTAACACAAAGGACAACTTGGCAAAGTTTGCTGAGAAGTCGGATGATGCTATCTTTATTGGATACTCTTCTAGCTCCAAAGCTTATAGAGTATACAATATTAAGAATCAACAATTTGAGGAGTCATCCAACATAGTTGTTAATGAGCACACTCCTTGTGTTAGGGGGAATGGACCTGAGTATATTTTTGATTTAGAATTGTTTCCAAACTATTCTAAACCATCTTGTGAGAATGTTTCAGCTGGAACAGGTGCTCAAACTGATGCAGGACAACTATATGAGCTTCCCAGACCTCTTCCAAATTCTCCAAGAGCTGAAAGGCAACAAGCTTCAACTATTCACAGATCTGACAGTGTAATTATCTCAAGAAATAGTGAAGCTTCAACAAGTGAATCACTTGATCAACCTCAAAGTTCTTCAGGTGATCCATTACAACACCAGGTTGAGGGAGGTGGTATTCTGAAGGAACAGGCAACTGTTAATACTACTTCACAACCAACCATTGATGATGTTTCTCAATCATTCAATCAGTCCTCATTGAATGACTCTGAAACGGCAGTTGGACAGAGTGATCCAGTTCCTGATCAGAATATGTCTAACTTGGACTTATCTCTGCAACTGGAAGTGATTCCTCGTCTTAGGATTCACAACACTCATCCAACTGAGAACATCATAGGGGATGTCTCTGAGGGTGTGAGAACAAGAAGACAGACTCATCATGGGAATGTCTGCTTGTACTCATGCTTCTTGTCTCTGATGGAACCAAAGAAGGTAGAAGATGCCTTAAAAGATAGTAGTTGGGTTGAATCGATGCAGGAGGAGCTGCTTCAATTCAGAAGACAAAAGGTCTGGAATCTATGCCCACTACCATCTGGTCAAGTACCCATAGGCACTAAATGGGTATTCAGGAACAAGAAAGATGATAGAGGCTTGATTATCAAGAACAAGGCAAGACTAGTAGTTCAAGGATACACCCAGGAGGAAGGAATCGATTATACTGATGTCTTTGCACCTGTTGCAAGACTTGAGGCAGTTAGGATCTTCCTTGCTTATGCTGCATCCAAGAACTTCACAGTCTACCAACTTGATGTCAAGTGTGCTTTTCTATATGGGGATATAGATAGGGAAATCTATGTGTGTCAACCTCCAGGATTTGAAGACCCACAGCACCCCAACTATGTGTGCAAGCTGGATAAAGCTCTATATGGGCTGCACCAAGCACCTAGGCTGTGGTATGAGACCTTGTCTCAGTTTCTCCTGAAGAATGGATACACTAGAGGTACCATTGACAAGACTCTTTTCATCAGAAAGAGTGGAGAAGACATTTTGCTTGTACAAGTCTATGTTGATGACATCATATTTGGTTCTTCAAACGACCAAATGTGCAAGGACTTTGAAAGCATTATGAAGCAAAAGTTTGAGATGAGTTCCATGGGAAAAATGGACTTTTTCCTTGGGATCCAGGTGAAACAGATGAAGGAAGGGTTCTTCATAAGTCAATCTAAGTATGTCTCTGACATCTTAGAAAGATTTGAAATGAAGGACTGTAAACCAGCCAAGACACCCATACCCAGAAACCATAATCTTTGCCCTGACCTTGAGGGGGAGGATACTGATCAACATCAGTATAGAGCAATTATTGGTTCTCTGATGTATCTTACTGCAAGTAGACCAGATATCATGTTTGCCACATGCATTTGTGCAAGATATCAGGCTGCTCCAAAGGTGTCTCACCTAGCTGCTGCAAAGAGAATCCTCAGATACCTCAAAGGAGCACCTAAACTAGGTCTCTGGTATCCAAGAAATAGTGATTTCAATCTCTATGGATACTCTGACAGTGACTATGGTGGCTGCAACATTGACAAGAAATCAACATCAGGAGGATGTCAATTTCTTGGTGGAAGGATTATCTCATGGCAATGCAAGAAACAATCCTGTGTCTCTACATCAACTGCTGAAGCTGAATACATCGCTGCTGCTAGCTGCTGTGCTCAACTGCTATGGATTCAAAATCAGATGTTAGACTATGGGTTCAACTTCATGACTACTCCTATCCATATTGACAACAACAGTGCTATCTCCATTACTGAGAATCCGGTGAAGCACTCCAAGACAAAACACATTGATATCAGGTATCATTTCATTAGAGATATTCATGAGAAACAACTGATAAAGTTAATCAAAGTTGACTCAAATGAACAATATGCTGATTGTTCACAAAGGCATTTGATGAACAAAGATTTAAGTATCTCATATCAGCAATTGGGATGATAAACATTGAATAACTACCTCTTTTGAAAACCTTTTTAAATGAGTAATGTCTTGTGTCAATACAATTTAAGCCCTGTTACAAAAGATCTTTTAATTATTCCAAGTGTAAATTCCTTCCGAAGAGGAATTAACTCTCGGAAGATATCCTTGAATATCTTCCGAAGTCAAACTCCTCAATGGAAATTTTCTTCTCGGAAGAGTTTGTGGTCTCGGAAGAAGCGATTGATTTTATATCAGATCTACTTCCGAAACTTATACAACTCTCCATTCGGAAAGACAACTTTACCTTAGGAAGCAATGCCTTGCTTCGGAAGAGAAATTGCCTTCAGAAGAAAATTACCTTCGGAAATGTTTTACCCTCGGAAGTTAAGATTTTACTTGTAACGGATATCTTTTGGGCCCCACTCTGTAAAAAGTAAAAATTTTGTACTTGATGGTCAGATTATTTAAAATTATCCTTACCGCCAACATCATTTCTCCGCCGTAAACAACCATACCACCCACAGTAACCACCACCATACCACTATTCACCCCTTTTAAATAATCTTGACTGATCAAATTCATCTTCTTTTACCACTTTACAGCCCTAACTATTCCCTTCACTGTAAAACCCTAAATTTCACTCAAAATTTCAAGCTTACCTTTTCTTCAATGGCGCTAAACCCTCAGCACAACCAAGTCGCGTTACTTGATTCGTCAAGGGATGCCGACTTTACCCAAATCATCACCTTTCTCACCGAATCCACCTATCTCACTGCACTAACAGTTAACCCCACCATATACTCCAACCATATGTCAGAATTTGGAGCAATGGTGAAACTGCAGTACTGAATGGGGTTCGAGTCCTGAGAACCCGAGTTTGTGGCCAAGAGTTGGTCATCAATGAACAGATCATCAGGGAGCATCTCGAGCTTCACGATGATGGGGCTCCTACTGAGTTCCCCAAGGAAGACTTGGAAGGTACCTATATCCTCATGGGATATGGAGGCGATGTCAGCAGATCTACGGTATACAAGTTCAACTTCTCTTACCACTGGAAGTTCCTGCTGCACATTGTTTTGCACTGCCTCTCCAACAAATCAGGGGGTTGGGATCAAATCCCATATGAACTAGGATGCCTAGTTCATGGGTTGGTGAGAGGCCTCAGATTCAACTACTCACGATTTGTGTTGAATAACCTAATCGCCAATCTGAGCAGAGATACATTCTTCATGTATCCCCGATTTCTTCAACATATAATCAACTGTGAGATGGAACCAAGCAAGCTTGTCTGCGCAGCTGCTCTTCCTGTTCCACATATGAGGCCTACCATCTTCAAGATTCTGAAGAAGATGTCCACCAACTTCACTGGACGGTACACTCCATTACCTCCAGCGATGACTGAGCGCATAGCTCCTGGTTACATCCTGTTATCCCCACAGGTGATGAACCCACACCAGCAACATCCACCACAATACCAAAACCTTCTTTACCCATCAAAGCCACCTATCAAAGACGCCCCAAACGAACCCTTGTTCAATCTACTCTGATTGAACAAGCTCCTCCTGTTCACACCGAAACGACTACAGTGGAATCTTGGGCTCCCACTCAGTCGGAGGTCACACCATCCTTCACATTTGACCTCAATGTGGGTTTTGAGTCTCCTCAGTCTCAAACCCCTGAGCCCGAACCCCAAGCCTTTAGCCCGCAGGGTGACTCTCTACACTCCCCTGTGCAGCTTTCTAGGGACAGCCCCACCAAAGGCTCAATGCCTGTAGACATTGATCTAAGTCCCGGGTCAGTAGGACTAACCACCCTCTCTTTCACTGACCTTTTACTCCGAACTGATGAAGAGATTACATCTCTCCATGGCCATGAAGTTGATCTAAACCACCCACTGAGAGATCAACAGAGCCAAGAGGGATCCCTTGTCTCTAGCCCCCATCAGAAGCCTGCTACTGAGGTGAGTCCCACTGATGTGGAGGGGACTCATGTAGACTCAGCTGCCACTACTCAGAGTTTCTCACTGAGCTCTCAGGACAGTGGTAACATAATTAGGACTGAGTCTACGGCAACTTTGCCCATTGACATCTCTGAAAGAGATGACTCTGAGCAAAGGAAACCAGGGTGCCAAGAAACCACATCTGGTGGTGAGAGTGAGCATACTAGGTATGTTATCTCATCTCCCCGTGATTCTTCTTATGAAGATGAGGGTAGTATGCAACTAACACTTCAGTACTTGCTTTCTAAGGTCTCCAACCTGGAATCACAGGTGAGGATCTTAGAATCAAGGACTGCCACTCAGCAACTTGAGATTAACTCTCTCAAGGCTCAACTAGCTGAGAAACAGACGGAGAGGTCTGTTAGGCATGTACCAATCCAGGTCTCAATGACTTCTTCCTCTAGCTCATCTAGCTCTCAAGATGATGCTACCAAAAAGGGGGAGAAAGTTCAGAGACAAACACCTATGGAACCACAGACCCAACTCATTTCCACCCAACTAATCACACTACCTGAGTCATCTCAATCCTTTCTGAAGATTGACTCAAGTATGCTTCAAGATCTCTACAGACTTTTCACAAAGTTTGTATTGAGATCATCCCTAGAACAGCCCAGCCCCGACACCACACTTGCTTATTTTGGGGCTGAGGAGCTTCAAAGACTGACTGCACCTTCTACCACTGTGGAAGAAGTTGGTCAACCTAAGGTCTTCATGGAACCTGAGATTAGCTTCGAAGGGGAAATGGGGACTGATGGCCCAGCAACTGAAACAGATGGGACAGAATTTGCAGCAGTCTCATCTTCCGAAGCTCAAACTGAAGCTTCCGAAGCCTATATGAAAGCCTCGGAAGAACAAGAAAATTCTTCCGAAGCCGAAATAGAAGTTGCGGAAGGCTTGTTTCAGATGTCCGAGGAGCTGACCATCACAGATGTCATTGCTGACATAGCATCCGAGGTGGGCAGGGAGGACACTTCTGAAACTCCTCCAATCCAAGCACCAGCTGAACTTCTATCTCAATCAGAACCCTCCATTCAAGAACCACCACAGTCAAGCACCATCCAAGACAAAGGCAAAAGAAAACTGACTGCGGAAGAGCTTCAGGAGGAGGAAAGGATTGAGAAGGCTAAAAAGAAAGGGAGGTTTCCAACTGAAAAGGTGCTAGCTGCCAGCTCTAAGGCAGCTGCAGACAATCAGGAAGAAATCAACCTGAAGAGAAGAACAGCACTCATTGACCAGCTCATCAGTCTTGGAGCTGTCAATGAGGAGATACTCCTGCTACCACTAGAGGAGTTGGTGACTTTGGAGAGGTCAACCAGGCTACAACAAGAAAGGGAAGCCAGGTTGGCCTTGGAGAAGGCAGAGGAAGAGCAGAGGGAGGCAGCCCTGAAGCTGAGAGAGGAGAGGATCAAATTCCTACTCTCAAGAGGCTTCAGTCTTCCTGAATTGTCTCCACATGACAATGACATGATCCTGCTGCTCCACAACAAGGAGCAGGATCAAATGGAGAAGGAAAGGAAGAAGGCTGCTAGGGAGAAGCTGAAGGTGAAGAGGAAGAGGGAGGAGGAGAAGGAGGTCACTGCTGCCAAGAAGTCAACTGACAAAGCCTGGATGAAGGACTACCTTCGGGCTCATGGCTTCTCTGGTAGGCAGGTGGGACCTATGTCCGAAAGGACACTCCAGCGGATAGTCAGTCAAAATAAAAGCTGACATCCGTTTGGGGAAAAGAAAGGAGATGTACAGGAGGATGAAGGGAATGGTTTTCACCCCAGCCACTCAATCACAGCCACAACCCACTCCAGAACCAACCCCTTTTCCCATCAAACCTGAACCCACTGATGAAACCTTCACCCCTCAACCCACAACTCTACCCAAACCTACCACATCACCTCAACCGCCCAAACTACCTATCCTAAAACCCAAGACTCAACCCAAAACCACTAAACCTAAGCCTACCCAACAACAACCAAGACCATCCTCTCAGCCTCCTAAACATCTCTCCTTTGAGGAAATTAAGGAGTTCAAGACAAAGCTCATCAATTGCACTACTTTGAGCAGTATCTCCTGTGAGGGAGAGGTTATCAACATCACCTATGTTGATAACTCTTCAAGCTCCCTCACCCTAGGCCAATTTCTTGAATTGCCCAGAGAAACCTTGGGCCAGGCTGCAAGACTTCTTGGTCTCAACTCCGATACCCTCAATGCTGAGGAGAAGAGACTAAGAAGAAGGCTGGTGACTCTGCTGGATACCAGGAAAGAGGACAGGATTTCTGGTCAATCTCCTGGACCTAGAAATGCAATAATCCAGTGGAGGTTCGATGAACCTTCTCACAACTTTGTTGTGGAAAGGGAGAATGGTGAAACCAACAGGCTTAATGGCACTTCTCTACTGCATCTCAGCAGATTTGATCTTGCTGAACTTGCAGAGAAGCCATTCTCCAATCCCTCCAACTCTGAGACTGCTGCACACACCAGAAATCACATCAGCGGTCTCCACTTGGCTGAACGAAGTAGAAGAGCCAAGATTGAAGAAGAGTTGAAGCTGAAAAGAGTGGAAGACAAGGAAAGATCAACCACCAAAGGCACAGCCTTTCTACAGATGGTGGAAGGTCCTGAATTGGAACCAATAGTTCGATGGGAATATGACTATACTTCCCATCAACTAACTCTTTTCAGAGGGCCACAACAGAGGGTACATATAATCCAAGGTGACAGAGTAGAGGTGCTGTCCACCAAAGATTTGCACAAGATTCTCAGCACCACAGCAGGAAAGAATGAAGATACTGATAAACACCTGCTTTCCTTGGTGCTGAGAACTTTGAGAAGAAGAGGAAAGTGAAGTTTTGGTAGCATCAGCCTAGGGGGAGTTTGTTGGATCATGATAAGGCTGGTGCAACCAAATTCACTTCATAGTCACTTTTGGTACTACATTAAAGGGCTTCCGAAGCCAAGCAAGAGATCTTCCGAGAGTCTAAGGAACAACAGCTGAAGACATCTTCCGAAGGCAAAAGCTGAAGTCAACTACTGAAGACAACAACTGAAGCCAACAGCTGAAGATATCTTCCGAAGACAAAGTCTGATGAAAGAGCTGTAGACAAAGTCTGAAAGCTTCTGAAGACAAAGTCTGATGAAAGAGCTGAAGACAAAGTCTGAAAGCTTCCGAAGACAAAGTCTGATGAAAGAGCTGAAGACAAAGTCTGCTTCCGAAGACAAAGAAGACTCCAAGCTTCGGAAGAAGCAGTCTTCCGAAGTATAAGTGCCCAAGGAAGAAGTTATCCTTCCGAAGCACTTTATCCTTCGGAAGACAATGCTATGTCCAGCAGATAAAGGTATGGTCCCTGTCAGTCCGCATGCAGACCTCTGACACCGCATGGGTGACACAGCATGGGTTCTTCCTAAAAGACCATGCTGTTGACCATACTTTATTCTACTGCTCACCTTTTTATGATAGTACATGTTACCAACTTTAGTTGGTGACAAGGTAAGTCAGGGACATGTCCTGACTACCAACTCTCAGGCATGCAAAATGTCTGAAAGACCTCACCTAGAGTCTTGTAGTATAGATGTAAGGTTAGAGGTGTCCAGCTGGAATCAAAGTATTCCCGGCTGTAGGTAGTATTATATATATCTTCTCCCTGTAACTCTTTAGATAAGCGATTTGAGTCCAAGTGTCTTGTAATCCTTTGAGTTGAGAAGCAATATATAAAAGTACCTTGAAAATTACTTGCTGTGTTAATTTTCTTACTGCTTGTTACTTGTTATATTGTGATCAACTCTTCCTAAAGACTGCTTGCCGAGTGTTGATTCACAGTGAGTTGAGAGAGAAACCACCCGAAATCGATCCTGCAGTTCACATAACATGCGCACATAATTCCTCTTTTATTAACATACAAAAAACGTTAGCGTCAAATATTTACCTGCAGTTAAGTAGCTACTAGGACCGGCATTCCTTTCCTATCTTGTCCAATTATCAGTTTAAGTTTTAGGTTTTGAACATAATTTACACAATTTTGCTAAACGTTAGCTCTGATACCAATTTGTAAGGCCCCGTCATCAGGACGCTTAAGGTTGGTCATTCATCGCATTAAACATTTGAAATATAACATTTGTAGCGGAATTTAAACTTTTCATTAATAACAAAAATCATGTCAATTTTTCATATCGTTATAATTACATCTCAAAATCATATTAACACGATAGCTTTCTAAAAAATATGGATGCCAAACTTGAAATAATTCCTAGTAGCTTATGCATCCATACCTGCACCTCCTCAAGATCAAACAATTACCTGCCAACTATTATGCATACAAAAGTTCAGTGACACTGAGTGAGGTCTAGTTTTATAAGTATAATAATTTACTTTCGTATAATCATATCCTTTACTTTCGCACATTATCATACGTCATACATATATTTAGATAATAATCATTATGTCTTCCTTTATCATTCGTTTTCGCACGCTATCGCACATTTCGTAATTTTATCTTTATCTTTCACTTTCATCTAGATCCTATTATATGCTACGCTCCATCGTTGTGCACAAAGCAACTACCATCTTTGGGTCAAGCGACAAGGATCCCGTTTTCGCACATTATCACACATTATCACACATCTTTATCAACCACAATGGTTGACATCCTTGTGTGCACAGTCAAGGGTTAGCTAAACCGCACACTGTTGAGGTAACAACTACCTCATGGAGTTGTGAAACTCCATCATTTGCTTGCAAGACATTTCATTTATTCATTACGTTCCACTTTCATCATTGTTATCCTTCACTTTCATTACATAATACTTTACATATTCATACATACGTGTTAAGCAAAGTTACATCATAAAATTATATAGTTTTGAAAACTATTACACGTAGAATGATAACACATTACACGTCACATCAAGTCATGCGAAAACATTACAACATAAACATCATCTTCTCACGTGAAAACTTATAAATTCACGCGAGAACAATGCATCACTTAAAACCTGCACGTTTGTACATCTAGTCGCGCGAAAACATCCTGTTGCGCGAAAACATCCTGTCGCGTGGCAACCTTTTTTCTCGCGAGATCCATACTTTCGCGTGATAACCTGCAGATTCGAATTCATAAAGTACAATTTTAATGGCTCGCGTGAAAAATTCATGTTTCCCGCCCAATTCTTTAACTTTTCGCATCTAAGGCTATTCTAACATGCTAAACCTCATAACATCGTCATACAAGCATAAAATGAATATTTTAGTATGCGTAATAGTCCTAAAACGTAAAACTTGCGTAAAAAGGGGTCTAGAAACTCACCTCGTAAACTTTAGCATAAACTTGTCTTTCCCAAAGCTCTTACCAAACAAAAACTACATAACCATGGGTTATATACATCAATAATCCTTCCTTAGTACATGCACAAGTTACTACACGAGTCATATACCTTAAACACTTTGTTTCTTCACTTTCTCTCTCTACACCGTCGTTTTCTCTCTCTAGCAGCAGCACTTTTCGCATAAGTGAGTACCAGGCATGGGCATTCCAGCCTTTTATACCAAGGCACACTTTTCGTAGGCTTCTAGCGTGAGAAGTACCTTTCGCGCGAGAACTACCCTTTCGCGCAAAACCTTCTTTCGCGTGAGAACTTCTTCCGCCTTCTTTTCTCGAAATTGTCGAGCATTACATGAGTTCACTTGGGAACCAAAAAGTGAAATCAGAAAGAAATACCCGCACCTATTCGAGCCCAAAACCCCTAACAGTGGAGCTCAAGAGAAAGTCGGTAAAATCCCTAACTCGACATCACAGTAAATTGACTTTGTATACATATCTATTTTAATGACGAATTATTGTACTCTATGAGTTTTGATAGCTAATTAACCTTATTGCATCGGTAGAAATAAAGTGGGACTTGATAGATTAGCCTTAAGGAAATTTCGAGGACAATTTCTGTAAATAGGGGAGGATGTGACAACCATGATTTTGGGCCCATAAATTCTTTTAAAAACCATAACGGGCCGCACAAATATCACATTACAAGCCCATGCAATGGGCCAAACAGGATCAAACTCATAGACATGAATACACATACACAGCATAAAGGGCTTAGGCCCATCAAGCTTTAAACAGGTTATTAGGCCACGGTACTAAATGGGCTTGACCCACGAAACCTTAATGGGCCATTGGGTCATGTTATAGTATTGTTCGTGAACTACCGACACTAGTGAGCTTTAGGCCCGATACCCTAGAGGAAATATGTACCAACTAAGTCAAATGAATGATAGTTGATTATAAATGGGCCTTTTATTTAGCAATCTATAGTTAAGTCGATAAGAAAGAAAATTAAGAACGACCGAGTACCGAACTACGTTTGAAGAAAATATATGAACCCAATTACGTGTGTTACCAAAGTAAATATTGTCAATAAATAAAAACTTATAATTTACTAAACCACAACCCTAATTAAAAACATAAAAACCTTTGCAAGACATAACCTATGAACATAATAATAATAATAAATAATAATAACAACAATCATGAAACTAAACAATAAATACACCCAATACTTGCAGCCTAATAGTAAAAAGTAAAAATATAACAACACATCTAATGGAATGTAACAAAAGATTTGTTCCACTTATGAAATACATATATACACACACCCGACATACGCATAGTGTATATATATACACACACATCTCAACATACCCGACATATTTAAACCCATGCATGCATACATATAACGCGTGCACACACACACCCGAAAATATATATATATATATACACACACACCCATACACACCCGTATGCATAAATACACACACACACACACCCGTCACACACACACCCGTTACACACACACCCGTTACACACACACCCCCGTCACACACACACATATAAACATTGCACACACATACACACACCAAGAAATATTCTCCCAAACTCCCTCTTCTCCCTATCTCCTTCTCGGCTTGTAAGGCCCATTCCCGGTCACCTCATAGTTGGTCATTCACAATAATAATTACATAAAACGTTACATAATACAAGTTTAAGCAGCGGAATTAATTTAACAAAAGCCATTCATTTCATTATAAACATTGTTGTTAAGCAATACACCATGGTTTAATCATGTTACAAAATAAAAGTTCCATTGCATTACAAGACAACAGTATTATGATGTATGAATGGATGTCAGTCATGTCCCGCTGAGTAACTTCACCCGCGTGCCATCCTCAGTAACATTTTACCTACCAACTGAAATGCATAAAAGTCAGCGTTGCTGAGTGAGTCCTAGTTTTTTTTATAAAACATACTTTACTTTCGTGTAAGAACTATTCGTTACTTTTGCATGTGAACACACGTCATACGTACACGTAGGTAATATCATTATTATCTTCATCATCCGTTCATTTCGTACTTTTATCATTATCTTTCGGAGTGTTTTGTGACAACAAGGTCGGTCACCTCATTAGCAATCTCAATGATTGCACTTTATCCGAGTGTTTTACAACAACAGGCTCGCTCACCTCATTAGCAATCTTAATGATTGCACTTTATCCGAGTCTTTTGCGACAACAGGGTCGCTCACCTTATTGTCAATCTCAATGATTGACCTTGTGTGCATCCTTCGGGGTAGCTAACCCGCATCACAGTTGAGCTAACAACAACAAGGCCGTGCACCTCTATTCATTTGTTTGCAAGACTTTCATTCATTCATTTATGTTCCACTTTTCTTCATCATTAATCTTTCACTTAATTAATGATAATAATTTTGTTTCGATCATAAACATACCACATAGTGTCATATAATATTAATAATATTAATAACAATAATAATAAAGATGACAATAATGATAAATGAGAAGTCATAATGACCCATCATAACTATGCATGGAATTGAGCATTTAGTAACCCTAGTCAATCATCGTTCAAACCCTAATTGCACAGACTCCCGTAAAATTCCTGAAATTAAATTCTAAGTGTTGGGCGCATGGGCCCTGTTCGGACTCATGGGCCTCTCAGATGCATGAAGTCACTTAGGCGCATGGAAGGTCCAGACGCAATGTCACTATTAGGGCGGTTCAACACTTAGACGTTTGGGAAATCGCAGACGCATGGGCACTATTCAGACGGTTGGACACTTAGGTGTTTGGGGAATCCCAGACGCATGGGCACTGTCCAGATGGTTGGGTCTTGTTCGGACGCATGGGCTTGCTTAGCATTTTCTAAGGCAAATTTCAGACGGTTGGGGTACTATTTAGGCGGTTGGGCATCAAATTTTCACTTAAACAACATAAACAAATCCCAAATCGTCCCAAATCAGATTCTATGCTTAGTACTAACATTCTATGCATGATAACACATTCTTAATCATGATCATCACATCATTTACACCCAAAACATAAACCCACCCCTATACACCTTCACACATACATACGGGTAGAACTTGTTTTATAAAAACATACACACATGCATTTTCCAGTCCTAAAATTGTTAAAAACATGAAAAAAGGGGGATTCTAGAACTCACCTTAGTTTGTTTTCAGGTTTGAGCCCTTATTTAAGTTTTCCAGACATTTCTAGCACCTAAAACCCACACACACATACGACCCGAGCACACAATCATCTTTATAGGCACATAACCGAGACTAGAAACATCTAAAACATCATAAAACTAAGAATTCTTACCAAAAACTTGGAATTTCCCTTCTTCTTCTACGACCTCCGAGAATTCTCTGTTGTTTCTCTCTCTAAAAATCCGAATGTTTGGTGTGAATAAGCAGCATGGGAGGCCATGTTACTTTATTCACCAACTTTCAAACCTTTTGTCCTTTTGGACCCCTTTTAGCCCTTCCACTTGGGTTTTATTGTTTTTCCTTCTTTTCCTTTACTTTTATTCTTTCTTTATATCTAAAAAATAACCGGGTATTACAAGTCCACCCCCTTATATAGGTTTCGTCCCCGAAACCTGTTATTCCTCAAACAGATGAGGGAAATGCTTCCTCATCTCTCCTTCAATCTCCCATGTAGACTCGGATCCCTTCTGGTGCTTCCACTATACTCGCTGTAACACCCCAACCCGGGTAAGGTTGACGTGTCACATAAACAGTAATCAGAGTTTCATGAATGATAGAATTAAAGTACTAAGAAACACTCAAATCCTTACATAGGTCCAAATAATTTAAATAAAGTCTTAAAATCAAAATACTATTAAATCTTATTAATCCAAATGTTCTCATCCTAACTTCTTGCGTTAACACTCTTCACTCGTTCCCCTGAGCCCCTTGAGTACCTGCTATAAAAATAAGAGAAAACAACAAAAGAAAATACGGCTGAGACAAAAAATGCTCAGTAACGAAAATAAACAATAGCAATACAATGATCAATAATGATAACAATGAGATGATCAAGTTGAAAATCAAATGATAATGATCATCTAAAAGGAATACCCATATGAGCCAATAATAATAACAATTAACAATGTGTACATTAGCTGCAGTTCTAATGCACCAATATGTGAGATAGGAATGTGGGCACACACACCTAACTATCTCACCAATAAACAATAACAATGATATCCTAGGATCGATCCATACGCCTCCTTTAACACTAATTAATGTGTGCAACAACTTAGCACGTAATAATAATGTAGAGACGCTGTGGTCTAATCACTCTGCCACAGATAGAGCACGTCACTTGTGCCACAATGACGCCCTATGTCCCCATAGGTGGATGTGCTCGGGTACGGAGGTCAATAATACAATCGATCAAGCCAATATAACACAATAAGTTACACTAGTGCTCATAACCCTTAATCAAGGCCACTAGCTATAATGAATAATTTAGGAAGCATGTGACAATGAGTACAAAGAAGATAAATCCTATCACATGCAAACAATGTCAACTATACGATAATAATTTATAACAATAATCTTATGGATTTAATAAACAAGTCAAGTTCTGGATTCAGATAAAAATCAAGAACGAGAGGAATTCATGCTACGAGTGAGGAAAGGTCGGAATCCGTACCTTATACACGAATGACAATAATCAGAAACAAAGTCTAGGCTCAGTTAACGCCGTGAGAACCTACGATAACGTAACGTAAATTATAGTTTGAAAAATTCCAGTTCTGCCTCTGTCTTTTTGCACTCGTTAAAATACTAAACGACGTTTAAAAATTCTGAAAATCTCCAGTTTACTAGATTAGTGATTTTTGAACAACTTTTATTTAGAAAAGTTTCTGATTTGGATTACCGAAATATGAGAAAAACGTGGATCTTTACAGCTGCGCAGAACTGCTAGCTGTTACGAAAACGACTGTTTGGAGGTCTAAACGAATGAGTTTTCAATGTTTTATATATCAACGGATTTGTCTTTCGACGAAATTCGTCATGGACATAGAGTTTAACTGATTTGAATCTGTTATGAAAGAGTTATGCTCTCTGTAAGTTGGCTGTAAAATACTAGCTTAATTCAACAAAATAAACTATTTATAACGTTTGTTAACAATATATATATAAGAATTGTTAAGCTTTTTAATAAATTGATTTACAGAGATTAATTAGGTACTTTTATAAAAGAAGTCTTATATTTAATCCGATTTTTACCATTTATTTAAAAGAATTCATAAAAATAATTAAATAAATGTCCTTGTTATATAATTTATAAAGGTTTAGACTTAAAGAAAATTACAGAGAATTAATTGGGTACTTTTAAAATAAAAAGAGTTTATAGAAGTTGTTTTTATAATTTTTGGTAATTTTTATAAAATTTTAAAAGGTTAAATAGGGCTTTAAAAAAAATATGGCAGGGGCTCGGGTTCGAACCCGTGACCTCCTGCCCACAATCCCACACACTAACCAGTGAACCAGAGGCATACAGCCGCGGTTATCTTGGTTTCGAAATGGTTTTAACCCATTTAATCCATTTTCCCCAATTTCAACCGAGCCCTAATTCGGTTTTGGATCAAATTGAATCCCAAATCGATGTTTATAGCAAAATCAATGTTGGGGCTTTCATTCCTAGACTAAAAACGAGTATGTAGGTAGCTTTAATTACCTGATTCGTTTTGGAATTGAAGATGAACACTCGAAGCACAAACCGCGACTAACGTGGATTCTGATTTCGGTTCAAATGGTGATCATAGTTCAATTAACTTTGTGTGGAGCTTTACTAAACGTGCACGAAGCAAAGCCCTCTATCAATTCGAGGTTTCGAGGTCCGGAAGATGATGTTCGACCCAGTTGCAGGTCGCGATGAAGGTGGAGATCAAATAGAGAGTTTGTGTTTGTTTCTGTTGGATTTGTGAGTTGGAAACGATTGGAAACAGTCATATGATTGATTAGGTAAAGTTAATTGCATTATTATGTCCGTTTAGTGCGATTTAAAAATTGGTAAAGCGGCCGAAAGTTGGGTGATTTCGTGAGTTGTAATCCGGTTGTTAATACTTGAATTAGTGGGTGTATTATTGTTAGAATATTGCCCATGATTGTATTGGTGCGTTGTGGGTTTGAAAACCGAATTTTAAAGGTGTTTTGGGGGTTCGCCGGAGCCGACCGGACTTGGCCGGAACAGTGGCCGGAAGTCCGCCGGATTTGCGGGGTAGGGGAGAGAGAAAAAGGGGTTTCAATTTACGCAAATGGTCCCTGTGGTTTACACTCTTTTTATTTTATGCACAAACTAGATAATTTAAGTTTCAAAAATGGCACAAATGCCCCCTGAACTTTTATTATTATTATTATTATTATTATTATTATTATTTTATTATTATTATTATTATTATTATTATTATTATTATTATTATTATTATTATTATTTTATTACGGGTATTATAATTCTACCCCCCTTAAAACAATTTCGTCCACGAAATTGCTAGGTACAGACTGAACTAAGATATGACATACGTACACGGAGTGATAAATAATCAACAAGTGGATGAGATAACTCATAATCATTTAGATGCAGAGACGGAGCTAATCACAAAAATAGAACATGTAACAGATAGTCTGATGATCAGGAACTAATAACTGATATCTTAATAGCGTAAAGCCAAATATATCAAGAAATATATTAATAAAACCAAGTACTAAGCTTTAAAAAGATTCGGATATTGGGAACGAATTGTATCTTCCATCTCCCATGTAGCTTCGCATTCAGAATGGTTTTCCATAAAACTTTAACGAACGGTATAGACTTGCGTCTCATAACTCGTTCTTGACGATCAATAATAGCTTCAGGTTCTTCTTCATAAGAAAGATCTTCTTGAATCGCGTGAAGAGGGTAACTAATAACGTGCAACGGATGATAGTTGTATCCCCTCAACAAAGAGACATGAAAAACGTTATGAACATGAGAGAGTTGCGGTGGCAATGCTAAACGATACGAGACTTCTCCAACCCTTTCAAGAATCTCAAACGGACCGATAAAACGTGGACTTAACTTTCCTTTAATTCCAAATCGACGTATGCCACGACAAGGTGACACTTTGAGAAACACATGATCTCCGACTCTAAATTCCAACGCTCGTCGGTGTTGATCGGCGTAACTCTTTTGTCTAGTTTGGGCTTCTTTCAACTTCTCTCTGGCAATGGCAACTTTGTCATTAGTAATTCTAACCAATTCCGGTCCTTCGATTATCTTCTCTCCAACCTCATTCCAACATATTGGTGCTCTACACTTTCGGCCATATAAAAGCTCAAACGGGGCCATATCAATACTAGCTTGCCAACTATTATTATACGCGAACTCAACTAAGCATAAATACTCATCCCAATTGCCCATCCATTCGAGTGCGCATGCTCTAAGCATATCTTCCAAAGTCTGAATAGTGCGTTCAGATTGTCCGTCAGTCTGCGGATGGAAGGCGGTACTAAATCTTAACTTGGTTCCCCAAGCATTTTGGAAACCCTTCCAAAAGCGTGACGTGAAACGCGGATCTCTATCACATACAATCGATGATGGCGTGCCATGAAGTCGAATAATATCTTGCAGAAATATCTCTGATAATTTGCTAACTGAGTAACCCTGTTGGATAGGCAAGAAATGAGCCGACTTTGTGAGTCTATCAACTACGACCCAAATGGCGTTGTTCTTCTTGAATGTTTTTGGTAGGCCTGTAACAAAGTCCATGGAAATATCATCCCATTTCCACACAGGAATATCTAATGGTTGCAGTAATCCACTAGCTCTTTGATGCTCAATCTTTACTTGCTGACAAGTTAAACAATGACTCACATATTTAGCTACATCTTCTTTCATACCACTCCACCAAAAGTTCTGCCTTAAATCTCTATACATCTTAGTGGCTCCCGGGTGAATAGAGAAAGGTGAGCTGTGTGCCTCTGCTAATAAGGAGTCACGAAGGGTTGAGTCATCTGGCACACATAATCTATTTCCACACCAGATAACTCCTTGTTCATCAACTCGAAACTCAGATTGTTTCCCTATCTTCAAATTTTGTAATATCGCCCAAAGTTCTCCATCTTGATTCTGAGCTTCCTTGATCCGTGTAATAAGATCAGATTCTATCCTCATCTTGGCTAGATAACCGTTAGACTCACCAAGCTGTAACCCAACTTCCATTCTATCCAGATCTGAGATAATCTGTGGTTGGATTTGAAGACATGCTACTCCACCTGCACTCTTTCGACTGAGAGCATCTGCCACGACATTCGCCTTGCCCGGATGATACTGGATGTTGGCATCGTAATCCTTGTGTAGTTCTAACCATCTCCTCTGCCTCATATTGAGTTCTTTTTGAGTGAAAATATACTTAAGGCTCTTATGATCAGTATAGATGTCACATGTCTCTCCATACAAATAATGTCTCCAAATCTTTAAAGCAAACACTACAGCTGCAAGCTCTAAGTCATGTGTTGGGTAGTTTACTTCGTACGGTTTAAGCTGTCGGGAAGCATAGGCAATAACTTTACCATGCTGCATAAGAACACAACCGAGTCCCTTCTTCGATGCATCACTATAAACTTGGTATCCGCCAGAACCCGAAGGTAACGTAAGAATAGGGGCAGATACCAGTCTTTTCTTCAGTTCCTCAAAACTCTTTTCTCTATCCTCGTCCCACGTAAATTTTACACCCTTTCTCATAAGTTGAGTTAGAGGTAATGCTACACGAGAGAAACCATCCACAAAACGTCGGTAATAGCCCGCTAAACCAAGAAAACTACGAACTTCAGTGACGGATGTCGGTCGAGGCCATTTAGTAATAGCTTCCACCTTTGCCGGATTCATAGTGATACCTTTAGCTGATACAACATGGCCTAAAAATGCCACTTGTTCAAGCCAAATGTCACACTTAAAAAGTTTAGCATATAACTTCTTTTGGCGTAAGGTCTCCAAAATCGTGCGAAGGTGGTCTTCATGCTCCACTCTACTTTTAGAGAATACCAAGATGTCATCGATAAAAACAATTACAAAGCCGTCCAAATACTCATGGAACACTCTGTTCATGAGGTCCATAAAGACAGCTGGAGCATTGGTCAAGCCAAAAGGCATAACTAGGAACTCATAGTGACCGTAACGGGTGCGGAATGCTGTCTTAGGAAAATCTTGATCTCGGATCCTCAATTGATGATATCTTGATCTGAGGTCGATCTTAGAGAAGAACTTTGCTCCTTGTAGTTGATCGAAGAGATCGTCAATACTCGGTAACGGATAGCGGTTTCGGATAGTAATCTTATTAAGCTCTCGGTAGTCGATGCATAGACGCATACTACCATCTTTCTTCTTCACAAATAATACCGGTGCCCCCCATGGTGAAACACTTGGTCTAATGAATCCAAGTTGTAATAGCTCCTGCAGTTGTTCTTTCAATTCCTTTAACTCTACTGGAGCCATCCGATAAGGTGCCTTAGAAATAGGTTCCGCCCCGGGGATTAAATCAATAGTAAACTCGACTTCACGCTCAGGTGGTAACCCTGGAAGTTCTTCAGGAAAGACATCAGAGAATTCCCGAACAATAGGAAAGTCTTCAACACGAGGAGTATCCACTGATGTATCTTTTATAGAAGCTAAGAATCCCTCACATCCATGGAATATAAGCTTTTGGGCTTTCAGAGCAGAGATAATTTTGAGAGGCTTCCGAGGTAGGCTCCCTTGGTAAACTAAGTCAGGATTCATAGGATCACCAAATAGCACACGACGAGTTTGACATTCTATGGTAACCTGGTGTCGTGTTAACCAATCCATGCCAAGAATAATATCGAAATCACCCATGTGCATAGGAAATAGGTCAGCCTCTCTAATGATTGATTCGATCTGAATAGGACAGTTTTGGTACACTTGTGAAATAACAATCGATTCTCCAACAGGAGTAGAAATCACTAATGCAGGCTCTAGAGCGGTAGGCATGATCGTAAGGCACTTTGTGAATAGATGAGATACTATCGAGTGGGTGGAGCCAGTATCAAACAATACAGAAATATCATAGTCACCATAACGAAGTATACCAGAAATCATACCTATATATTGATAACTAATGTGATACTAACGACGGTAAAACTAGAATCAATGGAAGTAGATTATGATTATTAGAATGAATTAGTACGGGAAGATGTACCTGGAGCATTAGCAGCTTCCCCTACAGTTAGTGCGAATACTCGACCTCTAGTAATGGGTGGCGCATTGGCTCCCTTAGCATCATTCTCTGGTCGGTTCCTCGCCTTTGGGCATTGACTAACCCTATGCCCCATATCTCCATAACCAAGACAAGCTCCTGTAAGTTGACGACAAGTTCCGGGATGATGCTTTCCACAATGAGTACACATCGGATGTCTGGAAGGATTGCCTTTTTGATTCACCGGTTGAGCTGCAATTGGTTGTTGATAGGGTATCATTTGACCTTGACTTCGAGTCTTACCATGCCATGGCTTAGTGTTCTTCCCCGATCCTTGATTTTTCTGACGATCATTTCCATTTCGGTCAGATCCTTGAGAGGACTCACCGCCGGCCTGAATACGAGTCCCATCTCTACTTCGCTTCCTATTATCCCCAAATTTTAACAAAAATTCCTTTCTCTCCAGGTCCACCCTTTTGTAGCCCTAACTGCTTCCTCAACATTGTTGAAAGTGGAGTGAATAATAGCCTTATGAATCCGATTACATACTGCCCATTGATACTTTTCAGCCCGTTCCTCAGGTGGTCCAGCAGAAGAACCTAGAAATCCCAACAGTCGATAAAACCGGTCTGTAAAATCAGTGAGTGATTCATCATTCCGTTGACGGATGTTATCATACTCCCGCCTGTATGCTGCTTTATCCACATTCGTAAAATACTTGTCGAAGAATATGGAACGAAAATCATTCCAAGATAGAGTCTCCACGAACTGTTCGCCTCCTCTTTCAGCTACCACATTCTCCCACCATACTTGAGCATCTTCCTCCAGCTTATAAGCAGCTAAACCCGCCCTGTACTGCTGATCAACTCTAAGCACGGTAAAAATTTTCTCAATATGAGCGATCCAGTCTTTGGCCACTGCAGGTGTAGCCGCCTTAGTGAATGATCGTGGTTTTTGCTTTTGAAATCGCGCTAGCCAAACATCTGCACCAGTTGGGTTTGGATTCGGGTTTGGATTTGGGTTTGGATTCGGATCCGGATTTTGGTTTGGATTTGGATTAGGATTTGGGTTTGGGTTTGGATTAGGTACCGCATCAATCAAAGTCGGTAGTATAGCAGTAAGTGCTTGGGTCATAGCACCAACAAGGTTTGGATCAGGTCCATTCGACCCGCTAGAATTTCGTGAATTACGGCTGGGAGGCATCTAAAATGAAAACATTTCACATTAATCAGAATAACGTGAATTAGAAAATAGCCATATAATATATAGAGAACCTAACCCAATGTCTACCCAATCCTCACATGTCTTAATTATTTAGTTTAAGTTTTCTACAGGAAGGAGCCTAAGCTCTGATACCATAACTGTAACACCCCAACCAGGGTAAGGTTGACGTGTCACATAAACAGTAATCAGAGTTTCATGAATGATAGAATTAAAGTACTAAGAAACACTCAAATCCTTACATAGGTCCAAATAATTTAAATAAAGTCTTAAAATCAAAATACTATTAAATCTTATTAATCCAAATGTTCTCATCCTAACTTCTTGAGTTAACACTCTTCACTCGTTCCCCTGAGCCCCTTGAGTACCTGCTATAAAAATAAGAGAAAACAACAAAAGAAAATACGGCTGAGCCAAAGAATGCTCAGTAACGGAAATAAGCAATAGCAATACAATGATCAATAATGATAACAATGAGATGATCAAGTTGAAAATCAAATGATAATGATCATCTAAAAGGAATACCCATATGAGCCAATAATAATAACAATTAACAATATGTACATTAGCTGCAGTTCTAATGCACCAATATGTGAGATAGGAATGTGGGCACACACACCTAACCATCTCACCAATAAACAATAACAATGATATCCTAGGATCGATCCATACGCCTCCTTTAACACTAATTAATGTGTGCAACAACTTAGCACGTAATAATAATGTAGAGACGCTGTGGTCTAATCGCTCTGCCACAGATAGAGCACGTCACTTGTGCCACAATGACGCCCTATGTCCCCATAGGTGGATGTGCTCGGGTACGGAGGTCAATAATACAATCGATCAAGCCAATATAACACAATAAGTTACACTAGTGCTCATAACCCTTAATCAAGGCCACTAGCTATAATCAATAATTTAGGAAGCATGTGACAATGAGTACAAAGAAGATAAATCCTATCACATGCAAACAATGTCAACTATACGATAATAATTTATAACAATAATCTTATGGATTTAATAAACAACAAGTCAAGTTCTGGATTCAGATAAAAATCAAGAACGAGAGGAATTCATGCTACGAGAGAGGAAAGGTCGGAATCCGTACCTTATACACGAATGACAATAATCAGAAACAAAGTCTAGGCTCGGTTAACGCCGTGAGAACCTACGATAACGTAACGCAAATTATAGTTTGAAAAATTCCAGTTCTGCCTCTGTCTTTTCGTACTCGTTAAAAATACTAAACGACGTTTAAAAGTCTGAAAATCTCCAGTTTACTAGATTAGTGATTTTTGAACAACTTTTATTTAGAAAAGTTTCTGATTTGGATTATCGAAATATGAGAAAAACGTAGATCTTTACAGCTGCGCAGAACTGCTAGCTGTTACGAAAATGACTGTTTGGAGGTCTAAACGAATTAGTTTTTCAATGTTTTATATATCAACGGATTCGTCTTTCGACGAACTTTGTCATGGACATAATGTTTAACTGATTTGAATATGTTATGAAAGAGTTATGCTCTCTGTAAGTTGGCTGTAAAATACTAGCTTAATTCAACAAAATAAACTATTTATAACGTTTGTTAATAATATATATATAAGAATTGTTAAGCTTTTTAATAAATTGATTTACAGAGATTAATTAGGTACTTTTATAAAAGAAGTCTTATATTTAATCCTATTTTTACCATTTATTTAAAAGAATCCATAAAAATAATTAAATAAATGTCCTTGTTATATAATTTATAAAGGTTTAGACTTAAAGAAAATTACAGAGAATTAATTGGGTACTTTTAAAATAAAAAGAGTTTATAGAAGTTGTTTTTATAATTTTTGGTAATTTTTATAAAATTTTAAAAGGTTAAATAGGGCTTTAAAAAAAATATGGCAGGGGCTCGGGTTCGAACCCGTGACCTCCTGCCCACAATCCCACACACTAACCAGTGAACCAGAGGCATACAGCCGCGGTTATCTTGGTTTCGAAATGGTTTTAACCCATTTAATCCATTTTCCCCAATTTCAACCGAGCCTTAATTCGGTTTTGGATCAAATTGAATCCCAAATCGATGTTTATAGCAAAATCAATGTTGGGGCTTTCATTCCTAGACTAAAATCGAGTATGTAGGTAGCTTTAATTACCTGATTCGTTTTGGAATTGAAGATGAACACTCGAAGCACAAACCGCGACTAACGTGGATTCTGATTTCGGTTCAAATGGTGATCATAGTTCAATTAACTTTGTGTGGAGCTTTACTAAACGTGCATGAAGCAAAGCCCTCTATCAATTCGAGGTTTCGAGGTCCGGAAGATGATGTTCGACCCAGTTGCAGGTCGCGATGAAGGTGGAGATCGAATAGAGAGTTTGTGTTTGTTTCTGTTGGATTTGTGAGTTGGAAACGATTGGAAACAGGCATATGATTCATTAGGTAAAGTTAATTGCATTATTATGTCCGTTTAGTGCGATTTAAAAATTGGTAAAGCGGCTGAAAGTTGGGTGATTTCGTGAGTTGTAATCTGGTTGTTAATACTTGAATTAGTGGGTGTATTATTGTTAGAATCTTGCCCATGATTGTATTGGTGCGTTGTGGGTTTGAAAACCGAATTTTAAAGGTGTTTTGGGGGTTCGCCGGAGCCGACCGGACTTGGCCGGAACAGTGGCCGAAAGTCCGCCGGATTTGCGGGGTAGGGGAGAGAGAAAAAGGGGTTTCAATTTACACAAATGGTCCCTGTGGTTTACACTCTTTTTATTTTATGCACAAACTAGATAATTTAAGTTTCAAAAATGGCACAAATGCCCCCTGAACTTTTATTATTATTATTATTATTATTATTATTATTATTATTATTATTATTTTATTACGGGTATTATACTCGCACAAGGGGAACCACTTTATTCTTTAACCTCTTCTCCTTACGATCTATGATCGCCATGGGTTGCTCCACGTAATTGAGCCGTGCCTCCACTTCGATGTCCTCCAGTGTTTAGCATGCAAAACACTTTCGTAAATGAGATACATGGAACGTAGGGTGAATTCCACTCAACTCGTCTGGCAGTTCTAACCTATAGGACACCTCTCCTACTCGAGCAATGATTCGGAAAGGCCCTATATACCTTGGGCTCAACTTGCCCCGCTTTCTAAACCGAATGATTCCTTTCCATGGTGATACTTTTATCATAACTCTATCACCCACCTGGGACTCAATCGGTCTACGCCTCTTATCGGCATACGACTTCTATCTATCCTTAGCTGCCTTCATGAAGGCTTTGCTCTTTTCGAGCTTCTCCGTCATAGCCTCAATCACATCAATGCTCCCTAACTCCTTCTGACCAATATCACCCCAGTAAACGGGTGTCCTACATCTCTTACCATATAGCATCTCGTAGGGTGGCATGCCAATGCTGGCATGACAACAGTTGTTTTACGAGAATTCTGCTAATGGCAGATGGCCATCCCAACTTCCTCTGAAATCGATCACGCACACTCGAAGCATGTCCTCGAGTGTCTGGATCATCCTCTCAGACTGACCGTCAGTCTGAGGATGATAAGACGTACTGATATGTAGTCTCGTCCCTATCGCATCATGGAATATCTTCCAAAACTTAGATGTAAACCGAGTGTCATGATCTGACACAATAGTCACTAGCACACCATGACGAGCTACAATCTCTTTGATAAATAGAAAATCCGCGAGCCTCTCAGAAGAATAAGTCTCTCGGATCGGTAGGAAGTGAGCACTCTTCGTCAAACGGTCAACTATCACCTATATAGCGTCATACCATTTTGGGGTACGTGGTAGCTTCGTAATAAAGTCCATGATAATATGCTCTCACTTCCATTCAGGTATATCCAATGGTCGGATCTTCCCGTACGGCTTCTGATGCTCCGCCTTCACTTGTAAACAAGTAAGGCATTTACTCACATACTCAGCCACATCATGCTTCATACCCGACCACCAATAATCCTTCTTCATGTCGTGGTACATCTTGGTAGCACCAGGATGAATGGAGTATCGAGTCTTATAAGCCTCATCCATGATCCTTCCACGTAAATACCCATAACAAGGAATCCACATCCGCCCATATCGAGTCTTAACACCGAGAGTGTCTTCACCCAACTCTGCGACTAGACCTCTCATTCTTTCAGAGTTAAGTCGATCTTCTTTCAAAGCCTTTTCTTGAAACTCCTTGGCCTGTGTCATCACATCAGAGGTCATAATCAGCTAATAAGCCTTCACCCGAATCGGCTCGGGTCTCTCCTTCCGGCTAAGGGCATCTGCCACCACGTTGGCCTTACCCGGATGGTAATAGATCTCGCAATCGTAATCCTTTATGAGCTCCAACCATCGTCTCTGTCTCATGTTCAAATCTTTCTGCTCGAAGAAATGCTTCAAGCTTTTATGGTCAGTGAAGATTGTGCACTTCGTCCCGTATAAGTAGTGCCGCCAAATCTTCAACGCGAAAACCACCGCAGCTAGTTCCAGATCGTGCGTGGGATAGTTGACTTCATGGGTTTTCAGCTATCGGGATGCATAGGCTATTACCCTTCCGCGTTGCATCAATACACAACTTAGCCCAGAAAAAGATGCGTCCGAATACACCACTAAATCTTCACTTCCCTCGGGCAATGTCAAGACAGGAGCTTGTGTTAATCTCACCTTTAACTGCTCAAAGGCACCCTCCTGCTCTCGACCCCACACGAACTTCACATCCTTGCGAGTCAACTTTGTCAAAGGTGAGGCTATCTTGGAAAAGTCTTGAATAAATCTCTTGTAGTAGCCCGCCAATCGCAAGAAGCTACGAATCTTGGATGGCATCTTAGGAGACTTCCATTGTATCACGGCCTCAATCTTTGCCGGGTCCACCATGATTCCCTCAGCATTTACCACGTGACCCAGAAATTGCACCTCACACAACCAAAAAGCACACTTAGAGAACTTAGCATACAGCTTCTCCTTTCTCAATGTCTCCAACACTTCCCGAATGTGACCGACATGCTTTTCTTCGCTCCTTGAATAAATCAGGATATCATCGATGAATACGATCACAGATTTGTCCAACATCGGCCGACACACTCGATTCATCAAGTCCATAAAAGCAGCTGGGGCGTTAGTTAGACCAAGAGACATCACGAGGAACTCGTAGTGTCCATAACGTGTATGGAAAGCTGTTTTAGGAATGTCTTGCTCCTTTACCTTTAATTGATGGCAGCCAGATTGAAGATCTATCCTCGAGAACGAACTGGCACCTTGGATTTGAACGAACAAGTCGTCAATCCTCGGTAACGGATACCGATTCTTCACAATCAACTTGTTCAACTCACGGTAGTCGATTCACATCTTCATGCTACCGTCCTTCTTCTTCACGAATAAGACCGGAGCACCCCAAGGAGAGATACTCGGTCTAATGAACCCCTTATCGAGCAACTCTTGCAGTTGATCCATTAAATCCTTCATCTCAGTTGGAGCCAACTGATACGGCGCCTTAGCGACCGGCTGAGCACCAGGTATCAAGTCAATTTGAAATTCGATTTCGCGATCCGGTGGCACACCTGATAAGTCTTCTAGAAACACATCGGGAAAGTCACACACCACTGGCACATCAAGCAATTGTGGTGTTTTTGTGTCCACATCCTTCACGTAGGCCAAATAAGCGCTACATCCACGCCTCATGCACCTTCCCGCTAGCACCATCGAAATCACCTTTGGAATCATCGTAACCCGATCACCGTATATCATCACCGAACTTTCGTCAGGCGCTATCAGTCTAATCTTCTTTCGACACACGATGTTTGCTTCGTAGGTCGCCAACGAATCCATCCCTAGTACTACATCAAATCCACCTAGGGGCATCACATGTAACTTAGTAGCAAACCTACGACCTTCTAGTTCTATGGCGCAGTCCTCTATCATATCAGTAACTCTAGTGGACTTACAAGTAGCAGTTTCTACATCGAAGGGCTCATCGATACGTCTACTACTAACAGGCAATTTAGCACAGAAAGTAGCAGAAACAAAAATCCTACTAGAACCAGAATCAAATAACACAGAAGCAAGGGTTTAATTTACTAGAAACATACCTGACACAACATCGGGGTCCGTCCTAGCCTCCTCCCTGGTCATGGTGAAAGCTCTGGCGCTCGCCTTCTGCCCTTCAGTTCCGGCTGTCTTCTTTGCCCCGGAACTCTCCAACCTCAGCTTCTTCCAATCCCTGCTCATATGGCCCTCCTCGCCGAAGGTATAACACCTTAGCGCCTTACAGTCTCTAGAGATGTGACCCAGCTTCCCACACTTGAAGCATACGTTGAGCCCTAACCTGCACTCCCCCGTATGCTCCTTCCCGCACTTGCCACACCTCTTGGGTCCTGAGCTTGATGACCCCACTCTATGGTCATCTATTCTTATCTTCTTATTTTTCGGGACGAGACCGCCACGCCCGAACCGCTTTCCGTTCCAGTTTCAGTCACCACCACCAGCTTTCTTCACCTCCACCACCGTCACCTCCCTCTCATCATAGAACCTCCCAGCCAAGTCAACTATCGACCTAAACGTACTCAGTCGGGCAGCGATTATGTGCCTACGGATATCCACCGGCAAGCCCTGAATGTATCTTTTGATCTTTCATGACAAGGGTGTCACCTGATCCGGCACCAGCCGTGCCATCTCGTTAAATTTGGTGGTGTACTGCTGGTGGGTCATGGTTCCCGCCTCGAGTTGTAGGAACTCCATCTCGATCTTATCGAGTTCCCTGTGAAGACAGAATTCCTTAATCACCAATTGCTTTAGATCTTTCCATAGCATCTTCCCAATGGCTCTGGCACCCTCAGCTTGGGCGATGTTGTCCCACCAACACAACGCTGAGTCAACAAAGGAGTGAGTCGTGAACTTCACCTTCTGGTCTTTGTGACACTCACTGATTTCCAACACCGCCTCCATCTCCCTTACCCAGCGGTGAGCGGCAGTAGCATTGCCGTTGCCATCGAAGGTCGGGGGCTTCCACCTTTGGAATATCCCATAACTACACCCCTTGGCAGTCACCCCCACTACATCGTCCTCTTTTTCGTCAGACAATACGGTCTCAGGCTCTGGTCGTTCCTCCTTCCCTCTGCTCTCCTTGCCCGTTGATCCCTTCCTATTCTCCTTCTCCTTTCTCTCCTTGCTTCTCACAGCCCTAATGACTTCAGTCACCAAAGACAGTAAAACTGTCTGCATGACCTGGTGCACTTCATCAGCAATCACCTCCCTAGCTAAGGCGTTCAGGCTGGCATTCTTATCCTCCTCACATCGGCCATGAGCCTCAGGGTTGTCACGAGCCATCTCAGGAGTCTTAGCACTACTCCTTGTTACACGTGGCCGACCTCTGCCTCTAGAAGCTTTGGAAGATTTCTGTCCAGCCATTTCCTCGATGCTATAAGATTAAAACACTAACACTGTCATTCAAGGTAATAGCTCAGTTTATGTCAAGTATAGTAAGTCTCTAATAACAGTGGCCAATTGTGATTAACCACTTACTTTACTCTTCACGCGCTAAGCATTTCCTATCCTGACTACATCAGTATCTAAATCTACTAAGAACACATAAGTCAAATAGCACACGCACACAATACTGATTAACTTTAAGAAAAGAAATACCTAATGGCACGTAGCTACTCGGCCTGACATCCCTCTTTCTGTCCCATTTTCAGTTTAAGTTTAGGTTTCTTTTGAAAATATTTACCCATTTCACTCAAACTTTGGATCTGATAGCAACTTGTAAGGCCCCCTTCCCGGGCACCTCACAGTTGGTCATTCACAGCAATAATTACATAAAATGTTACATAATACGAATTTAAGCAGCGGAATTAATTTTAACAAAAGCCATTCATTTCATTATAAACGTTGTTGTTAAGCAATACACCATGGTTTAATCATGTTACAAAATAATATTTCCATTGCATTACAAGACAACAGTATTATCATGTATGAATGGATGTCAGTCATGCCCCGCTGAGTAACTTCACCCGCGTGCCATCCTTAGTAACATTTTACCTGCCAACTGAAAAATGCATAAAAGTCAGCGTTGCTGAGTGAGTCCTAGTTTTTTCTATAAAACATACTTTACTTTCGTGTAAGAACTATTCGTTACTTTTTCATGTGAACACACGTCATACGTACACGTAGGTAATATCATTATTATCTTTATCATTCGTTCATTTCGTACGTTTATCATTATCTTTCCGAGTCTTTTGCGACAACAAGGTCGCTCACCTCATTAGCAATCTCAATGATTGCACTTTATCCGAGTCTTTTGCAACAACAGGGTCGTTCACCTCATTAGCAATCTTAATGGTTGCACTTTATCCAAGTCTTTTGCGACAACAGGGTCGCTCACCTGATTGTCAATCTCAATGATTAACCTTCTGTGCATCCTTCGGGGTAGCTAACCCGCATCACAGTTGAGCTAACGACAACAAGGCCGTGCACCTCTATTCATTTGCTTGCAAGACTTTCATTCATTCATTTACGTTCCACTTTTCTTCATCATTAATATTTCACTTAATTAATGATAATACTTTTTATTTCGATCATAAACATACCACATAGTATCATACAATATTAATAATATTAATAACAATAATAATAAAGATGACAGTAATGATAAATGAGAAGTCATAATGACCATCATAACTTTGCATGGAATTGAGCATTTAATAACCCTAGTCAAACATCGTTCAAACCCTAATTGTACAGACTCCTATAAAATTCCTGAAATTAAATTCTAAGTGTTGGGCGCATGGGCCCTGTTCGGACTCATGGGCCTCTCAGACGCATGAAGTCACTTAGGCGCATGGAAGGTCCAAATGCATGGTCACTATTACGGCGGTTCAACACTTAGACGTTTGGGAAATCCCAGACGCATGGGCACTATTCAGACGGTTGGACACTTAGGTGTTTGGGAATCCCAGACGCATCGGAACTGTCCAGACGGTTAGGTCCTATTCTGACGCATGGACTTGCTTAGCATTTTCTAACGCAAATTTTAGACGGTTGGGGTACTATGTAGGCGGTTAGGCATCAAATTTTCACTTAAACAACATAAACAAATCCCAAATCATCCCAAATCAGATTCTATACTTAGTACTAACATTCTATGCATCATAACACATTCTTAATCATGATCATCACATCATTTACACCCAAAACATAAACCTACCCCCATACTCTTTCACACATACATACGGGTAGAAATTGTTTTTTAAAAACATACACACATGTATTTTCCAGCCCTAAAAATTGTTAAAAACATGAAAAAAGGGGGATTCTAGAATTCACCTTAGTTTGTTTTCAGGTTTGAGCCCCTCTTTAAGCTTCCCAGACGTTTCTAGCACCTAAAACCCACACACACATACGACCCGAGCGCACAATCACATTTATAGGCACATAATCGAGACTAGAAAAATCTAAAACATCATAAAACTGAGAATTCTTACCAGAAACTTCGAATTTCCCTTCTTCTTCTACAACCTCCGAGAATTCTCTGTTGTTTCTCTCTCTAAAAATCCGAATGTTTGGTGTGAATAAGAAGCATGGGCGGTCATGTTACTTTATTCACCAACTTTCAAACCTTTTGTCATTTTGGACCCCTTTTAGCCCTTCAACTTGGGTTTTATTGCTTTTCCTTTTTTTCCTTTACTTTTATTCTTTCTTTATATCTAAAAAAATAACCGGGTGTTACACGGCTTAAACACCCCAACCACACCACCCTCACTTTCCATTCTAACTACTATTACACACTCTCTCAACCTCCCTAAGCCTCCACACTATCTTCTCTTTGGAACAATGTCACCTTTTTATCATTCCAAGCACTCAAGGACTCCCATGATGTAACACCCATATTTTTTAGCAAGAAATAAAAGAAAAAGGAAGAAAAGAAAAGAAAATAAAAGAAACTAAAAAGGAGGGACCAAAAGTGCCAAATGGGCAAAGTTATTATTTATTTTGTACAAAAGGAAGGCATGGTCGCCCATTACCTCCTGCACATTTCTTTGCATCGGTTTTTAGAGAGAGAAAGCAGCAGGAGCAGAAAACCATCGGGATTTTTGAAGAAGAACCTGAGAAATTTGAAGTTTTTGGGTAAGAAATCTCGAATTATGATACTTAGGACGATTCTAGAACCATTTATGAGCTTATAAATGTGACTAGTGTGTTCGGGTTGCACTGTGTGTGTGTTTTAGGTGTATAAACGACTGAGACGTTCGAGGAAAGGACATCTAAAACCCGAAGGCAAATTAAGGTGAGTTCTAGACCCTTTTTTACTGATTTTTAAATGTTTTGGGGCTGGAAATGCATATATATATGTTTTTGTAAAGTTTGGGATGATACCCGTATGAAATGAATGTATGTATGTTTATATTTATGCTAGATTTATGCCTAGAATTATGTGTATATGTTTAGAACTAGGCATTACGATGTTTGGGACTTGGATTATGGATTAGACACATGAACAGGTTGCAAATATGTCTGAAATTGGACTTAGAATAAATAAGAACAAGCTGATGAGTCCACCAGTGGTCATACGACCAACAGTGTGGTCGTATGACCAGGATATTTTTCTAAGTGTTGAAGCCAGTAGGCCTCATACGACCAACAGTGTGGTCGTATGACCAGGTGATATAATTTTCTAAGTATTGAAAAGTCTAACAGGACTCATACGACCAACAGTATGGTCGTATGACCAAGTGATTTGTCTAAGTGTTAGAGTCCAACAGGACTCATACGACCAACAGTATGGTCGTATGACCAAGTAATATTTTTCTAAGTATGTTGAGGAGTCCAATAGTGCTCATACGACCAACAGTGTGGTCGTATGATCAGAGCATAATTCTAAGTATGGGATGGTAAGACCAATAGTGCTCATACGACCAATAGTGTGGTCGTATGACCATATGATAATCCTAAGTATAAGATGAAAAGTCCAGCAGTGCTCATACGGCTAACAGGGCTCGTACGGCCAGAGGGCTTATACGCCCAACAGGGCTAAAACGCCCAGAATACTTAGAATTTTTCAGAAATTTCCTGCAATACCGAAGTTCGAGGTTTTGACCAGGGTTGACTAGGGTTAACAAATGATGATGTTTCATGCATGTAATGATGATTATGGTTAACCCTTATTGTTACTGATATTATTATCAGTGTATTATTGTTAACAATATTATTAAAATATTGTTAAGTATGTTATGATGCTATGTATGATGATGAATGTATGATGACGAACGTATGATGAGTATGTATGATTAGTGTGTATGTTCCTTGTAATTGTGTATGCTTATCTTTCTGAAACTTTACGAATAACGAGAATGAACTAATGAAGTATTATGTATCGTAAAGTGAAAGATAATGAAAGAGGAACATGATGACGAATGCATGTATTAACGAATGAAAGAAAAGAAGAATGATGATGAATACATGCATTAATGAACGAACGAATTATGTCTTGCAAGCATTGAATAACGCGATTGGTCCTTCTTTGTGATTGACCATGGTCATGGTACCTCTACCGCTTACCTCTAGTACCGCGGCATACGATTTTCCGTCATATGTTGACTACGGCCCGGTAGCTAATAATGATCGGGGTGTAGCATATGGTATTGGTACAATTCACCTTTCAATGCGTGCAAGTAAGTATGAACGGGATTCTTGTCATTCGACCACAGTAATCATAGCCAAGTGCTATGAAGTGGGTAAAGACTGACAGAATCCATACGAGAAGTTAAAAGATAACGATGAATAACGAATGATGAAGATAATAACGAATACTATCTCTGTGTACGTATGATGTATGAACGCACGCACGAAAGGATACTTTTAAATAAGTAAAAGTATATTTTATTACAAAACTAGAACTCACTCAGCAACGCTGACTTTTATGTATTTTCCAGTTGACAGGTAGTGTTGCTGAGGATGGCACGAGGTGGCTACTCAGCTCTTTTGGGATGGCATTCTTTTGTTAATGTTTTTGTATTGTAATGAAAACAAACGATATTTTGTAACGGGTGTTGTATTACTTTGCAAAAGCATTTATAGTAAATTTAAAGTTTCCACTGCATGGTTTTTATTAAGTTGCATTAAATGTATGTTTTATGGGTAATGACGACCAACTGTGAGGTGCCCGGGAACGGGGCCTTACAAGTTGGTATCAGAGCCAAAGTTTAAGTGATATGGGTAAAATTTTTAAAATGAACCTAAACTTAAACTGAAAATGGGACAGAAAGGAAGAGAATGCCATCTGAGTAGCTGCGTGCCATCAGGTATTTTTATTAAAGTTAATCATGATTACGTGCGCATGTTATGTGTTTATGTGTACTATTAGACTTAGATACTAATGTAGTCAGAACAGGTAATGCTCAGGGTGTGAAGAGTAGAGTAAGTGGCTAATCACAACTGGCCACTGTAATTAGGGACTTACTATACTTGACATAAACTGAGCTATTTCCTTGAATGACCGTGTTGGTGTTTGAATCTTCCAGTGTGATAGAAGATGGTCGGTGGTAGATCATCTAAAGCCCCACTTGGTGGAGGCAGTGGCGGAAGTGGTGCGGAACCACGAGCCATAAGAGGAAGGCCTAGACAAGAGAAGAAGGTTCCCGAAGAACCTAATACTACTCCCTCGGGGGAGTGGATGAGAGTGATGATGTGAGAGCCTCGGTGAAAGAAACAGTGATCGAGGAGGTGCACCAAGTCATGCAGACGATCTTACCGTCTGTAGTGACCGAAGTGATAAAGGCCGTACGTGAAGACGATAGACGAGGGAGGAATCGGTCCTCAGGAAGACAGCAACAGACAGAAGCAGAAACAGTATTATCTGATGATGAAGAGGAAGAGGAAGAAGAACTGTTACGGGAGACAGCCCGGGGTTGTAACTACGGGGCATTCATGAGGTGCAAGCCCCCAACTTTTGATGGTTCTGGTACTGCCACTGATGCTCACCAATGGGTGATGGAAATGGAAGCTGTCCTCGATATTAGTGATTGCCAGGAGGACAAGAAGGTGAAGTTTGCTACCCACTCTTTCACAGGGTCGGCCTTATGCTGGTGGAAAAATATAGTCCAAGCCGAGGGTAGCAGGGCTATAGGGAAGATGAAGTGGGCTGAGTTAAAAAGGCTGGTGATCGAGGAATTCAGTCCTCGTCGGGAGATGGATAGAATTGAGAGAGAGTTCCTGCAGTTAGAGGCGGGGACGATGACCCACCAACAATATACCACCAAGTTTAACGAGTTGGCACTGTTGGTGCCGGAGCAGGTGACGCCGGTGTCTCCAAAGATCAACCGGTATATTCAGGGGCTGCCAGCTGAAATTCGTTGGCACTTGATTTCTGCCCGACCAAGCACTTTCAGGTCGGCAGTGGATTTGGCGGGAAGGTTATTCGATGAACGGGCTGCTTTGGTAAAGGCTGAGGGTGGCAAGAAAGGAAGTGGAGAGAAGAACTGGCAGGGGAAGAGATTTGGTCGGGGTGATGCTTCGACGAACAACAAGAAGGCAAGGGTGGATGACCGCCGAGTGGTCATGTCTGGAGCTGGGGTGAGGAAGTGTGGTAAGTGTGGAAGGGAGCACTCAGGGGAGTGTAAATGGGGATCCAACCTCTGCTTTAAGTGCGGAAAGACAGGGCACATATCAAAAGATTGCCGGATGGGCAAGTGCTTTAACTGTGGAGAAAGTGGCCACATGAGCAGGGACTGTAAGAAGCCGAGGGCTGAGGCTTCAGGGGTAAAGAAGACGGGAAGTGAAGGTCCGAGAGCAAGTGCCAGGGCTTTCACTATGATGCAGGAAGAGGCTAGGACGGACCCCGATGTGGTGTCAGGTACGTTTCTAGTAAATCAAACTCTAGCTTCTGTGTTATTTGATTTTGGTGCTAGTAAGAGTTTCATTTCTGCTACTTTCTGTGCTAAATTGCCTGTTAGTTGTAAATGCATTGATGAGCCCTTTGAAGTAGAAACTGCTATTGGTAAGTCCATTAGAGTTACTGATATGATAGAGGACTGTACCATAGAATTAGAAGGTCATAGGTTTGCTGCTAGATTACATGTGATGCCCCTAGGTGGATTTGATGTAGTACTAGGGATGGATTGGTTGGCAACCTATGAAGCGAATATCGTATGTCGAAAGAAGATGATTAGATTGACGGCATCTGACGGGAGTCTGGTGACAATATACGGTGATCGGGTAACGATGATTCCGAAGGTGATTTCGATGGCGGTGGCGGGGAAGTGCATGAGGCGTGGGTGCAACGCCTACCTATGTTATGTGAAGGATGTGGAAACACCAACACCACAACTATCCGACGTTCCGGTTGTGTGTGAATTTCCAGATGTGTTCCCGGAGGACTTATCGGGATTGCCACCTGACCGCGAAATTGAATTTCAAATTGACTTAATACCCGGTGCCCAACCTGTCGCCAAGGCACCATATCGATTAGCTCCTACGGAGATGAAGGAGTTAATGGAGCAACTGCAGGAGTTGCTTGACAAGGGCTTCATTAGGCCGAGTATCTCTCCTTGGGGTGCCCCGGTCTTATTTGTGAAAAAGAAGGACGGTAGCATGAGAATGTGTATCGACTACCGTGAATTGAACAAGTTGACAATAAAGAATCGGTATCCGTTACCGAGAATCGATGACTTGTTCGATCAGCTCCAGGGTGCCAGTTGGTTCTCGAGGATAGATCTTCGATCTGGCTACCATCAATTGAAAGTAAAGGAGCAGGATATTCCTAAAACAGCTTTTCGTACGCGTTATGGACACTATGAGTTTCTCGTTATGTCATTTGGTCTAACTAACGTGCCAGCTGCTTTTATGGATTTGATGAACCGGGTGTGTCGGCCAATGTTAGATAAATCAGTGATTGTGTTCATCGATGATATCCTGATTTATTCGAGGAGCGAGGAAGAGCATGCCGGTCACATCCGGGAAGTATTGGAGATTTTGAGAAGGGAGAAGCTGTATGCTAAGTTCTCCAAATGTGCTTTCTGGCTACGCGAGGTGCAATTTCTGGGTCACGTGGTAAATGCAGAGGGAATCATGGTGGACCCAGCAAAGGTTGAGGCTGTGATGCAATGGAAATCACCAAAGACGCCATCCGAGATTCGTAGCTTCTTGGGATTGGCGGGCTATTATAGGAGATTTATTCAAAACTTTTCAAAGATAGCCTCACCTTTGACAAAATTGACTCGTAAGGACGTGAAATTCGTGTGGGGTCGAGAACAGGAGACGGCTTTTGAGGAGTTGAAGGCAAGACTAACACAAGCTCCTGTCTTGACTTTGCCGGAGGGAAGTGAAGACTTAGTGGTCTATTCGGATGCATCTTATTCTGGGCTAGGTTGTGTGTTGATGCAACGTGGAAAGGTGATAGCCTACGCATCTCGACAGCTGAAGACCCACGAAGTCAACTATCCCACACACGATCTAGAATTAGCCGCGGTGGTTTTTGCGTTGAAGATTTGGCGGCACTATCTATACGGGACGAAGTGCACAATCTTCACTGACCACAAAAGCTTGAAGTACTTCTTCGAGCAGAAGGACCTAAACATGAGGCAGAGGCGGTGGTTGGAGCTGATAAAGGATTATGATTGTGAGATCCATTACCACCCGGGCAAAGCCAATGTGGTGGCTGATGCCCTTAGCCGAAAAGAAAGGCCTGAGCCGATCCGGGTGAAGGCTTATCAGTTGATCATGACCTCCGACGTGATGACACAGGTTAAGGAGTTTCAAGACGAGGCTTTGAAAGAAGATCGTCTTAACTCCGAAAGGATGAGAGGTCTAGTGACGGAGTTGGGTGAGAACACTCTAGGTGTTAAGACCCGATTTGGGCGAATGTGGATTCCTCGATACGGGGATCTACGTGAAAGGATTATGGACGAGGCCCATAAGACCCGATACTCCATTCACCCCGGTGCTACCAAAATGTACCACGACATGAAGAAAGATTATTGGTGGCCGGGTATGAAACGCGACGTAGTGGAGTACGTAAGTAAGTGCTTGACTTGCTTACAAGTGAAGGCGGAACACCAGAAGCCCTACGGGAAGATCCAACCATTGGATATACCCGAGTGGAAGTGGGAGCACATCACCATGGACTTTATCACAAAGTTACCACGTACCCCTAAAGGGTATGATGCTATATGGGTGATAGTTGACCGCCTGACGAAGAGTGCCCACTTCCTACCGATCCGTGAAACGTACTCCTCTGAAAGGTTGGCGGATCTGTTCATCAAAGAGATTGTAGCTCGTCATGGTGTGCCGGTGTCTATTGTGTCTGATCGTGACACCCGGTTTACCTCCAAGTTTTGGAAAAGATTTCATGATGCAATGGGGACGAGGCTACACATTAGTAGAGCATATCACATTCAGACGGACGGTCAGTCTGAGAGGACGATCCAAACACTCGAAGACATGCTTCGGGCGTGCGTGATTGATTTTGGAGGAAATTGGGACGACCACCTGCCGTTAGCAGAATTCTCATACAACAATAGCTATCATGCCAGTATTGGCATGCCACCATACGAGATGCTATACGGTAGGAGATGTAGGACGCCCGTATGTTGGGGAGACATTGGGCAGAAGGAACTGGGAGGTGTTGAGGTGATTGAAGCAACGACTGAGAAATTAGAAAAGATCAAAGCCTTCATGAAGGCGGCGAAAGATAGGCAAAAGTCGTATGCTGACAAGAGGCGAAGACCGATAGAGTTCAAGGTTGGTGACCGAGTAATGTTGAAGGTCTCGCCCTGGAAAGGAATCATTAGATTCAGGAAACGAGGTAAGCTAAGCCCGAGATATATAGGACCTTTCCGAATTATCGCACGAGTAGGAGAGGTGGCCTATCGACTTGAATTGCCAGATGAGCTAAGTGGAATTCATCCCACATTCCATGTATCCCATCTAAGAAAGTGCTTAGCTGATGAAGATATGGTTGTACCACTGGAGGATATTGAGGTGGATGAGAGGCTCAACTACGTGGAGCAACCAGTGGCAATCATTGATCGTAAAGAAAAGAGGTTAAGGAATAAAGTGGTTCCTCTTGTGCGTGTACAGTGGAAGCACAGGAAGGGATCCGAGTCTACGTGGGAGACTGAAGAAGAGATGAGACAACACTACCCACATCTGTTTGAGGAATCACAGGTTTCGGGGACGAAACCTACCTAAGGGGGGTGGACTTGTAACACCCGTATTTTTTAGCAAGAAATAAAAGAAAAAGGAAGAAAAGAAAAGAAAATAAAAGAAACTAAAAAGGAGGGACCAAAAGTGCCAAATGGGCAAAGTTATTATTTATTTTGTACAAAAGGAAGGCATGGTCGCCCATTACCTCCTGCACATTTCTTTGCATCGGTTTTTAGAGAGAGAAAGCAGCAGGAGCAGAAAACCATCGGGATTTTTGAAGAAGACCCTGAGAAATTCGAAGTTTTGGGTAAGAAATCTCGAATTATGATATTTAGGACGATTCTAGAACCATTTATGAGCTTATAAATGTGACTAGTGTGTTCGGGTTGCACTGTGTATGTGTTTTAGGTGTATAAACGACTGAGACGTTCGAGGAAAGGACAACTAAAACCCGAAGGCAAATTAAGGTGAGTTCTAGACCCCTTTTTACTGATTTTAAATGTTTTGGGGCTGGAAATGCATATATATATGTTTTTGTAAAGTTTGGGATGATACCCGTATGAAATGAATGTATGTATGTTTATGTTTATGCTAGATTTATGCCTAGAATTATGTGTATATGTTTAGAACTAGGCATTATGATGTTTGGGACTTGGATTATGGATTAGACACATGAACAGGTTGCAAATATGTCTGAAATTGGACTTAGAATAAATAAGAACAAGCTGATGAGTCCACCAGTGGTCATACGACCAACAGTGTGGTCGTATGACCAGGATATTTTTCTAAGTATTGAAGCCAGTAGGCCTCATACGACCAACAGTGTGGTCGTATGACCAGGTGATATAATTTTCTAAGTATTGAAAAGTCCAATAGGACTCATACGACCAACAGTATGGTCGTATGACCAAGTGATTTGTCTAAGTGTTAGAGTCCAACAGGACTCATACGACCAACAGTATGGTCGTATGACCAAGTAATATTTTTCTAAGTATGTTGAGGAGTCCAATAGTGCTCATACGACCAACAGTGTGGTCGTATGATCAGAGCATAATTCTAAGTATGGGATGGTAAGACCAATAGTGCTCATACGACCAATAGTGTGGTCGTATGACCATATGATAATCCTAAGTATAAGATGAAAAGTCCAGCAGTGCTCATACGGCTAACAGGGCTCGTACGGCCAGAGGGCTTATACGCCCAACAGGGCTAAAACGCCCAGAATACTTAGAATTTTTCAGAAATTTCCTACAATACCGAAGTTCGAGGTTTTGACCAGGGTTGACTAGGGTTAACAAATGATGATGTTTCATGCATGTAATGATGATTATGGTTAACCCTTATTGTTACTGATATTATTATCAGTGTATTATTGTTAACAATATTATTAAAATATTGTTAAGTATGTTATGATGCTATGTATGATGATGAATGTATGATGACGAACGTATGATGAGTATGTATGATTAGTGTGTATGTTCCTTGTAATTGTGTATGCTTATCTTTCTGAAACTTTACGAATAACGAGAATGAACTAATGAAGTACTATGTATCGTAAAGTGAAAGATAATGAAAGAGGAACATGATGACGAATGCATGTATTAACGAATGAACGAAAAGAAGAATGATGATGAATACATGCATTAATGAACAAACGAATTATGTCTTGCAAGCATTGAATAACGCGATTGGTCCTTCTTTGTGATTGACCATGGTCATGGTACCTCTACCGCTTACCTCTAGTACCACGGCATACGATTTTCCGTCATATGTTGACTACGGCCCGGTAGCTAATAACGATCGGGGTGTAGCATATGGTATTGGTACAATTCACCTTTCAATGCGTGCAAGTAAGTATGAACGAGATTCTTGTCATTCGACCACAGTAATCATAGCCAAGTGCTATGAAGTGGGTAAAGCCTGACAGAATCCATACGAGAAGTTAAAAGATAACGATGAATAACGAATGATGAAGATAATAACGAATACTATCTCTGTGTACGTATGATGTATGAACGCACGCACGAAAGGATACTTTTAAATAAGTAAAAGTATATTTTATTACAAAACTAGAACTCACTCAGCAACGCTGACTTTTATGTATTTTCCAGTTGACAGGTAGTGTTGCTGAGGATGGCACGAGGTGGCTACTCAGCTCTTTTGGGATGGCATTCTTTTGTTAATGTTTTTGTATTGTAATGCAAACAAACGATATTTTGTAACGGGTGTTGTATTACTTTGCAAAAGCATTTATAGTAAATTTAAAGTTTCCGCTGCATGGTTTTTATTAAGTTGCATTAAATGTATGTTTTATGGGTAATGACGACCAACTGTGAGGTGCCCGGGAACGGGGCCTTACACATGAGCGCACAAGTTCCAGCACTTGGAACCCTTCCACCATTAACCCACGTAAGTAACCGTATTCATCCATAGGTCTAGGTAACAACACATGAACATACACACCACCTTCAAGTTCACATCTTCCTTCTTCATTTTACTCGTAACCAAAACAAACCTGCTGTTTTGGGTAGCCTTCCTTCATCAATCAAAGTCCATTCCAACAGCCCGCACTCATCTCTCGCTCACCACACATGACAAGGTAACCCGTTGCTACCCGAAAATGCGCGAAATATCACGTTTTACCAAGTTGGTGCCTCAACCAACCCCACAACACCCCCAACATCTTATGAAACTCTAAAAAACTAATTTTTTTAGTAAGTAGAAGATACAAAAAGCTTTCTCAAAATCCTTTCGCTCACAAATACGGTTTCAACAAATATGGCTCACCTGAAAACCTGATTTTTGAAAAAGTGTAAAAGTGTCACATCTAAGTCTAAAATTTTAAACTAAATATTTCTAGAAGTTATTTGAGACCATCTTAAGTTAAAAATAAAATTTCATAATCTAAGTCTATGTATTTCACATTTTATAAATTAAACAAAAACTCAAGAATAGATGATTTTGAGATTAATGAAAAAAAGAGGTTGGGGATGTGAGTTACTAAAATTGGGGATTACTTATAAGTTACTTATGATATTAAAATGTTTAGGAAGGAAAAAATTCAGATTAAAACACTTAGAAACCCCAAACCGGGACTTAACGACCACTTAAAGGAACTAACCGGTAGACTTAAAGGAAATATCCAATACGCATATAACCTGAATGTACAAAATTTCAGTGTTAATGATATGAAATGCCTAAAAACATAAATTCATATTTTATAGAGCTTTTTTGCGTGGTAAATAAAAATAAAAAGGATATTCATGCTAAAATAATAAACATTCATAAGAACCTGCCCTTAAGCTAAAAACATAAAATCACCAGAACCAAAAGGTTGCAATAAATATATTAAATTACTATATGACTAAAGTGGACCAAAATTTTACCCGAACCTAAGAACCCGTTAAGAACCGAGCCCCGAACGTTAGTGCCAAAACTGACATAAAACAAACCGACTTATAACGTTAATTTAAGAAAACTAACGTCTCACTAGAAAGAAAAAAATAAATAAATTCACGAAAATCCTTAAATTAATAACACTAATATTTTCCAGTATATTATAACCCACAAGTATAACGAAAACTCAAAAAGTTAATAAGATAATCAAACATACAAATACATTATAAAACGCACCTGAACAGCGAAACGAACCACGTTTAAATGTAAAATAACCTATGAACCAACTCTAGAGCCACAAAACTTGCATTCCAGGAACTAAATAATACCCAAAAAAATTAAAATTTAAAATATAAATGATCATATAGACCACACGACAATTCCAAGTAAGAAACCTCTCAACGCATCACTATAAAACGCTTAAAACCTAAAACAAACTCTTGAGCCCGTTAGAAAGAATTAAATAATATAAAAAATAGCTTAATACATTTGCTAAATCCACTTTAAACAATAAAGCAAATTATAAATAATTAAATTGCAAAAATTCAAAACATGAGGGTTAAAATTGACAATTTAGTGAACTTGAGGGACCAATCTCGCTAATAAATTAAACTTTACTGTTTTGGGACCAAAACTTACCTAAGACCATTAGTATAATCTGAAATCATGATTTAATAAACCATGTAGCAGCACTGACCAAATCATGACCTCGAACTTCAAGATTTCAAACAAATTACACACGTGTAACGTAAATCATCAAATCACGTAGGGTAACCTAGAGCTACAATTGTTGGGACTAAGTAACTGATTAAATGAAACTAATATTTACAAAATGAACTTAGGAACCTTGTTGTTTGGTAGCTCTCTGAATCGCGAACACCAACTCCAGGAACTAGCTAAGGTGAGTTCATAACCCCGTTTTAACTTAAATTGTTTTGGAGTGGAATGCACACTATTATAAAACATTATTATGGTGTTATGGTTACTGCTCTTATCCCCAAACATAATTATGTCATTAAATCCATTGGGAGCCACGTAGTTTGTGGATAGTACTATTTAGGGAATCCTCCACACACAATGGGCCCTTAGGACAGGAAAAAAACCCCCCATTGAGATTTAAAAATCATTGTGTCACAAATTAGTGCTATGGGTAGGGGATGTTCTAGTACTCAGGAGGGTCACCCTTGTCCAGGTTTGATTGTGATACTTTCTTTTATGCACCATTAATATTGTTATCTTACTTTATGAATTGTGATAAGCCTTATGTCATAAACTTATGAGCTCATCAAAATATTGTTAACGTATTTTGGGTGTGTATTATTGGAGAAGAATGAATTTACCAAGTGATCATGGATAGGAGTGACCTAGTCGGACGTTTGGAGTTTAGCCATCACCCATTTTCTAAAATGTTATCATTTGAGACATTTGACTAAAATTTATGTATTTGGGATTTAGAAAACATTTGACTAGTATTGGTGTTCCTATGGATGATTGGATGTTAATTAATAACGTTATTTTTAGTTTCTTCTGCATTGTGTTGATATCAGTAGGTTAAAGCCGGACCCGGTCATGGGGGTGTGACATGAAGAACTTTTCACTAGATGATAAAGCATGTGCATCAATAATGATGGCACTTTCAACTTAAATAGCATATTGGTATCAAAGCTTTAGAGGTTCTAAGGTTTTGTGTAATGCATTAGGAAGCCAACTGATAGAAAAAAAAGACATGAGAGAATAAAAGATAGATATTTAAAAATGTTTAACTATGTAAAAGGTAAAACTTTGAAAGCCTGGATCAGTAGGTTGGTTTGTGAAGCTAGTAAAAGAGTGTAGGAATTGAGTTAGGAAATATATCTATGAACATGAAGTTAATGAATTCACTTCCGTACTTCTCAACCATTTATTATACATCCACAAAGATAACCAATGATCTTTTTACACTTTCTTTGGTGATTTGAGATATACTATTAAATCATATGACATGGATGGCATGCAAAGGGTTGAAAATCATATCATTTCTAAGGGAAAACCCTTATCTCTTGAGGCTACAACTCTTTATGACTAAATGGGTTATAATTTTGCTACTCAAGCTACATCTGTTCAACAAGCTTTTATTGCCAAGCGAACTCAATCACTACCACAACAAACAGTTCAGATAACAAGGAACATCTTGTATAGTTCATAATATTTCTTTCCAGCTATGTAACCTGCTTAGCTAGTCTTCTTTCCACTTCTACAATCATGATCATTGATTTACAACAAACGATGTTGTGGAAAATGACATTAAATATCAAAAGGCAATATCAATATATAGAGTAAAAAATTATCTGAAGAGAACTGGAAGAAAAGCATTTGGTATTAACAACAACAGTAAAATACCCAACATTTAAAAATAATTTTGTCATTTAGACTTACAAGCCTAAGGGGGTGAAAAATACAGTCATGCTTATTGAAAAGAGTGTTTGCTTTTAATAAAAAAATTGAGATACACTCAATAATTTGTCGTTCAGTTCTTTCACATAGTTTACCTTATCAAAACTTACATCTACTATTGCATCCGGCCCACTGATCACTACCAATGGCAATAGACCCACCATCATAAGGTTCTACATTAGTAGGAAAGATCTTTCACCCGTCATGTATCACAAGAATCCACTATCCATAATCAATAAGTTTTCTTTTGGCCTATGAATATCCCCGCATATTTTATAAGATTTATTATAGAATGGGGGCTGGGTCTGATTAGTCTTGGGTTTTTTAAAGTGAGAGAAGTAACTAAACTTTCATACACAACCTATAGATTTTTAGGCTTGAGGTTTTGGCTTTGAAGGCTATTTAACTTGATTGACCTCTGGATTTGGTTTCTAGACTTTTGTTGACCTTAATCCTTCTAAAGTGCTGGATGTTGTTTGCCAACAAATATTCTTTTATGTGTTGGCACTTGTTTAGCAGATGATCTCTTGTTAACTAATGCTTTGGTGGATTGTCTATCAATGATGAACTACTTGCCTTATCTACTGATTTGCTAGTTATGGTTACTTTTTTCCGTATCTTCTTATTTTACCTGGTAAGATCTTCTAGCTATTGATCTTCCCTATTGTTTCCTTATATTTTAGACTGCCAGGCCACTGCTGAATGCTTTTGAGCAGTTGGCCTTTTTGGTAATGATCTGCAAGTTAAATTAGTTGATTGGTTTCCAAACGTAAATTTCTTTACTGCTGAATTCTTATCTACAGATTGTTTTTGTTTGACAAGTTGTTCTTGAAATTCTTTCAAAGTACTATTCACTTAATACGCTATAGCACTGACATCTTTGTTTCAAAAGTAGTGCATCTTTAGATACAACTAGTGTTTAGCAAATGTAGTATATCTACTGATACATAGTTATTTGACGTATGTAGTTTTAGCATGAGTAAGATTACAAATTATAAAGTAGTTTAGGTAGCTTCATCCTTTGAATATCTCAACAATTATATTTTGGCTAAGGATTGGTACTACAATGACATGAGCGTGAAAAAAACATTATCAACCAATAATAAGCTATAGAATTTATCAAAGAAAATTACTCATCTGCTGGAAGATCTTCTAGAATAATAAGACGTGTCACAAGTTAGGAAGCAAGCAAGTAAGTACGCCGATGAAAGGCATGTTGATACACATGTCCCTAGTTCTAGTCTAGTGAGCTTCAATGTAATAGACTTTCATCTTGTAACACAAATGTAATGTTTTATAAATGTAATGAAAAACTCTTCTATGAATGTTTATTGGTTGTTTAATGTTATATGTATTAATATTATTTATTGTTACACGCTTATATGAGCATATTATATAAGTTTACAGTTGTTAGACATAGTTCTGAATCATTAAAGGTTCAAGAATGTGTTTAACTAAGTATTCTGATTCAGTCGCACGACTGGACCATGTGAATGGGCCAATCGCACGACTGAATTAGGTGATTGAGTCAATTGCACGATTGAGTCATAAGACTGACTCAGTCGTACGAACGAATCAATTGTATGACTCAGTCGCACGACTGAGCCAGTTGCTTGCCTCAGTCGTACGAATGAAAGTTGTAACATATAAATACCACTTAATTCGTGGAAAAACGGGGACTTCGAGAATTGACAACCCTAGCCGTCTGAGTTCGCACAGAGAGTCCCTTCCAAGTTCATAGAACGTTTCAGATCATTCCTACTTCATTCTTAACGTATTCTAATCGTTAGGTTTGATCCGATTAACGTTCTCCCTGATTGGATCACCAATCAAATAGAATTCCGCGCTATTTGATTCGGGTTCACGTAGAATCAGTTAGTACTCCATCCGTACACGGTCCTAACAAGTGGTATCAGAGCATTGGCTCTTGATTCTTAGTGGATTCAATCGTATTTTTGAAAAAGGCAACATTTTTAAGCGAAATGATCCGTTCTTTCTGCTTAAAATCCAGTTTTTTTAAGTGTGCATGCTTTGAAAATTGAGTCTTTTTCGAGTTGCAGCCGTCTAGGGTATTCAAAATCGTGTTTTAGGTCAAATTATGTGAAAAAGGTTGAAAAATTTCAAAGTCAGCAGTCTCAGTCGCACGATTGACTCAATCGCACGACTGAACTCCAATCGCCCAGTTCAATCGCACGATTAGACCAATCGCTCGTTCAATCGCACGATTTTCCTAGTCGTTCCGCTCATTCGCACAACTGCCCTAATCGCCTGCCCAGTCGTACGACTCAGCTCAATCGCACATTAATTGTCTCAGTCGTCCTTCAGTCGCCCATTTCAATCGCATACACAGTTTGGTTTTTCAAGTTTAAGACTACTTCATTATGGACTCAGAGAACTTTGCATTCTCAGCAGGGAAGGACTCCAGGATCCAGAACCTTTTGTTGTTGGAAAATGAGATCGGGAACCATAATAAACCACCTAAGCTATTGTCTCTTGATGAATTTCCTCAATGGAAACAAAGGTTTGAGATTCATTGTAATGGAGTTGATACAAATCTCTGGAATGCTATTGAAACTAGCTATAATATGCCAGTTGGTGCTCATGGTATACCCCTTACTTTGAGTGGACTAAGTGATGCACAAAAGGTTGCTTATAATGCAGAGAAGAAAGCCTATGCTATGTTGACCCAGTCAATTCCCAAAGACATCTTTCACCAATATTCAGAACATAAGCAGAGCAAAATGTTATGGGAGGCTCTTGAGAAGAGATATGAAGGTAATTCAATACTAAAGTCACTAAAGGCTAAAGCCTTAAAGAAAGAATTTTATAATTTCTCTTCTATTGGGAATGAAAGCTTGGATGATATCATAGATCGCTTCTACCATTTGATGAGTGAACTTCACACTCATGGTGTTAAAACGTCTAAAGAAGAAAAAGTGGCAAGCTTAGCTGATGGGCTACCAGAGAAGTGGGATTCATTTATTTCCACTCTAAGATATAACTCACTGCTGGAGACTTTGGATATCAATAATTTCATCTTGAAACTGAGAGAAGAAGAGGTGAGACAAAAGTACAAGACAAAGAAGGGAGCATACACTTAGGATCCATCTCTCTACAACGTTACTCCTACTCCAACTGCAAAATCTACTAGTGCCCCTCTGCAAACTGCATTTGTATCTAATGCATCATCTGCAACTGGTCAAAGCTCATCGTCTGGTGGTGAGTCACATGTTTCATCAGGAGTTTGATTTTAACATAGAAGCACCACACGTAACCAGATCTGAGCAAAAAGTAACTGGATCTATTTCAGGTTCTTTGACGTTAAAAAAAGAGAAGAGAAGATGTCAGCAGTCGGTGCTGATTTTGTGGGATAGTCAGGAGCATCTGACAATTTATGGGCCAATCAAGTTATATTTATCCGCACAGAGAGGATTCTCAATCTTAGGGGGAATCCATGTATAGAGAAATTGAAGACGCAATCAGAAAGTGATGATGTGAGTAGGTTTCTGATGATGAATCTACGTGCATGCTGATTTGTTTGATATTGTCAGCTGTGGATTGGAACCTTTAACCTTTTGCCCAATACACCGTACGAGGACGCAAGGAGAGCACAATGTTTATATATTGGGATATGCTGAATGTGAGGGGGAATTTCTACAGTTGTTAATGTTAATCAGGTTAGACTGTGTGAAGATTGAAGTAATGGAAAACTGTTTATGTCATTATCTGGAAAAATCAGTCATATGGGGAATCTTGCTGCTATGATGGTGTTCTGCAAAGCAAACGAAAGCTATTGTGCCTGAATTCATTTTCAGGGAAACTGTAGTAACCTGACGGATCAACAACGTTGGATAATATGGTTTTTCATTTCATTCTATTGGAAACCAGAGCAAAGATTGACTGAAGATTGTAAGAGGTGTTATCTACTATTCATAAGCAACGTCCAAGGGGGAATTTGTTGAAGCATATATTGTCATATATAGTGTGTCCATCGCTTGTCGAATAGTCTATACTTAATGTAATACACCTGATATGTTGTAAACACATGAAACTGGGTCATTCGCAGGGGCATATGCGAATGAGACTCAGTCGTACAACTGAGCCATGCAAATGGACCAGTCGTGCGACTGAGAGATGCGATTAGGCCAGTCGTACGATTGAACCAAACGCATGGCTCAATCATACGAATGGGCCCAGTCGTATCTGATATGGGCTGAGGCCTATTGATGTGCTCCAAATTACACATATAAACACTATCAAAAGCACATCATTTATTCCTTGATTCCTCCCGAAATATGGTGATTATGTACTTAAAATCTTTTAATTGTGTTTTCAGGTGTTGTGAAGGGCAAGATGGACAAAAGGAGCATAATGGACAAGAAATTGAAGAAATCCAAGCTTAAAGCTCCAAGCAGGGGGCCATGCCTCATTAAGCACGCCCCCATGCCTTGCCTGAAACACGCCCCCGTGCTAATTTGACACACCCCCGTGTTTGGACATCTGACAGGACAAAAGTACTGTCCCCCAAAAGTGATCACGGGGCCGTGCCCCATATGGACACGGGGCCGTGATTCCCCCTTTCACGGGGCCGTGCCTATTTTGTCACGGGGTCGTGCCCCGACAGCTCCTGCACGTACGAACCGACCAACTTTCGTAAGCATTGTACTAGCACGGGGCCGTGCCTTTTTGTCACGGGGCCGTGCTTAAGCACTCCGGGAAGCCTATAAATAGAGGTCCAAGCTCTTCATTTTCTAAGCTTTTGGTGGAAGTGACACTCTGCAGAATTCTCTCGGGAATCACACTTTGAAGATCATTTGGAGGCTCGGGAGGTGTATACAACACTTGGAAGAAGCTCGGGATTGTCTAAACACCATCCATTGTGGATCATTGGTTTGATTGTTCTATTTTATCAATGAATCCATATCTATCTTCTATGTTGTTTGTTACATTACAGCTCGTCATGAGCTAAACTCATATTATCATCCTACTTGGATGAAACTTATGTAATTTGTGATGAATTAATGGTGTGATAAATATTGTGTTAATGTTATGGTGGTCTTGGGAAAACTTTCGATGGGTAGCACCTACATTTGAACGGGGGGTTATAAGTTTATGGTTTGTAATTGTGATTGTCATACACGGTTGAAAAACGTATGATCAACTTTTATTCATAACAACTATGGCTAATTAACTAGAGATGGTTATTAGAAATCATAAGATCTTAACTTTCTGATCATTTACGGGTTCCCTTTTATTAGTCTGAGAAATCTACAGTAATTGTTATGGTTTTCTAAAATTAATGGTATGTTAGAATAGAACTTGATCAACTCTTTTCTTACATTAAGTTATGTTTTCAGAAATCGTATGTCGAAAAGGACACAAAAGATTTACCTACATCACTAGGGCCTTGACCTAAGCAGTAAATCTCAGCCTGTGTTGGTCTTGGTCACTACGGAGCGGATAGACGAGAAATCGCGCCAGCTCATCTTTATAAACGTTAACACAATTACTTTAATCAATATCTTTAATCACACCACCACTTCATCACAATTACATAAGTGTAGTCCAAGTTAGGATGATAGCCTTTATCCCTTGATTCTAAATCCAAAAGTTTCAACTTGTTTTACTTTATTTCTTATTTTTATCGTTAGTTTAAAACCCTAATTTATATCAAGTCAATTCATCATTCTCTTAAACAAAAATCGATAGTCAATTACAAGGATTGTTGAGTAGTCTTAGTGTGTCCACGGATTGATACTCGGTTCTTACCATCACTATATTACCTCACGATAGGTGCACTTGCCTTTTGTGTGTGTAGTTAGTAATAGTAACAACCATTTAAAACTGAATCTCTGCGAAAATTCTTTATCAAATATATATACTTTCACACCGCATCAAGTTTTTGGCGCCGTTGCCGGGGACACACGGCAAGTTTGAAAGACAATCTAAATTTTTGACCGTCCTGTTTATATCTTGTTAATATTTTTGTTCAAATTCATTTTGATTTTTATAGTTAGTTTACCTTAGTTAGTTTAGTTACAATTGCCTGATTCATTTTTGCCTTAGATAGTTTATGCTTCCTTAGGTTAGTGTATGTCCGACTCGTCTAGTCCTGAACTTGTTTCACCTCTTTCGGAACCTGAACGACTTTTCCGACAAAGGATACGTGAAAGACCGCAACAAGCAGCAACAATCATCGAAGAAGACATCTCAGAAGATACACCATCCGAGGGAGACATGGCTAATCAAGATGAGGAAATGAAGATGACGCACTATGCCACACCATCAATCGACGGTTATGAGTCTAGTGTTGTCCAACCAGCAATAGCGGCCAACAATTTCGAGATTAAGTCTAGTATTATTCAACTCGTAGAAAACTCTGTTCAGTTTCACTGATTGCAAGACGAAGACCCTAACGCTCACATCTCACGATTCCTTCGTATCTGTGCAACTTTCAAAATCAACAACTGTTCAGACGATGCTATTAGACTACGACTTTTTCCATTTTCACTTCGCGGCCGAGCCATCGACTGGCTCGATTCACTTCCGCCTGGTTCCATCACCACATGGGCGGAAATGGCTGAACAATTCCTGTTGAAATACTTTCCACCCGATCGCACTGCCAAATTGAGAAGCAGCATCACAAGCTTTCGCCAAGACGATGATGAATCATTACACGCAGCATGGGAGAGATATAAAGGTCTCCTTCGGAGATGCCCACATCACGGACTCGATCTGTGGCTGCAGTGTCAAACCTTTTATGATGCAATCAGCGGAGCACACAAACAAGCCGTAGACCAAAGTGCGGGAGGAGATTTCGGAAGTGTCACACCAACAGAAGCATACCAAGCCCTAGAGAAAGCAGCTAAGAAGAGTTTTGCTTACAATCCCTTGAGAAACAAAATCAACTCTAGAGGAATTCATCAAGTAGATTCTGAAACACTGATCACAGCCCAGTTAGAATCCTTAACCAAACGATTCGAACAATTGCAAGCTGAACTTAAAAAGACTCCAACACGATGCAACACATGTGGAAGCTCACACAAGACCAATGAATGCCCGCAAGGCATTATGATGATGGAAGATGTTGACTACGTAGGAGGCCCAAACAACGCATATAGCAACAACTCAAATTGGAGGAGCAATCCGAATTACAGAGAAGCCGGTAACAGCCAACCATCAACTGGATTCAACCGTAGGCCACCTTACCAGCAATAGAAACCACCATATCAAGGTCCAAGCAGTAGTAATCAAGACCGTGGAGCATCATCAATGGAAGATTTACTACAGCAATTGTTGTTAACCACACAAGCCACAGATGAGTACATCCGGAAATCTGATCAAAGAAACGAGGAAAGGTTCCAAAGAAACGAAGCTGAAATCAAAAGCAACAAAGCATCATTGCAAACCATTGAAAACCAGGTGGGACAGATAGCACAACAACTATCTGTGAGACCCCAAGGTACTTTGCCCAGCAATACTGTAGCAAACCCTAATGCTCAAGTCAAAGCCATCACCACAAGGAGTGGCAAAACCACTCAAGGTGATGCACCTGTATTACAGCCCATCCTTGAAGAAATAGAACTCGAGACACCACGTAATACAAGTGACAAGCAAAAGCAACCTGTCATTGTTGAAGAACCAGCCAAGAAATACGTACCACCACCACCTTATGTTCCACCACCTCCATATCCCGGTCGTCTGAGACAACAACGAATGGAGGCACAATATGGCAAATTTCTGGGATTGTTCAAGCAACTCCATATTAATCTGCCATTGGTGGAAGCCTTAGCCCAAATGCCAAATTATGCTAAGTTTTTAAAAGGTGTATTGTCAAACAAGAAGAAACTGGAAGAGTTATCACATGTAGTTTTGAATGAGGAATGCTCAGCAGTTCTTCAAAACAAACTACCTCAAAAGATGACTGATCCAGGGAGTTTTACCATACCTTGCCTAATAGGAAATCTTTCTGTCAGCAACGCGTTAGCCGATTTAGGTGCTAGTATTAACCTCATGCCCTATGCAGTTTTTGAAAAACTAAACTTAGGTGAGCCTAGACCTACTCGTATGAGCATCCAATTAGCTGACCGTTCTGTCAAATATCCGAGGGGCATTGTTGAAAATCTCTTAGTTAAAATCGACAAGTTTGTATTTCCCGTTGATTTTGTGATCCTCGACATGGATGAGGATAAGAATGTTCCTCTCATCTTAGGTCGACCTTTCTTAGCAACCGCTCGAGCCCTCATTGATGTTTGCACCGGCAAACTCACACTCCGAGTGGATGAGAAGGAAGTGACATTCGACATAGGACAATCCATGAAACATCCTCAACATCATGACGATTCACTCTATTACATTGATGTTTGCGACTCAATCATAAGCTGTCATCTGAAGAACACTAGTCAAATTGAAGCCTGCGATACTCAATTAATAGAAATCCAAACCACTGAACCCGTCTGTGAGCACCAAATCATCCAAGAACTCGAAGTTGACGAAACATCATCTTGTCAAGAAGCATTTGAGATCATCGATCAAGAATTAGAACCTAAAGCCAAACCTTCTATCGAAGACCCTCCGGCCTTAGAACTCAAAGAACTTCCATCTCATCTCGAATATGCTTTTCTTGAAAATACCTCTCAGCTTCCTGTCATAATCTCATCCGCCCTATCAAAAGAAGAGAAGAATAAATTGCTCAATGTGCTGAAAGCACATAAACGAGCAATTGCATGGAAAATCATGGACATCAAGGGAATCAATCCATCCTTTTGCACTCACAAAATATTGATGGAGGAGGACTTCAAATCCGTCATTCAACCTCAAAGACGTTTAAATCCGAGCATGCAAGAGGTGGTGAAGAAAGAAGTAATCAAACTGCTAGATGCCGGTTTGATTTACCCTATTTCTGATTCGCCTTGGGTCAGTCCCGTCCAAGTTGTTCCAAAGAAAGGAGGAATGACTGTGGTAACTAACGAAAAGAATGAGCTTATTCCAACTCGTACGGTTACAGGTTGGAGAGTTTGCATCGATTATCGCAAACTCAATGACGCCACAAGAAAGGATCACTTTCCTTTACCTTTCATTGACCAAATGCTCGAGAGACTCTCTGGAAAAATGTTCTATTGTTTCCTCGACGGTTTCTCAGGGTACTTTCAAATTCCCATTGCTCCCGAAGATCAAGAGAAAACGACATTCACCTGTCCATATGGCACTTTTGCGTATCGACGAATGCCGTTTGGATTGTGTAATGCTCCTGCTACATTTCAAAGATGCATGGTAGCAATTTTTCATGACATGATTGAACACTCAATGGAAGTTTTCATGGATGACTTCTCAGTCTTTGGAAACTCATTCGAACAATGTCTTGAAAATCTGGAAAAAATGCTGGTTAGATGTGAGGACTCTAACCTTGTTCTAAATTGGGAAAAGTGTCATTTCATGGTTACTGAAGGAATAGTGTTGGGACACAAGATCTCTCGAGCAGGCCTCGAAGTTGATCAAGCTAAAGTGGACACTATTTCCAAACTTCCATATCCCACAACCGTGAAAGAAATTAGAAGTTTCCTAGGTCACGCAGGATTCTATCGCCGTTTCATTAAAGACTTTTCAAAAATCGCACGACCGATGACTCAACTTCTTGAGAAAGATGCAAAATTCGTGTTTTCCAACGAATGCATCAGTGCATTTGATCTATAAAAAGTAGGTTGGTCACCGCTCCAATTATGGTTTCCCCAGATTGGACGTTACCATTTGAACTCATGTGCGATGCAAGCGATTTTGCGGTAGGAGCCGTGTTAGGACAAAGGAAGGACAAGCAATTCCACCCAATTCACTATGCGAGCAAAACCTTAAACGACGCACAAGAAAACTACACAACCACTGAGAAAGAACTTCTCGCAGTAGTTTTCGCATTTGACAAATTCCGCTCGTATCTAGTCCTGTCAAAAACAGTCGTATATACCGATCATGCAGCCTTACGTTATCTGTTCAACAAGCAAGATGCAAAGCCGAGATTGATACGATGGATACTTCTGCTTCAAGAATTCGACATTGAGATTCGTGACAAGAAAGGAGCAGAAAATCTTGCGGCTGATCATCTTTCGCGTCTTGAAGATTCAAACCATCCACAAACCGAGGAATTCAAAATAAACGATAATTTCCCTCACGAATTCCTTTTGAACATCCAATCTTCAATCGATGAGTATCCTTGGTTTGCCGACTTCGCAAACTATTTGGCAAGCGGAATCCTTCTCAAAGGAATGACTTATCAGCAAAAGAAAAAATTCTTTACTGATATTAAACATTACTATTGGGAAGATCCATACCTATTCAGAATCGGTGCAGACCAACTCATTCGAAGATGCGTATACGGAAGTGAAGCGGAACAAATCCTAAGGCACTGTCATGAAGGACCCACAGGAGGCCACCATGGAGCAACTCTAACAGCCAAAAAGGTCTTCGATTCTGGATTCTATTGGCCAACGATCTTCAAAGATGCTCACAACATGGTACGCACCTGTGATGCATGTCAAAGAGCAACCAACATCTCGACACGGGATGAGATGCCTCAGAAACCCGTTCAAGTATGCGAAGTATTTGATGTATGGGGTATTGATTTCATGGGGCCATTTCCGGTATCATTTGGAAATCGTTACATCTTAGTAGCAGTTGATTATGTCTCAAAATGGGCCGAAGCTCAAGCCCTACCCACCAACGATGCAAGAAATGTTGTCAGATTCCTTAAGAAATTATTCTCTCGTTTTGGTACCCCCAAGGCTTTGATTAGTGATCGAGGGACCCATTTTTGTAACAACCAGCTCGAAAGAGCAATGGCCCGTTATGGAGTAAATCATCGGTTTACAACCGCTTATCATCCACAAGCGAATGGCCAAGCGGAAGTCACTAATCGAGGTATCAAACGAATCCTGGAAAAAACCGTAGGACAAAATCACAAGGACTGGTCTGCCAAGCTAGACGACGCATTATGGGCTTTTCGAACAGCCTTTAAGACTCCCATTGGCACAACACCGTTTAAACTCGTTTATGGGAAGTCGTGTCATCTACCTGTGGAATTGGAACATAAAGCCTATTGGGCACTCAAAGCAGCAAATCTAGACCAAGGCCTTGCAGGAAAGAATCGATTTCTACAAATCCACGAACTCGAGGAACTGAGAGAACAAGCATACGAAAACGCTAGGGTTTACAAGGAAAAGACAAGGAAATTCCACGACTCTCGTTTAAGGAGCACTAAACGATTTCGCGTGGGGGAACGTGTCTTACTGTATAACTCTCGCTTACGTCTGTTTCCCGGAAAGTTAAAATCACGTTGGTCTGGACCTTACACGATTAAAAATGTGTTTCCAAATGGTGCAATCGAAATTGACAACCAAGACGGTTTGAGTTTCAAAGTGAATGGACATCGTTTAAAGCCATATAACGATGGGCCAACCAAGATTTTCTCGGAGGAATTACACCTCCGCCCCGACGAGGATTAAGTGTGGGGAAGGGTCGCGCCGAAGACCCGAAACGAAAACACGGCACCTGTACATAGATTTTATTTCAAATTTTAGCTTTTTGTAAGACTCCCAAGCACAAGCACGGGGCCGTGCCTATCCAAGCACGCCCCCGTGACTCTGACAAACTTTTTCCACGATCTCCGCTGACGACTCTGGAACGTTGCAGGACGAATTTAAGGCGACTTCTGATAAGCACGGGGCCGTGCCTACCCAAGCACGCCCCCGTGATCAACTTTGCAGACTTGTGTATAAATACCACACTTGTTCCAAGCTTTCATCACACCCAATTCTGCTCAAAATCTCACGAAGAAAAGATGAAAGAATCCAGTCAAGGAAGTTCCAATTGGAATCCCGCAACGAAGCCTCGAACTGAAACGAGAGAGCCAACGACTCAAGAGTATTTCTTTAAGCTCCATGAGCTGATCAAGAAATTGACGGAGATGAATCTCACCGCAACTCAACGCTTGGCTGAACTCATCCAGAAGGTTCAGGACATGAGCGAGGAGCTTGTTTCCATCAACCGTCGGCTCGCGGAACTCAGCAACCGCACTTCGCACTACCCTATCCCGACCCTTCCACACGAAATGTGTGGAGGCTTCTTTTAGAAGCATTCCGTGCAGGGTCATGTGCGCTAGTGCGCGTTAAGGAGTCTGGTTTTGCAGTTTCAGATTCCCGGTTATTAACGTATTATGTAATAGTAGGAGATAGGAAAATGTATTTGTCGCTTGGTTTGTTTATTTGAATTCTAGGACTAATTTCGTAACTTCTCTGATGAATTGGACGTGTCAAAACTTATCCGGGTAAATTACGCAACGCGCGAAATTGAAAAACGGAACAACAAAATTCTGAACCGAGACTGCACAAGGCAATCACGGCCCCGTGCCTATATGACCACGGCCCCGTGACGACAAATTTTCGACAAAACCTGACTTGTTTCAGCATTTTGTCTTGTTCCCCTTCAATGTCAAGTGTTAAAGCCCGATTATTTTGACCTGCAACTCCATTTCTCTTTCATTTTCATATCATTTTTTCAAGTTTTCTTTCTTGTGTTCAAGCTTCATTTCAAGGTGATAATCAAGAAGGTTAGTATGTCATTTTCCATGATTATGATAGCTATTTGCATGTATTTAGGTGATTAGGTTTCTAAGCAACCGAAATCCTAATGGTTATATGTAAGAGCTTATGCTTAAACGTAATGGAATTATGAATGCTTCATGCCTCTTTGTTTATGTTCTTTTGAAAGTTGATTAGTGATAATTAGTTTGATTAGTTAGTAATTAGTGTTTAAATGTCATTTTCCATAGAATTAGTGTTAGTGTTAGTATGTTTCCCGTTAGTGTTACAAAGACTATCTTCATAATGTGTGGTGAATTCTTTGTTAATCATGTTCAAGATACAAGGATTGATAAGTAATGTTGAAACATTATATATTTTTTTATCTTGAATTATTAACAATTGATAAAATGTTTAACGTATAATCTTTGGTTTTCCAAGCAAGAAAATGACAAATTTATGCTTAATCAAGGATTTACAAACAAAACCACATTGGCTCGAGTTGAAATTTCATAATTCAAAATGTTAACCGCACCCCCACGTTTCAAGAGGCACACCCCCATGTTTGACAGATTTTTCTTAAAAAGCAACTGTGTCAGCTATTTTTCAAAACAAGTTGACAAAAAGGGGTGACGTGGCTTTTGAAAATCAATCTTTCCCTAAAATAGATAGTTTATTCCAAAAATCTGTTTTGTATATATTAACTGATTTGTCCAAATTTCAGGATCATGAACCATCCATACTTGCAATTTGGAGGAAACCGTGAAAGATGGTGTCGTGATCGATTGCAAAGGCTTTTGCAAAGGGCCGAAAGGTCACATTTGCAAGCCGATGAAGAAACCTTGGTGGCAGTCGGACAGCTCGAAAGATATAACAATTTATTGAGTATTCAGTGGAAGCGGTTGTTTTCACAAAACAGGCCTTCCATTTATGAACTAACTCTTGAATTTTTAGCATCTTTCAGATTTAGCATGAAAGACTCCGACCCTTGGGATGAGGAAGCAGTTACATTCAGACTGGGAGGGCATTGGAGAAAAACATCCATCGCTTTGTTTGGTGTCTATCTAGGAATATATACAGAACAGGAAATGGAGGAGGAAGCAATCTCAGGAATGCCAGCTTATCATACATTCCCAGATGAGGAAAGTAGGGACGCAGAAAGCGGCGCCATGAGAAAGGCATTTTGGGAGAAGATTGGAACAGGGGCATTCAACTCAAGTAAAACCAAGAGTAGTCAGATTCGGGACCCATTGCTACGATACATACATCGGTTGCTTAGCCATTCGATAACAGCTCGTGGACAAAGCGAGGGAGTTGTTAGCTTGAGAGACTTGTTTATCTTATACTGTATGACTAATCATTTGCCCTGCAACATTGGGTATTTGTTTTGTAACTTGTTTGCCAGGAATGCAACTGCTGGTGCCCCGACACCAATGTTTGGAGGAAGCTGGATCTTGAATTTATACGAGAGTTACGGGTGTAACACGGAAGGAACCGAAGGAGTAATGCCAGGATTGTTGGACTTAAGCATTTGCACAAGCATGTACATGATTACAACCTTACCAAATGGACAACCGAGATTCATGGATAGGAAGGGACAAATCTGGGATCCGGCAGACCCCGAAGAGATTATCATGGATCTTGATATGCCAGCACATCATGAAGACGCCGGGGCCTCCAGCTCACACGCCGGAGAATTTCCAACCATGTTAGACCTCTATGAAGCAATTCAGACCACCAGTGACCATGCAAGGAGATCATTCGAATACGCGCAACAAGCTTTCAACCGCGTCGAAAATCTGAACTCTCGAGTGGACGACATGAGCAATGATATAACATACATCAGAAGCCGAATGTATCATGAGTGGGGGGATATCCCACCACAAAGCCCTTGAAAATCCACATCACTTTCAGGGGCCGGGCACAATCGTTTTGTGCCAATCTATCCTTTACTTTATGTTATTTTATTTTTATTTTGTGTGTTTAGGATTTTAATGCTTTCAATAAATGGATGATATTTCAGGTGATCCCGATGGTTCTCGCAAGCAAAGATACAAGTCAACTTCATAATATTTGGGGAGTATCTCGTTTCCATACCTTGTTTTTAATTTATCTATCACATTGGGGACAATGTGAATTTTAAGTGTGGGGATGGATTAATCGAGACACATACTTAATACTTTGCTAAGATTAGGTCCAAATTAAAATTTTTAACCAAATCACTTAACCATCAATTTTTGTGACACGAAGCCAAAAATTTAAACAATTTTTTTAATAATCCAAATTATAAATATACGTTTTCGGGAAATAAATAAGTAAATAAAAGAAATCCAAATAAAAATTGAAAATATTTTTTGTGATATCCTTAAAAGCAATAATCAAGTAAACATATGTAATCATGCAAAATGAAACACTTTTACCCAATTCCATCCATTTGTGAGTTTATTTTTGAGCCCTGAACAGCTTTTGCAAATATTTGAAATATTTGCAATTTTACTTTCATTCTGGATTCAATTGAGAGTACCTCATGATACGTGTGATTAGAACTTGCTTTGGGTATACATTTCAAGACCTTAATTAGTATTTTCTGCATAAAAATGAGTTAGGCATTAGGAAGCCCTTAACCATTCAAGCCACAACCATTTTCTTTTAATCTTCCTTTCCCGAACGTCAACCCTAGTTAGCCCCGTTGAGCCTAAACATTTTATTTTTTTATCACCCGAATCACCAAGTCACTCAACCAAAAAGCCTTCAACAAAACCTATTTTTCGTTAAAGACACGATTTGGTTTATTTAAAAAAAAAGAAAAGAAAAGAAAAGAAAAAAGAGAAAAAAAAAAGAAAAATTTGGTCTTTTACCGGCAGACCTAAAAGAACTGGAATGCATTCTTTTGATTTTAATTTGCTTTGTTGCCTTCATCACGCAAAACCGGGACTTCCCCCGGAAATCCGCGAACAAATTTACAACCTCACGTACGACGCAAGAAAGAAATGGCGAAAAAAGGAACAAGTTCCGCCATTTTGTGGAATTTCAAAAAGCGCCATAAAGAGACGGGCAAAAAGATACGAAAGATGCCCGAATTGTGGAAATTGGTCACACGATGGAAAATGCAAAAAGAACCAAACTGAATCCCAATACGAATACACAGAACTGATCCGATTGGGTGCTATTAGGCTTCAAGCCGAACGATCCTTACGAAAGGATAGTTTTGTGTGTCTTCGGGTAAAGGATGAAGTAAGGTTTCTAAAAGCAAAATACGGTCTTGACAATCTGACCTTAAACGAGTCCTCAAGTTAGCATATCCCTTCTAGCTTGAAGTATTGTATAGGGAACTCTTTACTGCTTTCCTTGTAGTTTATGTTAGAAAAATAAACCAAGACCGTCGTCTTTAGCATTTAGCCACTCTTTCCAAACACTCCACACCCGAGCCCGAGCCAAGTTACAACCCATCAAAAGACCTAATGATTTATGCAAGTAAATATCTAAGTAGGTGGAGAATTGATCCCTTAGCAAGCTTATGATTCCACACGTATTCATGCTAGGCAATTGAGCGTATTAGTCATACTTCATCTTATGTATGATTTCATATATTCAGCCGAGCGTGAGAGTATTTTGTGAGGAGTGTGGACTTTGCATGATTATAATCTTTACTAACAATCCCATTGCTTGCTAGGATATCATTCTATATATGCTTAAAATGTTTGCATTTGGATGAAATAATTTTTACTTGCATATTTCCCGAAAAAAATATTTATCTTTTGTTTTATTTGGTTTTTGGTGGAGTTGTCATTTTAAGTGATTTGCTTGAGGACAAGCAAAGTTTAAGTGTGGGGATATTTGATGTGCTCCAAATTACACATATAAACACTATCAAAAGCACATCATTTATTCCTTGATTCCTCCCAAAATATGGTGATTATGTACTTAAAATCTTTTAATTGTGTTTTCAGGTGTTGTGAAGGGCAAGTGGACAAAAGGAGCATAATGGACAAGAAATTGAAGAAATCCAAGCTTAAAGCTCCAAGCAGGGGGCCATGCCTCATTAAGCACGCCCCCATGCCTTGCCTGAAACACGCCCCCGTGCTAATTTGACACACCCCCGTGTTTGGACATCTGACAGGACAAAAGTACTGTCCCCCAAAAGTGATCACGGGGCCGTGCCCCATATGGACACGGGGCCGTGATTCCCCTTTCACGGGGTCGTGCCTATTTTGTCACGGGGTCGTGCCCCGACAGCTCCTGCACGTACGAACCGACCAACTTTCGTAAGCATTGTACTAGCACGGGGCCGTGCCTTTTTGTCACGGGGCCGTGCTTAAGCACTCCGGGAAGCCTATAAATAGAGGTCCAAGCTCTTCATTTTCTAAGCTTTTGGTGGAAGTGACACTCTGCAGAATTCTCTCGGGAATCACACTTTGAAGATCATTTGGAGGCTCGGGAGGTGTATACAACACTTGGAAGAAGCTCGGGATTGTCTAAACACCATCCATTGTGGATCATTGGTTTGATTGTTCTATTTTATCAATGAATCCATATCTATCTTCTATGTTGTTTGTTACATTACAGCTCGTCATGAGCTAAACTCATATTATCATCCTACTTGGATGAAACTTATGTAATTTGTGATGAATTAATGGTGTGATAAATATTGTGTTAATGTTATGGTGGTCTTGGGAAAACTTTCGATGGGTAGCACCTACATTTGAACGGGGGGTTATAAGTTTATGGTTTGTAATTGTGATTGTCATACACGGTTGAAAAACGTATGATCAACTTTTATTCATAACAACTATGGCTAATTAACTAGAGATGGTTATTAGAAATCATAAGATCTTAACTTTCTGATCATTTACGGGTTCCCTTTTATTAGTCTGAGAAATCTACAGTAATTGTTATGGTTTTCTAAAATTAATGGTATGTTAGAATAGAACTTGATCAACTCTTTTCTTACATTAAGTTATGTTTTCAGAAATCGTATGTCGAAAAGGACACAAAAGATTTACCTACATCACTAGGGCCTTGACCTAAGCAGTAAATCTCAGCCTGTGTTGGTCTTGGTCACTACGGAGCGGATAGATGAGAAATCGCGCCAGCTCATCTTTATAAACGTTAACACAATTACTTTAATCAATATCTTTAATCATACCACCACTTCATCACAATTACATAAGTGTAGTCCAAGTTAGGATGATAGCCTTTATCCCTTGATTCTAAATCCAAAAGTTTCAACTTGTTTTACTTTATTTCTTATTTTTATCGTTAGTTTAAAACCCTAATTTATATCAAGTCAATTCATCATTCTCTTAAACAAAAATCGATAGTCAATTACAAGGATTGTTGAGTAGTCTTAGTGTGTCCACGGATTGATACTCGGTTCTTACCATCACTATATTACCTCACGATAGGTGCACTTGCCTTTGTGTGTGTAGTTAGTAATAGTAACAACCATTTAAAACTGAATCTGTGCGAAAATTCTTTATCAAATATATATATACTTTCACACCGCATCACCTATAAATACCAGTTTCATTATGTAGAGAGATTAAGGTTTGTGCCCGGGGCCTAGGTGCTGCTGGATGAGAGGGGAGATCATGCTCGATCTCCCTTGCCAAAAGTCGTGATTCTTCTGTTTTTGAGCTTGTAATCATTCGGTTTTATTAATGAAACCATTCGATTATGGTTCATACTTTTGTTTATCTTTTGGTTTTTCTCCTTCCGTCAAGAACACGCTCGAATGTCTACCGATCCAGCGACTTCACAAGGCAAAGCAACCTGAAACAAAATGCAAACCAAAATGGAGGCTAGCAATAAGAAGACCTTATCTTCAAGGTCATCAACTAAAGAAAAAGGTTCATCTACTAATAAATCAAGAACACATAAGAGATCATTAACAACAGAAGATACTTTGTTTACAAACAATCTTCCTAAACTTTAGCAGGTGTGAAGTCTAAGAAAGGCACTTGACGTAGACCAATCAAGAAAGTCTAGAAGCGAAAGATAGAAATCCAACAAGTTAGATAACCTTATATCCATCACCCAAAACCTTCCCACCATTAAATTTAAAGAATTTAGTTAGTTTTCATACTTTGAAAGTCCCAAGACTACTTAGGATCAGGTCCCTATTCGACACTAATGTTATTTAAATGGGTATCAAGATTCACATACCAAAGAAAACTCTGGATTATGGATTATAAATATTGGATGCTTTTGACACATGATCGGTGATAGATCTTGCGTATTAAGTCTAGAACTTTATGATGGTAGATCTGTTACCTTTGGCATGATTAAAAGGGAGGCTATATTACTTGAAGAAAAATGATAGTAATTGAAAGGCAAGTTTTGGCAAGGTAAAATATATAAAAGAGATGAACTATAATCTATTGAGTATGTCTTAACTTTATTGTTAAAAAAACATAACACTTTTTGACCTGAACATGAATGTATTGTTCTAACTCTGGATTCTAGATTTCAAATGACAAAATCTATAAAAAGTTCTCAATAGATATATGTATACATACTAAATATGAAAAATGCATCTCTAGGTATCAAGTTTAAATCCAAAGCTTCTATGGATGAGTCATCTCTGTGACACAGGAGGTTAACACATGTAAAATTTAAGAATATGAACAAGCATGTAAAAATGTTTTGGTAAAGGTTTACCAAATAAGGAGTTTAGTTGTGCTAATCATTTGTGTTGCTAGCTTAAAAGGAAAGTAGCACAAGTCCCCTCATAAGTAAAAAAGAAAAAGAATTCTATCACAACTCCTCTACATTTGTTACCGAAAGATCTATTTGATCCTAAAGGTGTGAAGTGTTTGGGCAGAAAATTATATTGCTTGGTTATAATAGGCACTTTTGCAAGATTTACTTGGGTTTTATTTTTAGAAATTAAAGAAGAAGCCACTAAAATGTTATAATCTTTTTTATCATAGGTTTGAAATTAAGTTGATTAGAATTGTTAAAATCATCATACGTGAATAGGGAACTAAATTTAAAACCACAACCTTGATTCTTTCTATGATCCAAAAATGTTACTAGACAATATAGTGATCCTATAACTATTTAGTGAAATGGTGTTGCTGAAAGGAGAAATAGAACACTAATATAGGCTGCAAGGACCAGCCAGTCTTATAATAACTTCAAATAACATTCTTGGCTGAAGCAGTTAGCATTAGATACCATGCTTAGAATAGAGTATTAATAGTCAAGACATATGAGAAAACCTCTTATGGATTATGGTATAAGAAAAGACCACTAATCGGGTTCCTAAGTCCCTTTTGATGTCCTTGTACTCTCCTCACTAT